>JACDOX010000005.1:2869258-3437284 GCA_014549065.1 Cardinalis cardinalis | reverse complement strand
GGGAAGGGAAGGGAAGGGAAGGGAAGGGAAGGGAAGGGAAGGGAAGGGAAGGGAAGGGAAGGATCCCCTTCCTTGTCCTTCTGACCACATGGTTTTGGATGCAGGCCAGGATAGGATTGGCTTTCTGGGCAGCAAGCCCACATTCCCAGCTCATGTCCAGCCTCTCATCCATCAGCATATCCATATCCTTCTCTCTAGGGATATAGAACAAAGATGCTGATAGTAAAAAATTATTCCAGCTTCATTCAGTACAGAGTTGAGAGCATCAAGTGCCACAAATGGGTGGCACCATCCACACGAGGAAGTAACCCAACTGAGAGCACAGATGGTGCACTAATTCTAATGAGCAGCTCTATTGGTAGCTCTCTGCCAAAGGTGCTGACTAGACAAAGCTGCTGTTCTCCAAAAGGAGGCCCTGAGCAAATGCAGTCACAGGCTCTCTAGGAATGAGTGGGAGATGGACTGCATGACACTGAAGGTACAGACACTAAAGGCAGATGTGGACGATGTGTACTGGACTATTTATCTTTCTATGGGAACTGTCACCACAGATGTGTCACATGAAATCTCCTTTGAAAACTGGTAATATACTGGAGACCATGAATTTAGAGAATGCATGGTAATTCATCTCTTGTATAACAATAAATATGTGACATTAATAGCTCCCACAGGATACTAAAATATAAATTCCTCAGCCCACCCTGGAGAAGAGAAGCTAGCCAGCTAGCTGGCCCCCCTGTCTGTCTCCAGATCCAGCCACCAAGCCCCCACATCTTTTTTCCAAACCTCAATTCTCAATTATTTAGACCATGGGGGATTGAAGACACTCAAGCCTTTGAAAAAGATGAGAGTAGATTAAGTTCCTGCAGGGAAGACGATGAGARTTCTATTTGCTAGTCAGTGCAAACTTTGAAGCTGAGGCAGTAAAAGTAAGTGGGGAGTGACAGTGGAGGGAGACTGTCCAGAACACAGACACATTTAGGCTCTGGTACAGAAATGATAAGTGTGGCTACCCACTTACTTAGACTAACTGGATTGTCTGTATGTCTGTTTATAACATTTCCTTCCATATTGGCAGAAAATTGTAGAGCCTCAAATTTTACTTGGCCTTGTTTGGCTGGTTAAGTTTGTCAGAAGCTGTCTAAAGGTGGCTTGGGGAAAACCCTCTGAACTGAGCAGATAGTAAAAATTTTAGTGTGACAATGACAACTGTGGACCTGAAGGCATTTTTAGGAGACCTAGTGCTGAAGGTACTTCTTGCTACGCTGTTAATGACCCTGATTTTCAGTTGCTACCATTACTGCCAAGCCTTGGAAAATGTGTTCCCTGTGGCAAACACAAATCAGCATTTCTCTTGCAAAGAGCAGATGGATGAGCAGTATCCTGGGACTCTAGGCAAAGCCTGAGGCATCACATCTGGGAAATTTCCACTTATTTTTCTTTTCCCTGCTTCCATAATTTAGGGTCAGCTTAAAAGAAGCCAGGCAAATACTGACTTAACCTAAGTAACCTTTCTGAAAATCTTATGGTTACACTGCTTTACTAGTAACACTATAAACCAACCTTTTTTTTTGTTAATAGAAGTAACTGTTGATACTTCTTGCTTCCCTTCAGTGGTGATAAATGCCTTTGTTTCTTAGCATACTAATTCATACTGAACCCTCCAGAGTACTGCAGATAAATCAGCTGGGATTGCAAGAAGAAAGGGGGGTAAGAGCTGCTGCTCTAGAGGCCACTGGATTTAGCATGGTAGTCTCTGACCTGGTTTACATTGTGTGATCTTTCAACATTCATATATACAGTGGGAGACACCCTGGACTAGCTGGTTATGAAAATAATTGAGGTTTTTATCTCACAGTCTACAGCTGCCCATCTTGGATAGAGAACCACCACTCTCCAAGTGAGCCTTACCTTAGAACAAGCATTTGTTATTTATCATGCGTTGTTCCTCATCAGCTACCATCGAGGTTTCTTTGGGTTACAACATCTCTGCCATGCATGTGCTTTTCCTGGGAACTTTGTGCCAGCAGCCCCACAGAAACAGTCTGCATGAAAAATTCATTTGCATCAAATCTCTGCAGCATCTATTTCATCAAAGCAAGTGCTTGTATGCTCAACCAGCAGAAGCCACAGATGGGAGGTTTTAGACAATCAGCTGCAAGATTAGGAAGAAAACCAAATAGATATCCTGCTTATGCATTTCTGAATGAAAAAAAAATAAAATCCAGTAGCATGGGAAGGGTAAGAAGCAGTGTCCATCAACTATTCTATCAACTTCAGGAACAGAACATGGATATTTATCTGGAATGAAAACACATTGCTATATAGTCTGCTTTGATTAATTCACCACATAAATCCTTTTTCACAGGAATTTTCAAGAGGTATTGAAAGCATTATTGGAAATATCAAGACTAGAACTGTCAGAACTACAGTGTGGGGGAGCCTCAATCGAACAAGGCAGAGTGTAACAAGTTAAAAACCCACTGAATCAAAAGGTTTTTATTAATTTAACTTTCTTATAGGAAATCAAAACTCAAATTTGTTCCTAATCCCCCTCTTGCTGATCAGAAAAGYAACTTCCCTCTAGAACATTATTTTTATTTCATTTCTGGCTATGATTTCTCCAAGCACCTTTGCCAGTTGGATGTCTCAGGTCAGATGGATTTTCAAGAATGATTGGACTGCTGATAAACTTAAAGCTTCTTATAGTGTTATTATTGCCTCAATAATTATATATCCCTCACAGATCCAGAAATAAACACGATTTTTTCGCAGAGGTGACAGTATACAAAGATCAAAATCAATTTGCAGTCCTGTGGATGATGAAAGGATATCCCACAGACTGAAGAAGAAGCAACAATGTTTTGGAGTTCCTAAGAAACCTACAAAAACTGTAGAAACACCAGGAAGAGCCATTAGGCTCTTGCAAGGAAAAGGATTTTTATGTGTTGCTACTAACAGACCAAAATAAAAATGAATAAAATTAGAAATAAAGTTTTGATAAGATGCTCTCAGTTTTTATTTCAAATTTCTTCCAGTTCCTAAATGTAGTTTTTGTGATGCTAATTTATGTTTTAGCAGCTACACAGCATTTTCATTAAAMAATTTCCTGTCTTAAAAAATATTTACTTCATGTACAAAATAAAACAAACATATCATAAAGCTGGAAAGGTCTCCACTTTTTGTTTACTTATGAAAATAGAACTCTTTTATGTGGTTGTTTTATTACGATACCCCATGGAAGCCATACACTGGTTGCTGAATGCTCTCATTCTCCCCCACACATTGTGCTCCCTAGCTGCATTTTCTCTTCCATCATTAAAGATCTTCTCTCACAAGGGATGAGACTGTCACAGTCCCATTATGAGGAAAGGAAAATATGAGCCAACAGGGAAATATTTTTGAATCTAAAATATAACTGATTTGAATTAAATGTTCCATATTCAAGTGTTTTGACAAAACCTTTTTTTCAAGACAACATAAACAAACTAAAGCCTCCATAGAACTACACTCTAAAATTTTGTCAATAATGTATCTGGCAATGTATCAACAGTGTAAAGTATCTATAAACAAGGTGAAGTTTTGTCTGCCAGTATCTAAAGTTGGGTTGCCAAGAGGATGGAGCCAGGCTYYTCTTGGTGGTGCCAAGCAATAGGAAAAGAGGCAACAGCCAGAGAGTGATGCACAGGRAGTTCCACCTGAGCACAAGGAASAAYTYGCTGGCTGTGYGACTGTGCACTGGAACAGGTTGCCCAGAAAGGTCRTGGAGTCTCCCCCACTGGAGATATTCCAGAACCACCTGGACACAATCCTGTGCCATGTGCTCTGGGATGGCCCTGCTCAAGCAGGGAGCTTGGGCAGATGACCCCACTGTGATCCCTCCCAACCTGACCCATCCTGTGATYCTGTGAATGGCAAACAATGAAACACCACAGTGCTTGCCCATGTAAATGTCATAGGTAAGCTGGAAATCCCCAAATTCAGTTATAATATACCTAGACATTCCTGTACTATCAATGATACTACTGAAATTCTTACTGTTATAACCTAAATCATAGTAGGCCATATTTAATTTATTCAGGCAGAATTTGTTCCTCCCATAGGAATATCTGTGAGAGGGACTGATGGAAAGAGACAAGTATCCCATTCCTTATTCTGTTTTCTTCTACTAAACCAAATATATTTACCTAAGGTAGGTAAATATCAGCGTAGTAAAACCAGAGAGCCACTGCAGCCAGGGAATGCTAAACTCTTTGCCTTCCCCAGAAAGAGAGCAAACAGGATCTGTGAGAAACAGCAAATGAATGACTCAGATTCTCCAGCATAAAGCAAACATGCCYCCTAAGTGTGTCCCACAAGTCTTTTGGGCACTAAAAGCTTTCTTCACCACAGCATTCCWATTGAGAAAAGGTGCAATACTGCAAAGAGGTAGAAGAATGGTAAATTTTGAAGGAATAATGTCATAATAACCCTACTAAGATTCCTTTCCTCTGTTAGTGCTACAACCACGTGTTCTTAAAAAGAGGCATTTTTTATTCTCTTGTGGTTTTTTAACATATATACTGCTTGTTTCTCTCTTCCCACACAGTTTGGCAGGTAGTTTCTTTTCCTTATTTTGTTTCTCTTTCATCTGTTGGCTTTCAGGAACAAGAACTGTGTTTGTGTTTTGAATTTATAGCACAGTAAGAACATATTGAATTTAAAGCCATAATCTAACGTAAAGACATTAAATCACCACAAAAAATAAAAGGCTGATATAAATTGTCCTAGACTGCATAGCTGTAAATGCAAGAAATATGAGTCAAGATTAAGTTATAGTGGCATTTTGGCTGTCTCAATATAGACTAAAGAAAGATGGAACACCTGCTCTGATCTTCACAAATTGAATTTCAGCTCCTCTGAAGATTTTGAGCTCTCATCTGCATTAGCAAAGGACATCATAGTTAATGTAAATTGGACATTTATTCACATAGCAGAGTAGAAAATGTGCAATATGCCTGCACACAATTAGTGCAAGCTACTGTGCTACCAACAAGAAAACACAAAAGACACCCTAATTACAAGAAACTACTACAAGGTAACTTCCACATCAATGTTATACTGCTCACGCTTTGCATGCAGTCAATGACATTACTTTAACACTTTTTTTCAGAAACTACCAATAATCCAGTAAGGGGGAAATACTAATTTTTCAAGTACAAAACAGTAGTGAGATGACAATCATATCTCTCACACTGAGACAGTGGGAAAAACAGAGATTGCTTGACTCTGTATTTCTGAAAGTAGTTCTGAGAGCCCTTGCACTCCAGCAGACCTGAACTGACATCTTTTCACCACCACAGATTGCTCATTATTCCCTGGCTATAGCAAATCCTTGTCCAACATCTGTACATGTACATATATGTGGTTGTGAACAGGTAGATAAGCCAATGTGAAATATATTAAAATTCCTGCAAAGCAATTCATCCAAATGTAACAAATGCATACAGACTTCAAACACATCATGCAGGTTAGAATTGGCAGGGAGGCTCTGATAAGTGAGTGATAAGTGAAAAAAATCTTTTCCAGAACAAAAACTTACCTTAAGATCACTTCAGAAGTATCTTTCATATCATCTTGAGATGAGACACATTTCTTTACTCTCAATTTATTTCCCTGTGGTGGGTCCATTCTGAAGCACAAGCAAAATAGCAGCCCCACCGAGAGAATAGGAAAAAGAAAGGAAAAGTAAGTGTCTTATTCAAGGAACAGAGATACTTTAACAATGACCAGAGCATCTCTGAATGAATGTTGAAGGCACATTTTTGATCCAACTTATTTAATCTTATTTAAGAAAGATTGATACAGCTATCAAAGTTATCATATATAATAACTGTCATTTTCATGGAAATAAAGAGTGTTCATCAAGTCATTTGACTCTGCCAGTCCTTCTTTACTCACAGTTAAAACGAGTAAGAACATGGTTTAACAATGAAGAGAAGCCTCTCCCCACCAGCACCAGACTATTTTTCTTGAGCCCCCCGACAGGTCTACACACACTTTTGTCTTTACACTTCAGCAATAACACAGCTGTTCCCCAAATGTGTTCAACAACTGTTCTCTAATGCCATCAGTTTCATAGTGTCAATGGATCCTAAAATAGCTGGAACATTATGTCCTTTACCATTCYATCTTCCCGCCTGGCTGCCAGATTGTTCTATTTCCCTTTTTTTGATGGATTAAGTAGAATTACAGCAATTTGTTGATTTGAAAACTAAGCAACTCCTTTAAACTGTCTCTGTGCTCATCCACTGCTATCAYTGACTCTACCTGAATTCATTTTGGAGCCTGCACAACAAAAGCTTTATTCATGAGGGATTTGCATATGCAAGCAGTGTCGATGAATCCAATAAAATAGACTGATTTCATATCCAGAGACAACTTTGCAGATTTACTTTTGGTTCAGCTGCTGGCACTGACCCACTTCACTTTTCTTCTTGCCTGTCTTTTTAGGGGCATGGATTGATTCTGCAAACATTTTATTTGTATGGGATGTCCTTTCACAAGCTCCCCTCTCAGTGGACTGTGCAGGAATGCCAGCAATTGCTCGAGCTTTGCACTCTTCCAAGCATTGTCAGCAGCAATGGGACTCTACTCAAACTCCAGTGTGATTTTTCTTGCAACCAGTAGAGAAAATAGGCCCTATTCCATTGCCAGAAACCAGGACAAAATTATTTAACAAGAGACTTGACACTAGAAAAGCATTCCTCTCTGTGACTTACAAGCTCCCTTCTGCTCCATTGAGAGGTGTGTGGGACAACAGGCCAGCTGTTAAGCTTTGTCCATGACAGTTTTTCAGTCAGGGGGCATAACTAGAGTCATGTTGCACTCCCTCACACAGAAAGATGAAGAAAACACAGGTTTGTTACCCCAGAACCTCAAAATGAAACAAATATTGCACTGGGTACAGAAGGGAACATCAGCAAGGTCAGCTCACTCTGCCTCTTCCCCTCATTCACCAATAGATGGTGGCAAAGGCCCCCTCCGAAGCTGCCACTGGACTTGCACAGTTGTTTTTTCAGTTCTYCTCATAACATAGAAAATGCGAAAGGCAGATGTAGACATCTGYTTTGCAACAATCACCTATAAACAAGTTAATAATTTTGTCTAAAATACCTGTAATAATTAGTCTGTTAATGCCAGCTTTCTTTATCTTCTGATAGGAACATATTTGTTTCTTCTTTTGTAAAGTAACAGTAGGGCTTTGCTTTAATTTCATGCAACAGAGGATTGAGAGGAACATCAAAAAAGCTCTTCTAAAATAGGTTAAGAAATGGTGCTTGCTCCTAGGAACTCAGCACATATCTGCCTGAAAAGGAGGAGAGACTGGAGGAGAAAGAAAATTATTTCAAACTCTCGTTGCAGAATGCAGCATTTTGAAGAGCAGSCTGCTCTTTTCCAAACTGCCAACAGTCAAGGCAACTTCACATCACATCAAGAGACTCCACCTGACACGGGTGGCCAAAAGTGTCAGGCTCTACAGAGTTCTGATGGCTCAGGGGAGCCAAGTATCAGAGCCCTGCAAAGCAGTACTTGGTGATAAAAGTGGCAAACATTATTTTATTTTGATTGCAAGGCTTTTTAAGTACCATGCTTATGCTTCAGGGAGGTGTGTARGAAACCTTCCTCCACCTGACCCAGGAAGAGAGCAGGATGGATAGAACACTAAGGGTGGCCGCAGAGCCACTAGCACACATGATACAGAAAGCAGGAGCTCTGGATGTTTGTAAAGCACCTGTCATGATACCACCTGAAGGGAACCTGATGTGCTGGCCCAGTTATATCTCAGACAATAATATCCTGCCTATCATAACATGACACTGTTTGCGCTTCATGATGATATTCACCACGTCATCTCGTGATCCTGTGTGAGGTTGCCAGCAAATGACTGTCACATTCCACATCAGCTCTTGAGAGATGGCCAAGGTTTTTTAATCTTTAATGTGAGAACAAAGACCTTTGAGTTTTTTTGGGTTCAAATCAGTTTAAAAAAAAAAAGTGATTTTAGTCTATTTGCTGTCAGGTTCACCTCTGAACACCCTGTGCTAGTTTCTTTTATCACATACCTTTGTAGAGCACTTCACAAAGATTTTTCTGTATTTATATAATTCACACAGATTCTTTTTAGTTCTTTGCTTATTTGCAGTAACTCATCTCCAAGCTGGAGATCTCTGATCAGCTTTTTTGTTTAAGTACCAGTCTGTAAGTATAAATAACCCCCTGTGCATCAAGTTTTCCATCTTGAAAATAACAGCAAAAAAGATACTCACATATCATTTTCCTCCTTGCAAGCACAGTGAAACTTTCCCCAATATTTTGCCCAATTAATAATATTTTGATTTTTGTAKGGAGGCTCTAAACTAGTTTTTCTAAATTATGAACCTTTCCCTCCTGTGTTTGAAATAYAGGTATACAGAGAATCCAAAAAGAMATTCCTACTGACCCATGAGGCTCTACATCTTGCCAAGAGACAGAAAAAGCAGATAAACCAGATATTTTCTGTGTTGGATTAGAAAAGCTTCAGACATCCCTTACAACCTAAATTATTCTTCAAATATATGACTCTTTAATTCATTAACTTATTAGTTTACACCTCTGGATTATTTATGAGAGAAGGATTATATTCCTAAGAAAGAGTAAATCCAAAGCAGAACAGGTGGATAAGTAGTTCAATTTCTGTTTTTCTCAGTCCTGAGCTAATATAAACACAAAAATTTATAAAATACTCAGGTTCCCAAAACTTTGCAGGTACTAATACTTTGCTAGGAAATCATCACAGATAACACACAAATCTYCTAACACTKAAAGCCTAGACAGATCCTTTTTACCTCAGTAAGCTRTTCCTGTCTTACTGAGTCTTCAGGGTGAGTTTTTCATTGTCCACATGAGGTAAGGTGGCATCTCTACTAACTTAAAAAGTGGATGCTTAGCTGTAGGATACATTGCAGTGGTTTCATTCACACCCTCCAGAACCAGCTTATGCTCTTTGATATCATCATGCTTTTATCTGAGACAAGAGGATGCCAAGAATTGSAACCAGGATTTTTCTCTTGCTGTTACTATTGTCGCTAGTGCTAGTAGCAGAAGTAGCACAGCAGGTTGGAGGGAATCCAGTTATGTTCCCAGCCACCATCTTATTTATTCTTCATCAGCTATTACAGATTTTTGGACAGATTTCTGACRATAAAATGTATTGCTGAGGGTTTCAATACATATCAAAGTGGACAATAGTAGCAAAGAAAACCAAGAATGGTCTGACCACTAAGGAAAAAAAATCAAGCAAGCGTTCAAACAGTTGAGAAAAAAAAAAAACAGGTTAGGAGGCAGTGCACTAGACTGAACACTGGTCACACTTTTTGCCACTGTAATTAAAAGAGATTCCTTGGGAAGTGTGGATTAGGGCAGTTTTGGGGACAAATAACAACAGTCTGAGGGGGCAAGAAGTGAAAGCACACCTTCAGAAGTCCYATGGTTTCCAAAGCCACCAACTGTGCTCCAGTAAAATGATATGCAACAAAGACATACTTTACACATGGTTTTCCCACCCAGCAGTGTTTTCTGGGTCCAGACTACTGCTTCAATCTAAAAAACTTCAACATCTGCCAGCTGGTTTGGGAGTAGTGGTGGGAGCACCATGGCTTCAGTTCATGTAGGTAGGAAAAAGGGAATGCTTGTTTATTTTTTGAAGTCAGGGCACACAAAGGAGGGAACAGGATTCAGCCTGAAGAGAAATACTGGTAACTTCAGTATAGTGAGTATAATTATTTGTAAAAGCTCAGCGTTCGAACCAATGCCTATTTAAGTCAATGGGCGTTTCTCATTGACTTGGGATGATAGATAAAATGGGCCATTAGTGCACTTTTTAAAAGCTCTGCTGAACAAATACATCATTAGGTGTTTCAGGACTTTTTTATGCCTTGCCTTTTTTATGCCTTTAATGCCTTGCCTTCTCTCTCAAATCATGCATTTATTTCTAGTCTTGTCCTTTAGTGCAGCTTGTATTGTCACACTTTCACCTGCACACAGGAGGAGAAGAATTCTCAGCCTCTTTTCCTCCTAGTCATAACAGAGAATCTGCTCCATTAGTGGCCTCATACCACTGCAGCTCTGAATGGTAAGAAACTTTATCAGAGTATACAAAGGTAGTTTAGAGAACATCCTCATACTGTATAATTTATGAGCTTTAAATATTCCACTTTTTTTTTCTTTAAAATTCTGATTAAACTGTTTTGCTACAGAATTTCAATTACTCTCACTTTGAAGCACAGCAGGGTGAAACAAATGGGCAATAACTATGGATTCATCAAATGAAAAGTATTTGGAACTTTTCTACTCATGATGGACACTTCCCAGAGGAGGAAGAAGAGAAAAAGAAACAACTTTAAGAGAGTCATCCACATTATGCCAAATTACCATTCCATTCAGCCGTCTAAAAAGGTCTTGTTATCTGATAGATAATTATTAGGTAATATCTAATCTGATATTATGATTTAATAGCTACAATCAGGTAAAAGTAGATACCATGGAGAAAACACAGAGCACACAGCAGTAATACAATTTAGCAGCAATAAAATACAGCTGTGGGTTATCATTTGCTGCCCACATACTGCAAATTTGTCGGTAACTCCATATGTGTTGAGCACCCTGGATTCAATTCACRGAGAAACAGAGCCAAAAAAAGCCACTGTCTGTAACTGTCTGGACAAGGAATGTCTCCCACCTGCAATRGCACTGACTTGTTTGCTTTTCAATTTTTAAATTTTCTGTTTACTTGAGATGCAAAACCATTGTCTATTGGAGGGAGCAGAGCATGAACAGACAGGTCAATGAGAMATGCAGTTTACCCACCTGTCACTGCTGGGCTAGACTAACAAATACAGATTGCTGAAACCTGTTGATTTACTTGCCATTGCACCACTGGAATAGAAATGCTCCAAACTAAGCAGTCCTTCTGCAGCATCATTCCCCATAACASCTGGAATTCCTGCAAAGAAAACATTATTATTTCTTATTAGTACACAGAAGAGGTAGGTCAGCATTTCCAGAAGCATCTTGGTTAGTTAAAAACCTGCGTGCTGGTGAATACCATTTTTACTTGAAACACAACATGCAACACTTAAAAGGAAAACCTTTGAACTGAAGAATAATTTGATTTTCAGAAACATTGACTGAAATGTWACTGAAAACAAAGTGTTGGAAATGAGAAATTTTCAGCTAACACTGCCTTTTGSCTCCCCTGTGTTTCATGAGGCAGCAGTGAGTCACAGCACAAAGACCTTAGTGACAAAGCAGCACTTGTTGACACAGGAGTATCACAGTTCAAAAATGTGTGGCACCACATAATTAGAAAATTAACAGCTGCTGGTACTGCCATGGTRTCTCTATTCAGTGCTAACTGTGTTTCTGCCCCTGTTTTCTACTCATGTTAGCCTGGGGTAGTAGTGGCAGATCAGCAAACAGCTGGAGGAACTGGGGTGGCTCTGCCTCCCAGTTAACTGGATGCTCTCCTTTCCTCACCCAGGAAGAACTGAAATCAGTGCTGCCACCCTTGTGAGCCTGGGAGGACCTACAGGTCTGGGGAAGAGAGGAGGGAGGAATCTAACACTTTTGAACCCTGTACTGCAGCCGTCTGGCAGCCTGTGAATCTCTCTTTTGACAAGTCCCAGCTCACCGGTGTTTCTCCCCAAGCCTAATTCCTGGACTGAAATCAACTGCATTGCAACAATTTGTGGCAGCATATTCCTTCTATTATCAGTATTACTATAGATTCACTAGGTAGGTACTGCCCCTCCCTAAGCCACCTATTTCCTACACCAGTAGCAAATAAACAAAAATGGAGAATGCAGGACTCCAGGAAGGGTGACAGCAGGTGGGACACATGCAGTGCAAAACACCATTTTTGTTATTAGTGGAAGAGAATACTAATTCATCTTGAATTAAATAATGAGGCTTTCTATTTGCCTGAATCACAGCTTTTTGCTGATACCCTCTCTTCTCACCATGTCAGAGTTTCTGATTTTCCATCTGGGAATTTAACAAACAACATAATTTGCTTCATAAATCTTTGTTAAGATTTTTTGAATGCTGSCTATATCCCCACACACAGGCACATAAATGCACTCCTATTTCCACAGTAGAGCACTGCATCTCACAGCAGGAGAATGAAGGGGGAGGGAACCAGCTGTAGCACACTCCTCAGAAAATGAATGTTACTAAAGCTGATATATATTCAGCTTTCCCATGAATTTTGTGGTTTCTCAGAATGAAGCCAGCTCTACCTTCCTTGTCAAGGAGCAAAAATAATATTTTTACAGGAAATTAAATATWTGAACTGTTCTGAGACCTCCCACTTTCAAAAATCCTTTGCTTGAAGTAGAAAGATAGGTGAGCRTGGGAGGGCTTGTAACAGCAACAAGAGGAAATCAAGGTATTACCCATTCTTATTTAAAAACTGTTGCAAGTTATTCCAGAACAGCATGTGTTTGCTCCYTCTCTCAATCCCCCTCCCAAGCTCCCATGTCATCATTACTGAAATCAATCACAACACATTGTCTTATCACAAAAGTTAAAACTCTGACCTTCATACTCTCCCCCACCAAGGACAAGCAGCTCTCAAGGCAAAACTGTCAGTGTACCCTTATAAGAGTCTACAAACAAACTAAGGATTACAAGCTCCTAATGAGGTCTTTGAGGCTTTGCAGACCAGGCTTCTCAAATTGCTGTTCTCTGAACAAAGGAATCTTGCTAATCATTGGATTTGTGCCTTCCAATTTTCAGAAATTCACGGGTGTTGTTCAAATTATATTATCTGCTTTTARATTTCTTTCTTAAAGAGCTGAACAGAACTATCTGTCCCTTCTCTTGGCCCTGCTTCAGCAAAGTGGTCGCATAGTAAGTCAGCTCTTATTCATAAATTCATAGGCATGAGTCTGAAAATATTGCATGCAAATCCCAATGGAATTTCAGTATACATTGCCTGAAAAGTAAATTTCCTCAACCAAAGCTTTGCAAATGGATTCAGCAACTAAAAAAATAATTTTCTAGAATACGGAGAATTCTGCCWGCTGGACAAGCGTCTAAGAAGGTGKTTTTTGAGGGTTTTGTTCTTCCCTTGTGTTAAGTTTCCTTTCCTAAGTTTAGATATGCTGAGGTAGCAGGTCCCTATAATGCTGTCTAGAGAGTTGCAGAAATCTCTTACTCTTGCTGTGCTTTGACCTCATCTGATTTCATTTACATATTCTGCAGATTTTCAGCTTGGCCTGTCAAATTTGCTTGATATATGCCTAACRCTCTCCCTGGGTTCTCTTCCAAAGGTTTTATCACCTCTGTTTACTTCAGTGCACCTACTTCTCAATAACGGTTTTGTTCTTACACAGAAAAAGAGCTCTTTCCATGCCCCTCCTCTTCAGCCCAGCTGTCCTCCATACATGTGGCTGCTCCCAATTGCAYGGGAATTTGCCTTTGAGTAAAGGCTTTTTTACATCAACAAACACCACAAAGTGTGAATCAAACCCAAAGGCTGTTTGACTGAGAATTTAGAAAGTTAAACTGCTGAAATATGTAGTTTATAATTAAAGTACTGAGAAAGCCTTTACTGAAGAATCACTAGAGCAACACTATAATTATGCTGTCCTTCACATCCTGCCATTAGCATTTCTAGAAGTGACATAATAATAATGTGGTCTTTTTTCTCTTTAGGAACTGTCAGCTCTCTTTACAGGATTCAAGTAAGTTTATAAAGAATATAAAGTTCTTAAATGGAAAATGCAAATGATGATTTTTGTGTAGAAGACATGACAATCACATTAGTAAGCTCATGAATATCATGCCCATATATGTTTCAAGTCTGCAGAGTAGAATTCCTTTTTACTTTTCCATTTTTTCCCTATCTATTCAGAGTTTAAGAAAATAAAAAGAAAAATTTWAAAAAACCTAAAAATCTTTTCTGAGCTGTCCTGTTAAGTGTTCAAACCTTATATTTTTGTAGGAACACAGACTGCCTGTACTTCCAGAAGCACAGAGAGAGAGCCCATTTCAATCAATTAGAATCACTGAATTATCAAGCTCAGAAAWGTCCATCTCAGATCATCTAGTCCAAGCATGAGAAAGGGAGATCCTGATCCCAGATGCCAAAAAGACTCTATGGCAGGTAACAACCTGCTGAAAATAATAGAAACATTTTGGGGGATGTCCCAAGGACATCCTTTAGGCTGCAGCTGCCAGCAGACCAYGTGTCTTCTCTCTCATAGCACAGAAAATGCTGCAGCAGCGGCTGCAGCTGGTGAGTGCTGGGGAGCCTAMTTGGACACGTATCCTCTGACCACTCCATCCCTCAGGAGATGCCATTTGATTGGCATTCCTACACAYTCAGAAGAGGTAAAAGGCAGTATATGGCCCTGTGTTACGGCTTTGGGGACTGCAGTGACCCCGCTGATTCTGAAGGAGAGCTGATACACATTCAAAGCACAAGCTCTCAGGACTTGTGGCTCACATGAGGCCTTGGCAGCCAGTTCTGTTGATTTCCAGTCAATTCCAAATGTTGATACAAGAGAAACGTGTTTATGAAAAGTGCATTTTTKGTCAAGCAAGCAGCACAAGCATAATGGAGTTGAAATGAGATACTTGAATGTTTTAAATCTTTTCTGGAGTGTGGAAGAGAAATAACTGCTAAAACAGATCTAAATGCATTCTCTAGTAGATTTTAATAACTGACTGCTTGAGAATAAATTATATTCAAAAATAAACTATGTCGTCTTGGCTAAATTGCATGAAATTATATGGTTAGGATATTTCAAGATCATCAGATGYTACATTGAGGGCAAATATATCTCATTATAACAGTTCTGGGGGAAGGCAAGTGTTTTATGTCTGACACAGACAGACAGATTTACCTGTTATATATATACATATAACATATTGACTTACTAAGGATAAGCAAGATTACATAAAGTAAAATTACTAGGAAAATGTGAATTAGATGTGAAACAAATCTCCATTTACCAAGTTAGTGTAGCACCAAGCTCATACCATAAACTTTATGAAAGTCAGTGTATACTTGTTTGAGTATACACTGACTTTATGTAGGCTCTAGTACTACCTAAGCCTAGCTATATTCCTTTCATAAATCAGTTCTCACCAGCTGAGAGCAGCAATAGAAATAAGTCAGAGCTGAAAAAACATGCCAGGAAAAATGCTGCTGATAAAACCTTGTAGTTTTCCCTCTGTTTAGAAGCCTGGTCCAGAACCTGTGTAATGAAAGAGGCCARGGGCTCTCACTCCCTTCCAGCCAAAACTCCTTCTTCCACAACAGAGGTCACAGTGGTAAAAGATGTTCTTCTATGTAAGACTCCAACAGGCTGTATACAGTGGAAGAGATAATTTGTCTTTATACYACAATTAAATGAATTTGCAGCTCAAAAATCTCCATTTTCTGTATATAACCCGAACTTCTCTTTTATCACATATGTGACAAAGGCTTTAAATTCAAGGTAGTTGGCTTTTAAGATCAGGGAATTAGAGCAAACCAGGAGAACTCAGTTGCCCATCCAGTCATTCTGGCTTAAGGCTAGTCTACATCAGCTGGGAGGGGAAAGAGTGAACATGTGCGTTATTCTGGTGTTTACAGTCCTAAATYCCTGCAGCTTCATGATGGAGTTCTCCCAAATGAACTAGCAAATTTCTGCCAACCTAAGAAACCCTTCCAAAAGGGTTCTCATGACGAGTTGAAGCAGGGGAAGGAAGAGTTCACATGGTTGTATCTGTATATGTCAGATGTCATTTTTTAGACTTCATCAGTCTTCCCACTGCTGTGCTGACCTTTGGTATGTCACACGATGTCAATTTTATCAGATTACCTACCTGCCCTGTGGTGTACCAGAGTCAAGCTGATCAGCTGCTCAYTCACCCTTTTTAAAAGCTGGTATGCAAGTCCATGCACTCCACTGGTGGTCACACACTCCTAAAAACTGATAATCCTACTCAATATCACTGCAATCATGTACTGTGCAACTGCCTAGAACAATGCAAAGACCCCAGATATCTCAGGCAGAATTCCTCAGGCATTATTCTCCTGAGAGAATTAAAAATTTGCCTTTAAAAGCTGTCACTGCAACACAAAATGCTGTAAAATACATCCAAATAAAGTTTGGACAGGATATTTGCCCAGGACACATCTTAGGTAATGCCAAGAAGTGCTACTTTTAAAACAGCACAGGAGAGAAGGAGGTCTTCTGATAWTTGTGCAGGTCCTCATCTTACCCCAGGTTGGGCATTATGGAAAAGAYTGACACTGATGCTGAAAACCAGCATTGGAATTCTGACAAGTTAGAGACGAAAGTTAGAATAATTTTGCTATGAAGGAGCCAAAATATAACATAGAGAGGGGGAGAGAGACYCAAACTCAACAGGATTGTGGAGGAGACCTGGCAGTAGATGCTGCATTAAAGTGCTTGAATGGTTGATCTAAACAAAGACAGACCCTCYGTGCCTGACAGAGGCTGAGTTTCAGGCAGGTGTTAGTGAAAACTCTTTCTGAACCTATTTGACTCTATCCTCATATTCTCACATGTGTGCTGGAAAATTCGCATCAGCAGCAATTATTTTCCTTCTATTTTCAGATGCCGCAGCCCTCAGGAGCATTAGCACTTACCTCTCAGCTGTCTCCTTTCACTTGGCTGGCAGCCAGGGCACACTCCTTCTGCACTCCAAGTGCCCTGTGTAAGGCTTCCTATGACAAAGCAAGAGAGGATAAGTTGGAAAGCCCAGGATCAGTCATGGATTAATGAGCCTTTGGCAGACCTTTGTTCCTTCTGCTTCAAGTGCGAGGCAAAATCCTTTGATCTTCCCTTATCTGCATATTTGCGTAGAGGCATGTAAACTGAAAAAGAAAACAAATAAATAAAATCCCTCAGGTCCATCAAAATAAGAGACCTAATTGGACAAGATTTGTCTCCTAGAAGAAGAATCTGACAATAAGTGTGTCAGAGACAAGTAAGATGTATGACTTTACGCACTAATAGAAGGCTGTCATGTGCCACAGGGATGAGCACAGTCTAACAGCTTGGGAAAACGGAATCATCCTTAGTAGCAAAACTTTCAACATATACTACAGTCTGTATGTACATTACATATTTATAGATATATAAAAATATGTTTGTTTCCTCCTTCTTCTTCATTAAAGGTATGATTTTTCAAAATTGCCTGAGTGACTTTCCCCACTTGAATTTAATTGAATTGCATAATTACCGAAGCTGACAGCATGAGGCCAAATGYTGCTTTTGAAATCATTGACTGCTCTGGGAATTTTGTGTGTCCAGAAGACCACAGACTTTTCCAGAGGCTGAATTCTGCAATGTCTGCATAAATGTAGCAGCCTGGGCTGGCCTTTTGGAGCCAGCCATCATTATTACACCCTCCCAGGGACTGTTGACAAAGCCTTCAACATATACAGCCTTTGGAAAAAAAACCCATCCTTTACAGAAATGGTCTATTCTCCAGATAGATTGTTCTGTGCTTTCCCCCAGCTCCTCTCCATCGTTTGGAGAGAGTGTCACAAATAGGGCAGGTGATCCACTGAAAAATAGCAAAATTTCTGATTCCTCTGCCTCTCCTGCAACAGTGCCATTTTCAAACGTAGATTTCCACCAGGATTCGCTTTTCCTGAGGTGGGAAAACTGGTTGGAAAAATATCAGCTTTTATTAGGACAGCACAGTAATGTGGTCATGATAACAGAATCCAACAGAAAGAAAGAAACAAGCACATTGTGCCTTGCTTGTGGAGGGTCCCCTGCATCTACTTGTTTATGCATTCCCTACCTGCTTTGGCCACAACACCCACCTGAACATAAACAGTTTACATTGCAAATGTAGATGGACAGGATGCATTTTGAGAGAAGACGGTTAGGCATTGCTGGCAGCCCTGAATGAGTGATAGCATCTCACACCACAAAGGGTGGTGATAAGCAGTTGTGGCATGGGCTTCCAATGGTATCTGCTTCCTACTGCAAGCAGAACACAGCACCTCTCTCTAGGTTTAAGAGTTAACYTGTTTAAAACTGGTAAAACAGTACTAATTATTTATTTTTATTTAATGCAATAGAGCACAAAACTGATGCCAGCACTCCCATGAGCCAGCAAGTAAGAGAACGAAGTGCAGACCCTTGGGTTACAGTATATTCTTATGTGCCACAAAAATGGGGGGAAGGGATTAAAGTTGCCGAAGCATCTGGTAATAGCAATTGTGGAGTATGAATGGGGAACCAAATCCCAGCCTGCTTTACTCATGTGAGTAGTTTTGCGCAGATCTGTTCTTAAAATAATCATCAATTCCCACTCAGTGCTTCCCCCCATAAATTAGTTCCTATGATGTATAACAGCCACTAAAAGAAGAATTGAACAGGGGAAATTAACTTGCTTTTCAGTAGCAGAAATTTATCAAGGCTACACTTTTTACCGGGACAAAAACAATTCATTTAAGCCTTGTCAAGATTTCTAATTAAAAATCCTCTGCTCCCAACTGCAACTCACAAATACTGTGCTTAATTTGGAAGTTAATAATATTTCCATGCATTTGTGCTACACTCTGCTATTGCAGCTATGACTCCAGTCTGATAACAAGAGCATTGTGCCCAAGCCAGCAGCAAATGACTTTCTTCATTTCTGTGTAAAAATGAAGCTTACTTTGTAAAAGGGGGATGGGGAGATTTGAAGCTGTATTTATTGTCTGGGTTTCAGCTCTATTGTATGAGATAAGAAAGATTTGTCTCATTATTTGTAGGTTAATGCATCAGATATTGCAGATATGAAAAGATACGACCATTTATTGGGACTCAAGCATCTTACTCCAGGCTACCTGCTGCCTGACAGGTCTGCTACCCTGCAGTGTTTGTGTGAACAGCTTGGGCCACAGATCACAGCAATGGAAGACCAACTAGCCCACAAATAGAGCTCAACTCTGCTTTTCATTAGCTGTGAGTTGGAAGAGGTCTCTTGCTTCCTTAGGCTTAAGTAGTGTTGGCCTTCATCATGTTCAAGGACCAATTTTCTGTTCAAGCAGAGTATGAGTAAGATTATTCTGTTCTGTGATGAATGACTACAATTTCATAGGTGAATTCAGGCCTGTGAACCCTTTGACTGGGTTTTCAATGAAAACCACAATGTGAATGTGAAAGAAATAAAACTTTCAATCTTCACCAACCTGTAACAGCTCATCTTAACTTCCTCGAATTCTAGTGGACTATCGCACTGAAGAACTCAATCTGTGACAAATCCCCAATAAAGTCAAAACTCAACACCTCTCTTTCATGTCTTGAAGTGTTTCACTTTGAAGCAATTCATATTGTGTTCATTATACACCAGTAACATCACRTGTCTACACCATCTCCTCTTTGCCTACCAGTTTTATCCTTGCTTATAATCCGTGAGACAAGAACACATACAAGAACATTTGCTGACCATACAATGAGAGCCACAAGCAGTTGTTTTCCTGTACATTAGCTCCTTATGTCTGTAGCCAGTATGTTGCCAGAGGTCTTAGGGGATATTGCTTTAAAATATACAGTTTTAAGGAGAGATATGAGAGAAAAACAGGAGGCATTTTCTGACATCTACAGAAAAGGGCTTTCTAATTATCAGAATCAAAAACAACAGAAGCCATGAGCTTAAAAAAATCAGACTAGATGTAGGGCAGGATGGGATTCCTGCATGACCACAAGGCCATCATTAAGTTTGACCCAAACCATACCTTCCAATATAAAAACTAAAAACAAGACTTCATTTTCCCAATGTTAAGAAAAAGCATGAAAAAAGCCTATTAAAATGAGGACCAGACTTTCTGTTCTTAGTTTTATATAAGTTGGCTATAAATATATCCAACAGTCAAAAAGCAACTGAAGAAATGGCAGCTTAAACAATAAGTAAGAAAAGCCTCAGTACAATGATTTTTTCCCTTTTTTTAAGCCAAATTTAAATATTATTATCTGTCCTTGAAGTTTCAGAGGAATTTTGTTGTTCATCTTTCAGTCTAACCATCTTAGGAGTCATTAAGAACTAAAACCAAGCTAGAACTAGTTATTAGTGAGATTTTTTTTCTTCTGTAATCTGTGAAGACTGGCATACACACCAATTTTTGAACTCAGAGTCCCAATGACAGACAGGGGAGCCAGGTCCTTCCTAGCTAATGCTGCTAATTCTCTCTTTAAAAATCATTAAGATACAAGATAAGAAAACTCCTCATGTTGTTATCMCTTGGACTAAAGCCACCTGTGGTTTCCAATGGTTTGAGATCAGGCTGAAATTCCTGAGACAGCACCATCTCTTGAGTCTGACGAGCTATGATTCTTTAGCACTTGTAGCAACATGCTGTCACTGTGAAAGTCACATGAACCAGGAATTCCAGGTAGTCCTAGAAGCCAACCTGCCTTTGGTGGCACAAGAGAAACTCCAATGGACTATGTGGTTTTTGCTGTTATCAATTTGCTCTTAATGTACAGGGAAAGAGAGGAAAAGAATCAGTCTCAGCTCTGCCACTCTACCTGATATTTTCTGGCCTTTTTTTTCCTTCTTTCTTTTTCTTCAAATTTAAATACTGTACACCTCATGTGATGGTTCTTTCTACTTATTAAAATTCTAAGATGCATTTTATTTTTCCACTCTGTAAAAGAAAAATACTAAGTGTCTTGGGCTATTGAGCTGATATTACTTGTGTAAATAAGCTCATGCTGGAAGACCACAGCTTGACATTCTGTGTGCTGCTATGTAGTTTTTAGGGATGTAACTTTGTTAGGTAAAGCACAGCTAGACAGTTGTAATGAAGAAAGAATTATAACTGACAGAAATAGCAGAACTAATTTAGCCAAGAGCATTTACCCAGCAACTTACTAAAACATTGAAGGAGCAAAAGCTCACAACTCTCCTTCAGCCACAAACTTCAAACAATCTGGAAAATGCTCTCCACCTCATAACACTCATTCATCTCAGTCTAAAGAGGCTGCAGCATAACTGTTCCTCTGGGACAACCTGACCTTGAGCTCTGAGATCCTGCAGCCCACACCAGCACACTTAATTCCCTACTCCTCCTCTTGACAACTCCTGCTCAAGTAAGCAGCTAAACTGGAAGTAAAAATAGTGCTATTTCTGTAACATTTTGTTATTTTCTATGCATTAAGAATCACTCTTTCACATAGACAATAAATATCCAAATTCCTCATACACTTCTAATTATTGCGTAGTATTTGATGGATATCTGAGTTCCATCCATCCTGACCTAAACCATAATCATAGGAAATGCACTTTGAAACTCAATAGTCTAACTGAATTCATATTCATTCTGATGAGCATGAAAATAAGCAAGACTGCTGCAGAAGGTTCAGAAACTCTATAAAGGGTTTCATTATGTATTTCAGCTATTGTAAAACATTAAATTAATAATTGCAAACCTTCTTCCTACATATGAGATCTCGTTAAAAAGAGACCCAAAATTTGTTGCTTCCTCTCCTACTGCTGTTTGTTGGGGAGCTGACGTCAGAAATTCAGTTTCTCTGGAGTTACAGGTTTCTCTTCTTGCCACTTACTCATACTGAAACAGCTTTAAAAAAAAGAGTTTCATTCAAAACTATAAGCAAACTTGCATATAAAAAACCAGCGAAAATATCTAGTTTCCATAAATTCTGTGATTACGATTATAACAGTAATAATACATTTTCTGCTTTTGGACTAGATCTGTATCTAACCACTACTCAGAAGGGCACCTAATGCAAAGAACACATTAGCTCCATTGCTATAGGAAGCAGGTGGTTCCCTCCACCTTTCCTCTGAAACATCTGGCGCTGGCCACATTCAGAGACAAGTTTGCAGAGCAGATTGATACCAAGCCTAATTTGGTACGGTAAATCCTCTGAGACAAATTCCACCACAGCATGCAGATGTATCGTGACTCTGAAGTCAACAATTTGGCAGAATTTGTATCATTATAGATTTGTCCCAGGTTGGCTGGATATGGTTTTGAGGCTTTATTGCAGTCCTTCTCCTTTTTAAATAGGACTTTATTGGGTTTTAATAAAAAAAATATACACAATTGTGTTTTCTTTAGCATATTAACTCCTGAATATACAAATAGGTTTTATGCAGGGAGAGTGAATTCAAACAGGGGGAAAAATGCCCTGTTTTGAGATGGCCACATTAGTCATGCCAAGCAGTATGGTGCAGTACTATGGCCAGGAATCTTCTATATCTGTAAGTGCCTGTTTTCTAGATCTCACAGCACAGTTGTTTCCCCTTCACCAAGTGCTGCTATGACCTACAAACAAAACTGAGAAGTGTTGTTTCCAGCTGTATTGCTCAATGTAAAGAACACTTCATCACTAAGAATTCTTTTGACCACCTGCAGCCTTCCCCAGCGCTCATAAATGCATCTTTTCCTTCCTTCCCAAACACACAGAAAAGGGAATTTAAAGCAGAAGCTGTGAATGTTTTTACCTGGGAGCAATTTGACCACTTGTGACCTGTGTAGACAGGAAGCACACAGATGGTCCAGTAAGTCCTGGGAACAAAGAAAAAAAGAAGAATTAACAGCCTTGTCCTCATCCTCCTCTGTCTTTTGGGAAGGCACCTATAGATTCTGATTTCTTTCCCAAATTGAGCTGATTTATCTTTATTTATTGCCTGCTAGGAAAGATAGAGTTCATGTTAGAATTAGCAAATACTTTCTTATTTTATGAGAACTATAATTCTGTTTCTCAAATTCCACTAAATTATCTGTTTTCTGGAATTTGAGAAATAACTAATGGTCACACAACCATTTCCTCTGCAGGTCTTTGTTTACATGTACAGCTGGCAATGATAACACCAAAAAACAGCTGTCATACAAAGGCAAACTTAAAACCCAAAGACTTTGTATAGTTAAGCTGGTGACAGACCACTCAAAACTGAAACCAAGCCTCCGTGAATTCAATTGCAAGCTGTAGATACCATCAATCTATATTTTATTTTTGTTTCTGGATTAAAAATGGATTCCTCCATGCATCCTGCATACAGCAAATACCAAGTATTCATTACAATCAATAGAGTGTATTATATTGTGACCTCTCAGCTGTAGCAAGATCTTTCACCCAGCAGAAATCATTCTATGTGAAGGGCCCTTGAGCACAAATTAAATGAAAGTAGACTGCAATCGAGGGAAATTATAGACATAACTGCTGTAGAAACAAAGTCAACTCTTTCTCTGCATGATCACAGCAAACAGTGCAGATGCTCTCTACCATCAGCATTGATGTAGGTGCCAAAATTCCTTTCTGCTAAAGGAGTACTAATAAAAATTCATTTTTCCTAAATGGATGTGTCATCAGTACTACATAAAGACAAAAACAAGCCTTGAAAATACAATAGGAGCCCAGGAACCAATTTTATCTACTATTGACGTTATATTACAAATTAGTGTCTAATGACAGACACTTCAGTTATGAATAACAATTCACACATTGCCTGCCAAAGTGATATATGTGGAGTTGTACTAAGTACACTTAAAGGTCTCCTGCTCCAGGAAGTTTGACAGAATCACACTTTTAAAAACCCAAAACATGTGCTTGCTTAGAAAACTGAACTTCTTCTGTTTCCTTCCACCAGCTTTTTCAACATAGATTTTACAGCATAATTTTTTTTCTACAAAGCCAATAAAACCAAGTCACTTTTGCAAGGCAGTAAAACATCAGAATCCAAGCTAGCTTGACAATAGCCAAGTTAAGAAGAGACAATGCAATTTGCCAACAGCTATCAATTAAAAATACAAAATATTATTACTTAGGGCCGTGTTTATCAGAGAGGACTCACTAGCTGGTAAAATGTACTACAGTTAGGAAAGACACATAAGGGCAGAGGTACTGTTCTTTTGAACAGAGACACCAACTTCAGGGCTCTAAACCTTTAACAGAAGATCCAGTTTAGCAGAGATTTTGAGCTCTCTAGGAGAATAAATAGGTCTTTCTCTCTACTGAGAGGTAGAAATCTCTCAGTTTTCCCCAAAAAAATGAATGAAAAATGCACAGTTCTCCCTAGGATTCAGAGGCATTAACTGTAGATCACTGAAGGAGCACAAGCCGCTTTATTTCAAAGATACCAATGAACAAGTAAAAAACAAAAAGCAACTTTAGAAAATGGTTAAAATCTATTTAAGGATATTTCCATTTTAAAAAATGTACTTCACAAACATATCAACTAAAAGAATCTTCCTTTAATGCTAACTCTCAGTACGTGTTAAAAATTAATTTACAGTGCTGACTTCTTAAAGAGAAAAATGCAAGTAAAAAGAAAACATGTTGTCTTAATTGAAGTGCTTGCAGGAAACATACCCATTTGCATCAATAAGAAACAGCATGCTCTGGGGACCAGGACAGATGGATGACAGGCAAATGGTGAGAAGTCTGAATTGATCATCTCTAACATCACTTTAGGATTCCCTTCTCTTTCCATTCTGAAATTATTAAAAACTGAGACATGCAGAAAAATATCAGAGGAACAGAAACATCCTTTTGCCCATGGAAAAATAAATGCAAGAATGTACCATCTTTTTTATTTATGGCCCCATCTCTTTACTGATTCAGGAAATATTTGCATACATATATATAATTTTTCCTATTAAAGATTTTGAAAAAATGTAAAGGAAATTCAATTTACTATTTATCTTATCGTGGCTGAGTCCCTTTCACAGAGAATCATCAATCTGCAGTAATTGGACCCAACAGTTGCATCCCACACATTTCCAAGCCAGCTGAATCTGGCAAGATTCCAAATACTGCCTTTATTCTGGGTCTCTCCAGAAAATTTGTGGATACAGAAGTCCTCTCTAAAGCTCTCTGAAAGGGATATTTTAGTCCTAGAGCCCAGGACCAGGAACCAGGGGTAAGGCCCAACTCAAGCCTGCTGATAGGCACACTTTCCCAGAACTACACCTACTTGTAGCTGTTCTAGTTCATGATAAATATAAATAAATAAATAAACATATAAATCAATGGAATTTTCTACAAACACTTTCTTCAATTTTAGCTAGTGCCAGAGCATTGCAACATTTGCAAAAAATACTCCACAAATACTTGAAAATACTTGAAAAACATCTTCCTTTGAGCCTTTCTTTTGCAGAAGGATGTTGGGCTAACCTTCTTTTCTTTTACAGATACACCTCCTTTACAGCATTGGAGCACTATCATTTTTCTTCGCCATCTACTTGAAATTTTCCCATGTTGTCCCTGTCTCTCCTTCTTTATCAGCAGCTGAGCAGGGATCACATAAAAATCAGTGATTCTGCTAGTAGCAACCCTTCTATTCTACCACAGTAGAAACATCAGCTGAGACCTTGATTGGCCTCCTACTGCTTCCTCGATGCATTCACCACTACCATAAAGTAGATACTTTTCCTCTACATTGAAGGTCACAGTCATAAATGATGCTCATAAAACAAAGAGAAACTCTTGTCCTGACAGGGGCATGTTCCCCACACTATTGCTCCTGCCTTTCTGTGCCAGAGAATCAACAGACTCTGCTGAAGGAGAGCTCCTGCAGCAGGTTATAAATAGGTTCCTTCAGCAGAGCACAGGCCCTGTGTCACCCTAACAGCACCAGGCTGCTTCCAACCTCAGTGTCAGCCACCTGTAGCACCCCTGTGTGGTACTGCCCAGGTGCTTGCTGGCCACCAAACTGCTGCTCCTCCCTGCTTTGGCTAATTGGAATTTAGGGGAGCAGGATGGGTGTTGCATGCAATTACAGGAGCAACTCTACCTTTGGGCCTGCAGTAAAAAAAAAAAAAATCATTTTGTGCTAATGTTTCCTTACAAAGGGCTTTGTCATACACAGTAATTCATCAGCACAGTAATATAAACATGAAATTAAGGCATAAGGAGCCTCTCTGATGTAATGATCCGTGAAACAGATAACTTCACAAGATATTGTCGAGGGCTTTCAGGCTAGAGAACACCAATGCTCCTTCTTGAAACAAGAAGTCAATACTTATCCCTGGGCTCTTCATTTGTCAATTTCCTTCACAAATCTCTGTGCAGCCACAATGYGGGTCCCAGCTAATTTTAAAACAACTTGTAAACTAAACCTTGTCTGAAGCTGAGCTCTGCAGATCGGGTGCTGAGGTCAACTCACCAAACATCAACGCCCCCAGCTATATAATCAATCACRAAGTCAGAATTTCAGGCTGTGGGTATTTTAAAGAGTGTTTTATTTAAAACAGTACTGAAACACTCTTAGCCACCTGACCTGTTGGTCCTAGTAATAAATAGATCCTCTCAGCCAAACCCTGCTGTCACAAAGAGATTAATTTAAATTAAAATAACCCCTTCTTCCTCTTCTCATCAGTTACCACCTAATAGATCAGCTTATAAGACATAAACCAAAGAACAAGTCAGAAGCAATTAAGGAAGATTTTGTGCATGTTCAGAGGTGGCCACATATGAGACCTGAGAATAAAATTCTGAAAAATTGATYACACCACAACTCACGAAACCTGTAATCGGAACATCACAATTTYTCTTCCCTCCCCACTAACAAATCAGTTTCTTAAGTTTAGAGAATTATATCTTTGTCTATGAATTACATAGAAAATATTTGCACCCTCTATGTATTATTTTCTGAGCTACACCTTTTCATTAGCTCCTTTCAGATTGCTCAATACTTGCACCAATTGCCTCCATTCCTTGCTGCTGACTCTCATGACTCTTGCCATTAATTTGTTGCCTAAAGAAATCATTCTGGAAACCTCCTGAAATTTCTCACTTTCTTGGTGCATAAAATTAGGCACTTCTACAAAAAGGGCTGCAGCTTCATCAAACAGCCAAGTTCTAAACAGGATTACTTGAGTCTTGATTTGATGCCTTTAGGCTCTACACTGCCATGTAAAGGAATCATTAATAAAGCAAGTGTATTTTTTACACCTAGAACAATTCACTCTTCAGTTGGGAAAAAAGCATTCCAATTAATTCAAGCTAAATTCCCAAGAATCTCTGGGAAAAGGGCCAAGTAGTAAAAATAAAACCATTTCAGCACAAGACCAAAGAAAGCAAAGTAGAACAGATTTTGATCTTATCCTCTAGACAGCTGTTGACCTACAGCAAAACAAATTATAATCACTTTTAACTAATCAGATTGCTGCCTTTTTCAGTCTTACTTTTTTATCTCTGCAAATATAAGTAGGTGGAACACTGAATTCCTTACTGTGGTCACCTTGCCCCATAACTTAAAAAATACAAGAGCATTATTTTCATAAGCAATCAACAAAACAATATTATCTAGGAATAAACTTTTACCTTTACCACAGGACAGGAGAAATTTCACTCTATCTTCTCCATAGTAGAATTATTAAATTGCTTCAGCTGAGAAGCTTTGTGACTAGAGGGCAGTTTGTAATTTGCTTAAATGGAGTACAAACTGAGAAGGAAGCTACCAAATAAGTGCACTTAACTAAGAATAAGTTAAGTATATCTGGAAGATGGGGCATAGGAGGTGTCAGAGAGCGATCAAATATTCCCGTCTTAGTATTTCTTCACCTCAAGAAGCTATCAAAAGAATCCTGTGAATATGTCAACATTTTTACTTGGAATTAATTTCAGCCTCCTCTCTCTCCTGAAACACTGTTGGGTTGTTGTTTTTTTTCTGGGGAATTGGAAGAACAGGTCTATAAAATTCCTTCCAGGCTGAACAGCAAGAACAGCAGCTGCAGGAGGTATGAGTAGCTTCTTGGCAGAAAAGCATTCTGTCATACATGAGACCCACACTCATTAGTATTAGTGAACATTGCTGCAGTCAGAATTAACTGTTATGCCCAGGACTCACAGATATTTTAGCCCCAAACAATAAGAAAGCATATGTAATTTAACACTGAAAGCAATGGTGGCATTAGCTTAGCTGCACTCCTAATTCTTTTGAACAGGATGCAAAATTAATGCCCTCCTGTTAGTTTAGCTGAAGACTTAGAAAACATTAAATAGAAAATATAACACAGTCTTGTAATGGGTCAAAATAAAGAAAAACCTGATGTGAACAAAAAAGCAAGAAAAACCAAGATCATTATTTGGACCTGCTTCTGCACAATACTGAGCACAGGCTGAACATTACTAAGCATTAAGAGGTGGTCTCATTACCATTCAGGTAACATCTAACAGAATCAGGCCTTTTACGAGGGGATAGTAGCTACAGAAAAGGTCATAGTAGCATTTTTAATCAGTACATTACAAAGCACCACAAAGATGCTGGTRTCATTATGCCCGTTTTACAGATTAGGAAATTGAGGCAAAAAGCTTCGTTAAGATTTGACAAGCTACTATTAGAGATAAAAACAGAACCCTGTTCTCTTAAATCCTCATTTAGTCTTGTCACGAGCTTTTCAGGAGAAAAAGGAGACAGTTGTTCTTGGACAATGATAAAGACCTGACTTTTCAGAGGTGCAGTCAGCAAGGGAGACAGACACTTAAAGCCTACAGAAAAAAAAAAAACCACTTATTTTTCCCTTCTTACAGCCAACACAGTCACCAGATCAATAAGCAGCCTGGAGTGCCAGGACCGTGTTTCTTGGCCTGGATTCAGATGGCATCCCAGACAAACAAATCCAACTGTCCCCAGTGGGCTGTTCTGAAACGAGTGGGATTCCCTTCAGACAGAAAAGTTGTATGCACAGGACAAGTTATAGGATCAAGACATAATAGCAAGATGAATTATTAATTTTAGAATGTTTAAAATTTAAATATAAACTATTTCCTACTTAGTCTTGACAGTACTCTCATTAAATGCTAATAGATGATTCTGTAATAAACAGAACCTTAAAAATTAATCACATTTATATACCTTGGGATGTCATGAGTAACAGTGTTTTGCAACTTAGGATTGTACAGAATCTTCTTTTTATGATGCATTGACAGCTCCTTTTTGGTGTTGAACACCACTTCATTATACTTCATGTCACAAATWTTTTTCTTTTGTAGAAAAGCTTGCAGTTATTCTATAAATTTCAAATGATAGTTGTACAATTTTTCTTTATGAAGATGCAAGAAAATCTCTTCAGATTGACCTTTTTGTTGTACAGGCAGAGCAATCACTTCCATGTGAGCCATAATGATGATAAACCTGAGGAATTTTTTCTTACATGCTGAAGTGATATACCACTCCCTTAATTAGAAATGCAAATATGCAGGCTGAAGAGAAAAACTGTAAACAAGTAATGTTTTCAGAAGGTCATGACCCACTCTAGGTGCACAGACCGTAATTTACTTCAAGCAAAGTTGCTGGTAAAAGCTGAAGTAGTGGTTAATTAAATATGTTGTTCAAAGATACTTTGAAATCCTTCAATCAAAGGCACCATGCAATCTCAAAAACAATTACATCCAAAAATCACTGGTATCAGCTGCTACAATAATAGAAATTACATTAACACAGACTGTAGGCCTACCAGTGGAAACAAACTTGAATTTCAGAGTCCTAAAATGAGATTYTGGTGCTGGGACAGAGGCAGATGACTCAGCCATTAAAAATGTAGTACTGGCTCAGCTTTTTTTTTTTTCCTTTGGAACAAAACCTTGGAGCCATACTATGGGGTACATCTCAATTCTGACACAAAAAAAAAAAAAGCCTCAAAGAAATCAACAACTGTTTATCACTGCTCTTCACACAGTTCCAAGTTCATCATAGNTCTGACACAAAAAAAAAAAAAAGCCTCAAAGAAGTCAACAACTGTTTATCACTGCTCTTCACACAGTTCCAAGTTCATCATAGTCACTTGCTAGGGAAACCACATGATTTCTGCACATTCATGGTATTCAAGCTGGAAATAATAGCAGAGCAAAACAAAAGGTTTTACATGAGTTTTATATTTGAGATGCCAAGGGAAAGRAAACAAGATGAGAACAAGGTTACTGACCTAGGTGCAAAAGGATGTGTATTGAGATCCATTTTTAGCAGTAAGGCAAGTTGCTACACTCGGTGATGAAAAAAAGCAGACAAGCATATCATGGAAGCTCTGCAGTTTAATGGCAAYGTTGATTTTATTATAACGATGATTAATTACCTGATTTAATTATTAGTAGTTATCTTGCAYGCAGGGCTACTGCCCAAACACAAACCAGAATTTCCAATCTCTTTACAACTACAGTTACTAATTCTGTGYACTGTGGGATTTTAAACAATTAAAGCCAGCTAGGACAATAGCTGGAGCAAATTACTTATTTATTTGCTCATTTAGATTTTAAAAACTGGCAAAACACAAGTTTTATAGTAACTATCAAACCAGTTGCATCACTGCAAACTYCTAGAGGTATGTGCAAACACACAACTTTCGGTGATGTAAAGCAAGAGAAGTATTTTAGATTAATAAAAGATTAAAGCAGTGAAACCTAATTTGGGTATATGCATGTCAAAAGAAGAAAATAGATTCCATTTAATGTAGGCTAGCATTTTAAAGGAGTTTACTCAGGTACACAAAGAAAGCTGTCTGGAAACCCCCAGAAATTGCTACACAGACAAATTGCAGTAAAGGAACAGGCTACCGAGTATCAGCTGACCCATGCCACAGTCCATGCCACCTTTCTTAGACCACAGCAAATAGTGAGGGACTCAAAGGTAGCCTGGCCTTCTGTCTATGAAACCTAAGTTGATTCACATAATTTATCATTCTCCTTGGACAGGTGCACAGTCACAGTTCATCAGCTGATGCACAATGTCTTGTCATGGTGCGTCACTGGATGAGGAATGGGAGAACAGAGTAAATGTGTCTGGCCTTGCACAAGAAAAATAGCTAAATGACCAAGGTAAAATGGAATAAACTGCATTTTGTTCCAGCTGCTACGTTTTTCAGGGATCTGTGCTGGCATAAACCAAGTGGTACTGGTGCCAAATCTCTTCACCTAAATTAAAACCTACAGAGATGTCTATAAAATGTAGCACGAGTTTGATTAGGTGTCCATTATAAATTACTGCATGTAACTCAGTTCAATCCACTACATTTAAAGCAGGATTATTTTAATTTGCCTTAAAGTCATTAGGAATGTGTTTAATTTAAACCAACATATTCTTAAATCAGAATCCTGGATCAGAGTACCACAACTCTGGTATAAACCTTTTCTATTTTAAAATAACCCGTAGGGTTAAATACTTTCTAACATTCTCATCATACACCCCAAAACTAATACTTCCATTTGTAGCCAAGTTTTTAACTCCAATAGTTTTTTGCACCTACAAATGACTCAAAAGTGGAAATATTTCCATATGCAAAACTATTATAAATATCTAATTTACTCATGGCTGAAATTTAGTCCTACCTGCGGAAGTATGCTGAGGTAACTCAGAAATAGTTAGTTATCCTTGGAAGAAATGAAGTATTTCTACAGCTTCAGCAATCCAAATAGGAAATGTAAAACCTTTTGCTCCACAGACTCGAGTACTATAGCTAATTAGACTGAGTTATAATGYTTCTTTAAAACGAATACATATTAAAAGAAGCATATTTAAGACTAGGGGAAAAAACAGCTTAAAGTAACAAAAACAGTAAATTGTTCATGATTCTGCAAATCAGTATCAAAGGCTTTGCTGTCAGTCTCTTTTAAGACCAAACTGTATATAAAAGAATTTCTCTACATGTTTTGACGCAGGAATATCTCAAAAGAGTTTGACCAGGTTTATTGCTTTGGTTCTAAGTGCCAAAATATACAGAAAAAATAYTACTGTCCAAGATGTCCAATTTGATTTTTAAATAAAACAAGTAATAGCCTGAATTTCATCCATTACAGGAATCCCAAGGGTTAGGGAATCAGACTAAATTTCAGAGCAAAACATCTCAGCACAGACAGGAATAAACAAGGCCTTGATCCAGGAAACAGCTGACTGTTGAGACTACTTGAGATCAGTTAGACTCAGCATKGACATGGGACGTGGCTTATTCAGAGCAGTTTACAAGACTGAGGCTAAAAATCTAAAGGAAAACAGAAATTCCTCTCACTTCAACAAAAAGCCCCTTCTGCATTTTTTTCAATTTTCCATTTTAGTTGCACCTTCTAAATCTTACAGTAAGATATGAGGAAGACCAAGGTTTATTTCATTCTTAACATTTTTCAATAGTAAAAAAGGGGGCATTATAAAAGCCTCAAAAAATCTAAAAAAATAATTTTACATGTATTGCTAATATTCGGTAATTACTTCACAGGAGGAAAGAATGTTTTGAAGGGCCAAGAAATTTAATATGGAGGTATTCCCCCAAAGTCAGCCCATAAATTCTTCTCCTCTCTTCTCCTAGTGGCAAACTTCCAAATATCTTTCATTTTCATTAAAAAGTTTCTCAGCTCGTCCTTGTGGGTATAGAGGATGTAAACTGCTGGTTATGGTGAAAGGTCATTCTGAGCTGTTATGATTCGAGTGCTGGCACAGGTTCTRAAATAAAGCAACCTTCTCAATGCTGTGATAAAAGCTGAGCCTTCAACATTTTGAGTTTAGCTGCTATTGAAGCTATTGCTGATGCACAGTTAGTTATTCTCAGCAATTCATATTACCCTTGGAAAATTTGCAGGGAAAATTGAGAGAAGTCACACTGTACTTAAAAATTCACACTATATCTACAGTTTCCATCCATTAGCTTAMTAGAATTTAATTTATTAAAAAAAAAAATCTGCTCCACCATAGAGCTTGTATGCTTCTCCTGTTTTCACTGCGTTAAGTGAAAAGCAAAAGGCAGACACTTACCCAGCAGGGAACAGACTGAGATACTTCAAGGCTTTGTAAAGTTTTAAATCAAAGGACACCATGAGATCATGCCATCTGCTTAAGTTTCATCATAATCTATTATTATGTTTCATCTGGTCAACTCTGCACTGAGCCTCCTCTAACCTATGTTTGTTGATTGACTGTCTACTCAAGTAGACACCAGGGGTTTTGTTTCAGTTGTTATTAGCTCAACTGTGGCCTCTGCTGTGGCCCCTGCCACAGCTGCAAATTAATCCTGGGTGAATAAAACAGCACAGTTTTGTGTGGCACTGTCTTCCAGGGCACTTCCAACACATTGCAATTCCTTGTGTTTTTGTGCTGGTGKCAAGGCTGCTGTGAGGACGTCCCTCACAGTTCATGGTACTTGAGGATTCTGACAGAAGGAGTGGCAGGTATATCACAGTGTAGAGACAAAATCTGAAAAGATACCTGTTCCCCCTCTGCTGGTGCAGATGCCATTGAGGGTGCCTGGCCATCAGACTATTTCCTGAAAGACAGATGTGAGGAGTTCCAGGACTATCAGCCCAAAAATGACCAGAGTGCTGATAGAACCATAGCATCTGATCAGGCAGGAATAACTACAGAGCAGGGTTTTACACACATCAGAGGGTTCCTTCRTGCCTATGCAGATGTTTGAAACCAGGACCTCAGGAAAGACATTTATCCACACTGCAGCTCCAGCACAACTGAGACTAGCAATTGGCTTCAGGTTAACATAGGACCTTCACTGTCTGTTCTTCCTCTGTCATTTGAYCCATAAGTAATAGTGCCCTTCCTTCAATTTGAACTTTCCTGCATCACTGACACAACTGGAGTATGGATTAGGGAGTATATTAACATACTTGAAAACCTTTGAAGGCAGCCTCTGCACTTTTTCAATCCAGTTTGCAATTGATGTAATCGTGCCCAGCACGACAATACAGGCACAGCCATGAAGAGGAGTATGTTCACCAACAGCAGGTGAAAATGGATCCATATGATCATGGCTGTCAAAAAAAAAAGGTGAATCAAAGGATTTCTGAAGAAGTTAGAAGAGCTTTAATGAGTGGATGTAGTCATCCCATCTTTTTATTCTTGAATGAGAACATGAGGAGACACAGCAGGGGCATACTTACCAAGTATGAAAAAAGTAAACTTCATGGGGCTCAAGGAACTGAGAAGCCCTGATGCTGAATTAAAAAAGAGGTAAAAGCACAGATGTCCAGATAAAGAATCCCATGTGATTCCTTCAACTAATTATTTCTTTCAGTAGTGAGAAGCAAAATAGCAATAAAGAAGCACGTTTCCATACAGTTTCACTTTCTAGTTCTCATCAGCAGTACTGTGGCTGCATTGYCTGCAAACACAGCAAGGGGACCTCTCTTCCTTTTTACTTTTTTCCTGCACTCAGCCATTTCTGACTTTCCTTGAGGTGTCACTGAATTCTAAAACTCAAGGAAGAAATTAGTCAGTGACTGGGTAGGAGTGTAAAGGAAGGGAGGGTAAGAGAAGGCAAACAAGTCAAACCAAATAAGCAAAGGAATCCATAGCACCAGTATCAAAGGAGCAAGAGTCACAATGGCTGAGAACCTGAGGCTGATGTGATTTACTTGCATGCCTTAGGACATTCAGTTCCACATAATCCACTGTCAAAGTAAATTATAAGTATTACAGTATCTGCTACTGGAACGGATCCAATTCATTCAGAAGGAAACATCAAATGCTGCCTGTAAGGTATAGGAGCACTTAATGACAAGGATTTATACCAAGATACAATCAAAATGAACAAGCTGTACAAAAGAGCAAACCAAAGCTAGGTTGCTTGTGTGTCTCTGTTTTTAATAGCTACATCTTATTTCTCAAGGGATTATTTTAAACTAACTTTCTTCAAACATAACAGCATTAGGAAACAAAGGAATAAATAATCTTTTTTTGTAACACTGGCCCATATAGTTACTTTCCTAAGCCCATATTCATATATCAAACTAGACATAATTATRCAATTTTTCATAATTTTCATATAATTATTAGATTTTTTCAGATTTTTCAGAGCCTGGCACCTTCTGTTGAAATCAGTAACACCATCTATCTCTCACCACATGGCTTTATCACTACTGCGAGGATGATCCACTCCTGACTGTGATGAAGTAGTGCTATTTGAAGGAGGAAACTGTGCTGGTAGGCATAAAGAAATGCTTTGAAGAGTTTGAAATCAAAGTACAGTCTCTTATTGTCAAAGACACACAGAACTATTTATTTAGGACTGGAACTGCTCCATGGATCTTGCCCCATTTTTAGGGCAGATGGTTGAATAACAGTTTTTACTGTATCTGCTTGACTCAGAAACACGATCCCATTCTGGCAAAAGAGGACCTTGGCCACATTTATTTCTGTCTCTGACCTTCCTTGACTTGTGTACAATTTCCATGTACTTCAACACAAACCATCCAATTTTGGAAATCCCAGCTAGCATAAAGAGCAGCATGCTCCCTCTGAAACACGTGCTGGGAGTACATCCAGTCCATTCTCCTCACCTGAAAGTTGCTTCTCAACAGGCAACAAATGAAGTCCTAGTTCTACCAGATGTCAGGGTGTCTAAAAGATCAACAAAACTTCCAAAATTTACATGATGAGTAACTCAATCCCATGATCCAAGCTGGCACTCTGGGAGCAATCCAAACCTCAGCACACAAGTGYGAGTTGACTTTCTCTCACCTTCTCCTCTTTCTAGCATAAACACACAGCAGTAGGAACTGTCCATATATTCAAACCTTAAATTCCATTGCACATACCTCATAATTCCTCAAGGAGTTATGAGGTGTGCAGCACAGTCAGGTAGCTGGTGCCCTGACATGGGACCAGGAAGTATAAAGGCCATATCAAGAGGTGACATGTGTGGGAAAGGAGTAGGGGCTTGTGACATTCATATTTTCTGGAAAAATCCCTACACCCAGGATTTTTCTCCTGGGAAGCTGAGAAGCCTCAGAGAAAAAGGAAAACAAATTCTTATCTCATTTGCTTCTCCTGTGTTGTGCTCACACATGGAACATGTTTGCAGATTGTTTATCCCACAGGCGATTGTTCCATTGCTTTCTGCTGTGGGTTGTTTTCACTCATTGGCCAATTGAGGCCAACCTGTGTTGGGGCTCTGGAAAGAGTCACGGGTTTTCATTATCTTTTTAGCCTCCTGTAAGCATCCTTTCTGTATAGTTTAGTATAGCATTCTTTAATATAATAGCGTATCATAAATTAATAAATAAGYCTTCTGAGAACATGAATTCAGATTCATCATTCCTTCCATTGTCTGGGGAACCCCACAAATACAAAAGGGGCTTGCTTAGCACACCCTCRCCCAAGGTACAAACTCAACAGAGGTAAGCAAGGCAAGTAGAGCTAAACAGCTGGATCTGATGATCTGAAGTGTCCTTCTCCAACCTTAACAATTCCATGATTCTGTGGAAATTCCTAGAAGGTGCATAGACGTGCATTCATTACAGAGAAGAATCATGCAACCCTACTGGAAAATCAGAAGGTAAAATAGGAGAATGGACCAGATCTTCATTTCCAACTTCCAACACCTCATGGCACCAGGCCTGGACAATGATGGTGCACTGGTGCAAGAGTGGCTCATGGGAAGCAAGCTGATTTACTAGATACAGTTTGCTAGGAGACAAACTGCTCTAGCACAGGCAGGATCAGGGAAAAAAAAAGGCACAAGAACAGAAAGAATCCTCTCAGGTGATATTCCAAATAGCTGTGAATATCCCTTACGAAGMAAAATTATACTTCTACTGTTCCTCTAGGAAACAGATGCAAGATTTGTTTCCACAGCTTTCATTTGACTTCTCCTGAATATGTCAACAATGTATTCCTATATTTCTTACTTCCCTTCAGGAGGAGGATTTCACTGAGAATTGTGGATAGCAAAAGAGACTAGGTTTAGACCTTTTTACCACAGTAAAAATATTTCTGCACGATATAATTTCTTTTGCCACAATGAATCATTATCAAGTCAGCTGAACTTCAAGATACCATTTTTTTTTCCTCTGTTAAGGTTCTTAAGATATGTTATCTACCTAATTATACATCAAAGAGTACTTTTGGAATAAATTCTGTTATCTGCAGAGTTAGAAWTTTTTAAGCGTTCTACTTTAGTAATAAGAACAGTGCTGCTTGAATTAACTATTCTGCATAACTATGCTCAGATACCAGGGGTGTCCAAATGTACTTTTACATGTCCACTCTATTATTRTCACTAGTGATTCTCAGTCCATATTTCCCACAAAAAATATTCAATTCCTAATGCAGAAGTACCTTTAATATGGTCCTTTTTAATAACATCATTCTTGCAACAGTTCTGCATAATATTTTATAAAGCTTCTTTTGAGTTAAAGGGCATGAAGTTTCAATAATAGAAGTCATGTATATTGAATTTGTATTTCGGTTTTCAATTATTTTCACATTTTTATTATAATTTTCTTTACAAAAGTGTCTCCATGGGGGCAGTCTCATTTTCTACAGAAGAATATATCTAATTCTGACATCCATCAGTCTGGAATTTTTTTTATTGTATTTGTCACAGCATATTTAGAGGTAAACTTACTCTGTGACATTTCAAGATATAACTGCATTTTCTCACACACACTAATGAAAATCCTAAAAACCTCCTATACTATGTTGAGAATTTGCCCTAGATCAAAGATATTGTGGTTTTCAATATATTTTAAATCTGCATGTTAATTTTCATTTAAAACATTTACTGAAAGATGATCAGAGTTGACATTGGAAGGGAGATAGATCATCTGGAGATTATCTCATCCAAGCCCCCAGTAAAGCAGGGTCACCTAGAGTTTGTTGCACAGGACCACATCCAGACAGCTTTTGAGTATTTCCAATGTGTGAGACTTCATAACATCTCTGGGCAACCTGTGCTGGTGCTGTCACCCTCACTGGGAAAAAGTGRTTTCTGATGTTCAGAGGGRAACTCCTGGATTTCAGTTTGTGCCCATCAGCCCTGTTCCTGTCACTGGGTATCACTGGAAAGAGCCTGGACCTATCCTCTTTGCCCTCTCCCTGTGATTATTTATATACACTCGTGAGATCCCCCTGTTGCAGACAYCTTTTATGGAAAATCCTTYCCTYAGRATTTTTCCTCCTGAGAAGCTGAAAGGTSTCAGGAACAAAATGTAAACATTGATTATCTGCTGCTGCGGAATGCAACAGGTGCATCTGTGATTGGTCCATGTTGGATGTTTCTAATTAATGGCCAATCACAGCCCAGCTGGCTCGGACAGAGTCCAAAACAGAGCCCAAGACAGAGCCTTTGTTATCATTCCTTCTTATTCTATTTTTAGCTGGCCTTCTGAGGAAATCCCTTCTTCTATTCTTTTCGTATAGTTTTAGTGTAATATATATCATAAAATAATAAATCAAGCCTTCTGAAACATGGAGTCAGATTCTTGTCTCTTCCCTCAACCAAAAACCCCTGTGAACACCGTCACAATCCCCCTCAGCTTTCTCTTCTCTGAGCTGAACAGTCACAGGTCTTTCAGCCTACACTCACAGGAGAGATGTTCCAGTTTCTCAACAGTTTTCATGGCACTGATTTGGACTCTCTCCACGTCTCTTGCAGTGGGGAGCCCAGGACTGGACACRGCACTCTCRGGTGTGGCCTCAGCAGCGCTGAGTAGAGAGGAAGGATCACCTCCCTTGACCTGCCTAATGCATCCCAACAATAAAGCAGCTTTTCTGCTGCAAGGGCACTAGCTGGYTCATGTTCAGTTTGGATACCATCAGCACTCACAGGTCTTTTTTTCTTCCAAGCTGCTTGCCAGCTGGGTGGCCCCCAGCATTTGTTGGTGCAAGGGGTTGATCATCCCCATGTTCAACATAAGCCAGCAGCGTGCTCTTGCAGGGGAAAAAAAAAAAAACATTTCCTTGGGCTGAATTAGTGTGTTGCCAGCAGGTCAAGAGAAAAATATAAATACTTCAAGGGAGGGTATTGGATCCATATCAATCATTGGGACACATTGCTTGTTACTGGCCTCAAACTAGATTTTGYGCCACAGATCACAACCCTCAGGGCTCAGCTGTTCACTCAGTTTTCAATCCCCCTCATTGCCTGCTCATGTAGCCCACACTTCATCTCCTCAGTAAGCATTTCTGGGAAGTCAAGGTATACAGTATCTACTGCTCTTAAGTGTACCAGAGTCATGATTTCCTCTCACATTCTTTTATTGTTTATCCCAACGTGCTGTGGTTAAAATTTGTAATAGAGAGTAGGTTAGACATTTGGCATTTATCATTTAGTTCATTGCCCCTGAAATCAGTAATTCATTACTTCTTACATACTAGCCCAGGAATCAGCCTTTAATACTCGGAAGAGAGAGCAAGAAAAACACAAGCAACCAAGATCATGCTTTCTTTTTTACTTTGTTAACCTTTTTTCTTTATAAATTCACTTCTTTGAGGTATCCTTGAGGATGTGTCTATAAGATGTMTGAAAGAACAGAGGCTTATGGGCTGGTAATTGGAATGTCCTGTACCCCACAGTCCTTRAAAAAAAAAGAAACAAAAGAGCAGGACGTGAAAAGCTAAAATCACCAACAGAACAAAAGAAGGAATGTTGACACAATAAAAGACTATTCAGAGACAACAGCCTCCATTGCTACTTAGCTTTGAATAAACCCCAGATCAGGATCATCTTGTTTAATGAATGAACCAAGGGGTCCTTTGGAAAAAAAAACATGGCAAAGTTTTGCTGACACAGACCTAACTAAAAACAATGGAAACCATATATCAAATGAGAAGTCATTAAGAGCAACTTCAAACTGTATATTTATTACATATTTTATCCCAGTGCATTTCTTTCTTTCAGACAAACTTCATATTCAAATTTAGGTATGTATACATATTATTCACTTCTTTACATGAACATCTAAAAACTTCTAAATATTTTCCTTTAGAATAAGAGTTAAATTCCTTCTTTTTTTAAGATGTTAATTCTCAAAGCAGGACTGTCATAGGAGACTATTATGAAATCTCAAAGTAAAATCCATCTTTCAAAGGGTAAAAAGTAGTACAGTTACATAATTCAAAAGGTAGAGTAATAAAATAATAATAACACAGGCAACTTCTTTCTCAAGATCTCAGAAAACTGTACAAATATTGATGTAAATGTAAGCATCACAAATTATCTGGAAACAAGGAAACRGTTTCATTTTCATTTCAGAGATAAAAAAAAGGCACACAAAGGTTAACTTTTTAGCTCAGGGCCACTGTGCTTGGCCACTGTTTTCAAAATAACTGAAAATTGCTCCAAAGTCAGATGCCTTGCYTGCTGGATTGCATTCCATTGAGGAGTACAGTCTATCCAGAAAATAGATCACCTTGTACCTTACATTGATAAACAAAAGAAGTTTTAAATCTGTCAGTACAATACCTCAGTAATGGAATGCATATCATATACAATATGGAATAAATAAAAAGGTACAGTTTTGAAATTTTTTTTAAATTTTCTTACCTGCTTTTGTTACTGCAGGCAAGTGTGAACAGGGTTATGCAAAAAGACTTAATTTTTTGAAGAAACGCAGAGCAGGATCACCTGGTTAAAATTAAATTCTAGTTTAAAAGTGTGGCTGATAATGAAGTGAGAGGAAGAAGGTGAATGTTCACATGCACTAATTTTTAGTCAGTGCAGAACTGGATCCATGCTATAGCATTACATCCCAAGGTGAGAAGTAATCAGATTCTATCCCACATCTCTAATAATGGGGTAATCTACACACAGGGCAATACTGCAACACAGTCAGCAGCATCCTAGACTGGCTTCTCTAAAGAGAAACCATAAGAGTAATCCACTAGCATTATGCTGAGATATTTCCATAGAAAAAAAGAGAAATAAAAAAAAAATTAAAAAGAGAGGTGGAACTCTTTGCTTAATATGGTATTAGTCACTGTTTTTATCTTTAAAATAGGATAAGAGATGAGGCACATCTAATGTTGGTTATTACCTGTTTGTTACCATTACACTGAATTTAGCAGTTTATTTAACAATCAAAGAATTTTAATTTCACTTCAATGTGACTCCTAAATCTAATGGCACTCGTGTGAATCCAATCTGTTGCTGAAGAAGCACTGCTTGTTCAGGTGACATTTGTGTGGAAGTAGCTTTAAATTTACAATTCTGTTATTTCCAAAATGTCATGTATTTCTAAGCAACAAGAACAACACTGGATCCACGTGACTGTGCATTTTTTCCCAATTACCAGTCCAAAACATGGTGGGAAAAATAAGAGATGCTTGGCACAGCCTGAACACTGAATATCCCAGTACAACTCGGATGCTATTGTTTRAATGGTTTTACCTACAATCAATGATGAACACACAGTTCTTTCTAGCCCTATAGATCATGTGTTTTGTTAGCTACTTGGTATTGCAAAAGAGCTAAGTAATATTAGAATGATTCAGTGGGAAATGTTTTGATTTGTTTTAAAGCTAAAGTTTTGACAGGTCTCATAAACCAAAGCCAAAAGGGTCTGTATTTTAAAAAGCTATACCAACCAAATTTTCATTTGCACTAACGTCAGTCTGTTAATCTTTACATCAATTCTTCATTTCAGTAACACATGTAGAAGATTAAGACACCTACATACATTCCTTTCCTACAATTTTTAGCCATTCACCTAACCAAAAAGACAAATCCTGAAGTGCACTGCAGTTGGAATTACATGGATCCTAACAGATCTAGGCACATATTTTGATGCCCAGATAATAAGGAATTAGAAAATAGAGCTATAAAGGATATCAATGTAGAAATTCACAAATGGAGAGGTTTGATTAAGGCTGTATCAGGAGCTATGGGAGGGGAGAATAATTTTATTTTTTTAATTTTCCCATATTAGAAGAGGTGAATTTGTATCTTAAAAAATAAACAGCAATTCAAAGTGCATTTTTAGAAGTTCAATGCACAAAATTATTTCCTTTGTGTGTCCTAAATGCTGTACGGATTCTCCATCATCCTGTGTTTTCTCAGTTCTCTCATTTATTTCTCAGCAGAACAGTGTCAAGGCAAATCATATCAAGACACCTCCACAGAAAAAATGACCATGTATATTCAGAAGACATTAATAAATGTTACAACCTTGATTTATACAAGGCCATGGCAGGGGTTTTTTACATCTTGCACACAAAAGAGGAGTTTATTATAAAAATTCCAACTGCTTTCCATCCTATGACAGCAAGACCTTTCTTATATTTTGAGAAAAACCTTAAAYGAATATCTCAATGCATTCTTTTTTATGAGCTCTTTGATAATGCCAAGGCAAGAGTATTCTCATTTCAACACAAATGAAAAATAATTTAGATCATCTGAGACTCAAAGCCCACACAATCTACTAGGAAAAAAACATACAAGAAAATGGAAAACAGGAAACAACTTCTGTATCAGAGCCAAATAGCTGGTATTTAGAAACAAGAACAAATCAGGTGTTTTACTTCAGAYGTCATAGAAATGAGTATTTTTTCTGCACAAGTTACAACATCATTAATTTACACAATATTCAGAAGCCAGAATTCTGAAAGAAAAGCATGCAAGGAAAAGCACCTCTCAATCAACATCCTGCCAATTAAGGTAATAGAGCTTTTACTATAGCTTACAGCTCTATTGAGCTGATAATTAAACCAACTTATGCCCCTGAACTGTTAGTCTTTCATATCTCAGACAAGTGCCACCAACTGATGATGGGAGAGCTGAGTCTTTGTCTCTGCACCTGGAAAGCTTTCACCCAGCAGACACTTCATGAAAATGAGTGTGTRTCTGCAGAAAGTTCTAGTTTTCCTAAGTGACCCCTTTTTTTGCAAAAGAATGTTTCATCAGAGAATCATTACCCTAATTCTCGAGCATCCTTATAGAGGTATTTTTTTTTTATCTATATTATTTTTCATTAGAGTCCTTCCACAGAAAGATTGCAATATCTTCTTAATAAAACAGTTACCTGAGACAGACAGAAAGACAAACACTTTAGGGAACATGATAACAGTGCACAAAGAGGACTTAGGAGCCGGCCGAGGAATCCATATTGAGCAGCAATCAATTATCTACAGCATGCAGTACACAGTTTGTAGATGGAGAGTTAGGAGCAGTGCTTAATYTGGTCAACTACGGTCCCAAACCTGAGCTCTCAGTTTTTTGAGTAGGCTGCATAGACAAACAAAACTTGGAGACCTGAAAAGTATATACTGAATCTGTCATAAATTTCTCATTGTCAAAGATCCATCAGAGGCCTCCAAATCCTTTTTTGGCACCAAATTCGAATGGTTCAGATTATAATGTCATTTAACAAGTCCAGAGACTGTTCTCTGGCTGCACACCACACAGCATTTGACCCTGAGTCCCTCTGGGCCCCATAAACTGCCCCTCTGAGCACAAGACATAATTATTTTTTACTGTGTTTGTTTTTTGCTCAAACCACCTGAAATAACATGTGAGCTGTGAATACAGCACCTCCAGTTTTGGTTGCTCTCTGTCTGCATAATTCTAAATCTAAAAATAGGACTTAAATAGTCCTTCCATAACAATATGTCAGAGTAAAAGAGCAGGCAAAAGAATGAGTWGGTATTACCATGTACTACTGCTATGGCTGGTATCTGTACTGTAATTAAAAATTGTTAATGGTTCTATTATAAGTGTCTAATTCATAGATTTTATCATTTAATCTTAAAAGATAATGCCTTCATTTTAGTTCATTTACTTGAGTGAGTAATCCCAACTTGTGAAAAGAGTCCTCTTAATGAGTCACATCAATAAAGAATTGGTCCCAAAATGAGAATAACTTTAACAGTGTAAACTTTAGCTGAAAGCTACATTTCTTTCTTTTCCCCCCATCTACCTCTAAACAAAAAGAACAGCATCATCTGAACCAAAATGAAAACATGTAGATGCTCTCAGCTGATACTGGATCTGTTTTCAGAACKAAACAGGAAATTTATCAAGTAAGCRGTCATTATAGACTTATGATTTTGAAACAAACCTTTGAAATGTAGTTCAGGCATTTATCTTTGCTCACAATCAGTGGTCATTGCTCTTCTAAAGCARAATCCAAAAGATCTGATGGCTAATCTTGCATGAGATGCTGAATTTATACTTACACGACACAAACCCACACTCACTTCAAATCCTGGAGTAATTAGTCACMAAAAGAAATGTTTGTTCCTGTATAATGCCTGCATATCATGACTTCCTGTTGGCAAATATGAGGCTTGTACACCTGCTATGAATGCCTATTTGATCATCTAAGATCTAATCTTCTTCGCAACTGTCAGTCCCTCTGACTACAAAAGAAATTCACTTATTTTGGTGGAGATCTTACCTGTGTTTTTATGCTGTGGGATTTCCCAGATCCATGAGGTACCCCTTTCACTTAGCACTTCATGTTTTGTTACACTGTAGTTTTTYCCACAACATTATTATTATTTTGGTCACCATGTCACTATGCATGCCAGTGCACCAACAGAGGTCTTGTGCCATTTAGCACAGCCCCACATGGAAGTGCTAAATCACAGTGAAGAATGATGTTTCTTTGAGAGATATGAACTCCAGGCCTGCAAGTCAAATAAAACAATCCATTTTCTTCTGCTAAGGTGATCTGCTTCTGCTAAYAAGAGATGTGTATGTATATTGCAGGTGGTAGGAAAAGGTTTATSCATCAATTCTGGTGACAGAACGGTGCAACAGTCAAGGCACTAGCAGTGCTACAGGACTAATGCAARGGCAGCCAAGTAAATTAAGATTCTGATGGTTTACCTTTCTTTGAGCTGCTTATTTTAATAAGAATATTGAACTCATAAAACTAGAATGGGGCTTGTAAAGGCAGAGTTGGAGCCTGATGAGCTAAAATCCTGCCATGACAAGCCAGTCCCCCAGCTCAGTCCTTTTAGCAATGCAGGAAGCTGCTCTTATCTACACACCAATTTCAGACCACAAAGAACTTACAGGACAGAAATGAAACATTAAAAAAGCACAAGAAACCACAGACAACACTTCAGCAGTAGAATACAACAGAAAATGACATGAAGGAAAGTTTGACTCAGAGCTCAGTGGAAGAGGCCAAGACAAGAATAAGCAAAAGTGCTTAGGTGTGCTAGCAGCTAAAACCTTGCTCAAGACAGTAGACATGGATACATGGATTTAAAAAAAGGTAGGTTAGGCAYGTCTTTGAAAAACCTCCTCACTATTTAAATTCCAACAAATTATCTTTTAAAAAATTAAAAATCAGGAGGCCTCTGGCTGAGACTCACAGAAACTGAGGATTTAATTTTATTTAGATATGTATAGATGTATATGCACCGAGCACCAAAGAGGCTTTGACAAAAAGCTAAAGTGTGTTGGCTTGAATTATTGGAAGTTATTCCTGGGGCAAAGATTTTTTTTACAAGTCTTCAATTAAAAAGAAACTGGCTGAAATGCTCTTAAAATTACCATATGATGAGACAATGCACCAGTGGGGTGGACCCTTTGGAACAGCCTTGAAAGTCACCAAGATTAGCAGCTTCCCTGATTTGTGACATAGGGTGAAAAACAAGATGAATAGATCCAAAACTAAATTAATGCTTCCTCAGGCTACAGAAAGGGCACTGAATTTTTCCTGGAGGCAAAGCTGGATATTGGGAATGCAAGTGTGGGATGGTACTGACCACAGAGGAGGTAGAAATAAAASTCAGGGGGTTTTCTACARCATCTACCAATTTCCAAGCTGGTAWTCTGAAAGCCTTAGCACATGTATTCACACAAAAATACTTTTCATAAATGTCTCAAGTTGTCATATGAACAGGCAGCAGCATTTATTCTGTTTATGGAGCAGTGAAACAGAAAAGGTGATCCAGTTACTGCACTGTTTGGACCTCAGAAGAACACAGTGCTTTCAAACAGAAGATCCTGAATGACAGAAATAAATACAAAATTAATTCAAGGGTGGATAAGTCCAGCATTCCTTTTTTTAAAGAGAACTGGCATTAAAAGAAAATTCTTAGACATATTCTGTCCAGCCTATGGTAAAATGGCTGATAAAGGGCTTTGTGGGAAATTAATAAATAATGTTAGAGAATAAAGAGGTAAAAGAGGAACTGTTAGATAGAAAGGAAAAATGGAAATAGACTGTTGGGTAGCTGACAGCTTGACAGGGGCATTTGGACAATGGAAGGGGCTTAATGGTACTTACTCGAGGATCAGTTCTGGGGTGAGTTGTTTTAAAATTTTCTTTCATGATCATGGCATATAAATAAGTGGTATGATGACTCAAACAAAGAAGCATTGTCAATACAAAACAAAATTAAGTCACTGCAGATTAAAATTGGAATGATCTGAGGACAGGAGTAATGGAAAGAMGAGCTTGGACTAAAACACTGTTTACATGAGGACCTAATTGCAAGTGGTTTTGCCAGAAATTTAGGAAATTACTAGTGAAAAATAACTGAAGAAAAGAATCTATCTTGGYTATGAGGCACAGATTTACTAGAAAAACAGAATATCCTTTTTCTCTTGCACCACAGTTTCTCTGAGGATAAATGTACAAGTACAGCATACACTCCCACTACATGTGATGCAATTTCATATATTCAGGTGAATAGACACCCAGCCTATGACAAGAATGAAGGCAAAATCARGATGAATTTTTGAGGTATTTTCTGTGGACACAGAGAATCATGTGTGTCATTATTTGGCATTGGTAACCAGTGAAATTCTGTACTGACGTTAAATAAAAGGAAGATCAAGTGGAGAGAGGCTACTAGGAAACAAGATTATGGTTGGTGTAATAGCAGAGTTCAGAACGTAAAGTTGCAGATCTTGGCCAAACCCTRTTCCTTGGGCTGAATTGGCAGCCTTTGTTAGTCTGTCTCTCTGTTGGAAGCAAAGTGACAATTCTGAACTAGAAGCAAAAATCTTGTGTTGTGATTTTGCTTTGCTACTTATTTCCAGGGTTTTGGGATTTTTAGGGTTGGGGTTTTTTGTCTCAATTGAGCACAGATATCCCAATAGGCTTCTTCAGAAAAGCTTTGCATTTATATTTGCACGTTCGTGCAGAACCAAGAATACAGACATAGAATATATATTAACAAAATAACTCTGTTTGCATGGTTTGTGTTTCATGTCACTGTAAAGGGTGCATTGTACCATTTTACACTCAAAGGAAGAACCATTAACTTCCAAATAGCTCACTGCTGCATTTTTACTGGTTTATACTTTCGGGTTTTTTGCATTCAATCAAAGTAACAGTCTGTTAAATCTGTTATCCTGTCCTCCATAGTAGCCATGGGAAGATAATTCATGCAACAGTTTAAACTTTATTCCTTAATAAGGAGCTGCTTGATACCATGCTGATGCACAAAGTTCCTTCCTCAMCTCTGGTAGGTAGAAGTTAGATTACAACCTGAAAACTTAGATCCCAGATAACAGCCATTCTTCGAATATTTTTAACACAAGCTATATTACTGTTGTCATACACTAAACATCACTATTAACTGGCAATACTCACCTAGAAACATGGACTATATATGACTTGTGAAAACCGATCAAGTCTGTCTACTCTGTTCTTTTATTTTTCCTGAGGCATAAGTGAGGAGGGAGCTGCCAGCCACCTGAATAGCTCTATGCCCAGTCCTCTTTTCCATCAGTCCAGAACATGCTAGTCAGAGAAAAATGAGAAAATGTCAGTGAAAGGCTTCTGTGAAAGCAAATAGCAGGGACTGGGATAAATCAATGATTCTGGAGGTGGCATTGAAAAGCAGCCAAAGCTTTCTTTGATAGATAYGGACAAACACATGCTGCATGGAGAACCAGCAACATTTCCATTGCTTCAGGGAASCACCACTTCCTGCAAGTATACCCAACCTCATTGATTTGGGCATGTTCAGTAAACCCAGTTCCACAAGGACTAATCAAACTTAAGTGCAAATCCTCCAGTCCATTAGGTGCTGGACACGTGACTGTGGAAAGCACCATGACACATGACCCAAGTGCTTTCATAGGAAACTGTGCAGCCAGCTGTATCAGAACAACTGTGCATCATCAACATAAATAAATTATGGCAAAAAAAAMTTGGTACTTTAATATGTGGACAATTTAAAATTCAGTTTTGCTGTACATAAGAKTCTGTCTGTGGTCCAAGGCAAACCATCTAGTGTTGCCACAGTGCCAATTCCGTTCATTCGATTAGTGGCATGATAATAATTTTCTGCATTAGAAGCATTTTGTATGGATCAATATATTAAGGATTCTTAAATATTCAGATCAAATGTTAGTGGATGATTGACCAAGTTAGCAAGAAATGCTGCTAATTTTTTTCTGCCCCTTTTATTAATGCCATGAAGTTCACTGCCTCAGATCTTGAGGGAGTGATGCCACATTTGTGTAAAAAGGATTTTCTGCTATCAGTTTAAAACTGAAAGGCTGTGATTTTATTATGAACCCTTTGTTCTTGAGTTCTGAGACAGTTAAATCGGTGCACCTCCTTGACCTTCTTTAAACCATTAATAATTTATACACCTCTTTCATTTCACCTCTTATTCATCGCTGTTGTTACGTAAATACCCTAATCTTTTTAATCTCTGCRTGTATGGAACCCTATCCATGCCTCTGATCCTTCTCATTACTATTCTCTATCTCCTGTTTCATTTCTGGCATAAGTGAAATTAAGTGACCAAATTGAATGAACAGTCCAAATGGAAGGCTACTATTGTTTCATGTAAGATGTCTATAATACATTTGATTTGCTTCAGGATATTTTCTTTTTTTTTCCCTTGTGTATGTAGGTGTTTTCAATAGGAAGGCCACAGTAAGAGCACAGTCTGTTCTCTGAATATAGCTGTTGATCATTTAGGATTTCTCAGGCTGAACAAGCGGGTCTAATAATTTTTTTCCACTGTCTGCTAATCTTTTTTTTACTTTATCAGCTGCTGTTGGACTACAGGCTTCCAARCAGTAGCTCTCTGCATTCTGTACCATGGTGTTCTCTGCATTTTGCTCGTACTGACTTATTCTGTCTCTCCTATGTCAACACAGCTTTTTCCTAAGATTTGCTCCAAAATCCTGGGGTTCTTTCAATTTTGTTACRCAAATATTTAGGATCCCACGATATCTTATATTGCTGCCTTATGCCATTGTTTTGCATGAATCCAAACCTGACCATCTGGGCACGACAAGAAGACCTTCACTCACCCATKTCACTGTTCTGTGTTTAGCTTTGCATTCCTTTATCTCTTGCTTATCTGTTAGGATCTTTTCCTGTCTGCCTTCCTTTCTGTTTTGCACTAAATCAACAGTCTCCTGCCTGTCTGTACAGCACACCAACTGTGCTGTRCCATCATTTTGTGCTACCCATGAAGAAGGTGCCCTTGTGCTGCAAGTCCTRTTGATGCCAATTTAGTTAAATCCAGCTGTAGCACAGTGTGGACTATTGTGTGAGTACAGTAATCTCAGGCCAAAAACATACTTTGCAAAACACCCCTGGGGTGTTTTGCTCCCTAGGCAGAGGCCTTGCCTGCACATCCTTCATCGGGAACTTCCCAGAAATGTGTGTCTTGTATTATGGGTGACTGTTACCAGAAGCCAAATCCATTCTCACCTTCTGCCAGAACTCAGATGGGTAAAGACTGTATCACATATTGTCTTTGAATTCATTATCCAGTAATATTCAAGCCTTAAATTAGATATTCATGTCTGCCAAGCAGGCAGCTCTCTGAACAGACCTAGTGATGTCTCTCATTTCATGTATGAACTGCTGTCCATTTCATGCCAACTCCTATGAATATGACTCAAYTCTCTATTAAAAAAGCACACCCTTCATGTCGTGTAAGAAATAGCTTCATGTGATCCTCACAATCTGGTCAATGCCAAAGTATAAACTCCTTTATTCCTTAATTCCCACTGACTGTATAGAAATATGTTGAGAGAGAGAGCACATACACATYTCAATAAAAGAAGCAAATACAACAGAATAGTCCATTGATGTAATCCATCTCACAGAGATGTGTGCATTGTGTTCAGGAAAGGCAGTTCAGTGTCAGCTACTAACAGCGACTCTTGCTACATAGTTCTGAAGTCTACACAACACTCAACTTGGAATGCAGTTTTTGTGCTGGGATATTCCCAGCGCTGGCACATACAGGTGAGCTGGTGGAAACCTTTGTTTGCAAATAGCTTGGTTCACAACTCCTTCTTAAAGCAAATTTTTTGTGTCTCTTGATGCTAACAACTTCTGCAAGCTAATACATTTAGTAACCACAGCACCCTTGCCTTTCAGCAGAACAAGCACTTTGGRCAAATACTTTGGCTATACTACTTTTATGCTTCAAATGTTTGTTCTTAGACACACAACTCTTCTTACATTGGACTGCTACACATCAAAATCTGCATCAAAGGCTATTTGTAAGAGCATGCAGCATCTAGGAAGACAGTTATTCATCCTCATTGCCCCCCTCACATTCATCAATCTTACATATTCCTAATAGCATCTCAAAGCCTGAAAATTATTTCCTAGAAAYCTACAGAGCTTAGTTCTTCTCACCTTCTCCTTGAAAAGGTTTTCATTGATATACTTTCCACAGTATTCCCTCAATTTGTTGTACCTTCATATTATTTGTTGCTTGTTCCTTGATGCCTCRTTCACCTTCAAGAATGTCATCAGTACTGCTCTTTGGATTTTTCTTGTGCATGTTTCAATTAACATTAGAATTCCTTTGTAGAGAGACAGATACTTAAAGCTACTTGCAGTCAGCCCAATGCCAACAGTAAAGGTAGTTGCCTTGCCTTATTATATCAGAGCATGCGCTTCATCTAAAATGGTACTTTTAGGATAAAACAGATCCTATACCCACAGTCTTTGGATAAGACTAATGACTCATTTTTAGTGTGACTTCAGTACAGGTTCTGATATTATCTGAATATTAACTCCCTCATTTCTTGTGGAACTACATTACCACTGTAGTCTGCTGTAAATACTTACTGTACWCAGTGTGGTAGTTGRTATGTTTGCCAATTCCTTTCTGTGGGGAGCTTAAAAACACTTCATTGTCTCRTACAGTAAACATGGGAATRTACCTCTAAAACAACCCTGCACTGTAGGTGTCCTTTCCCTTGAAATATATTTACACGCTGCTAGACAATTTTCATTTCTCTTTTCCATCAAGGACTTCATTGCTGTTCAACAGTGGGAGATACAGTTCCATTTGGACTACTGGAAATTCTAAAAAATAACTTCTCATTGGAGGAGGGTGGGTTTTCATGGACAASATGTACTCACTTCACTGGCTTCAGGAAGGTTTTACTACCTTTGATCACTTTGTAGGCATTCTTTCTAAATCTAACCACTTTTCAGGCCCAGCTATCAGCTGAATTACAAGGCAGCTGGAATGTAATTGGTTGCCAGTCTAATAACAGCTCTTCAAACATTATTTGGCATGAACACAGATATACATTAGTTTGGGGATCATGTACACATGGCAATCACCTTAATAGGCTCCTTTCATTACCCATACTGCTGCTGACCACTACAATGTTAGTTTCAGCTTCAGGATAAGAAGTATTCCTAGTCCTTATACCTGTCCACAGAGTGAACACTTGTATTTTCTGCTTTTCATGCTGCTTTCTGATRTCTGCCCTAAACCACAGTATCAGCCTCAACATCTCCTAATTCATCATTTTCTTTATTGTKAGCCAGTTGATTGGTTTGGGCTTTTTTCCTAGTAGCCACTATAACTTTGATACTTTCCCAGGAGAATGCCATGGTTGTGGTTAGTGAAAGTATTGCTGCTGCACAGGATATATGTTTCCTGACAGTCTTTCTCATAAGAAACTTGTCTGCCATGTACAAATATGTCATTAGAAAGCACYCTTTAATGTTTCTAGAGTTTCTGGGGCTACAAGACTTCTCAGCTCCTGTTATAATCTCTTCTTCTGCTTGGGTTTGAGTAGAAAATAAGAAGATGCACAACAGCCTCTTATCCATGATCTCCTTCTATGGGGTCACATTACTCAATAAGCACTTTTATCACTCTTACCAGTGTTTCAGACACAACAGCATCTTATTTGCCTCTTTTTCCATCTTTTCCCAGAAAGACAGCAAAGAAAACCTTTACTGTCATTTTCTCATCTTTATTCCTTTGTGCACATGCTCAATCGCATTTTTAACCGCTTCATTTTTTGTGTAGGTAATTTTGTCTGGAAATTCACCATTAATTTTTTTTTAAGTCTCCCCAGACCACCTGTTTATTTCTAGTTTTGTTTTTCATTTAATAATATTTGAAGGGGAAGATGTGGCTCTCTGCAATTATTGCTGCCGACACGTTTCTGCACCATGTACAGGACAATAGTACCAAAGGACTCCATGTTTATAACACCAACCTGGCTTTTTAACRAGCTATTTACACAGATGCTGAGGCTGCAATTAACAGCAAAGCCACATGCATGCAGATTAGCTTGTGTGTGGTCTTTGAAAGCTCCCTGCAACTCATGTTCWTTCCCCCGGTTTCACACAGATTACTGCACTCAGTTATCTTTATTTACTTTCCCAGCCTAAGGAACTGTACGTGATTTAACAGCAGCTAGAGAAGTCAGATGCYGAGCACTTATCAGTAGTGGTGGCAGCTGTTAGTCCAATAAATCTGTCTTTTCCAGCTTGGTTGGAAAACACCTTATATTTAGGTACTCACTTAAGCAAGACTGAAACTATGTTAAAGAGAATTCCTTTCAAACAAGCCAATTTTAATTACTAGCTCTCACAACTTTATTCACTTCCTAGGAAACTAAATTTTTGAAACTTTGTACTCAGGTTGCATGTATAATACAAAAATAAACAGATAAAATAAGCAGATTTGAGAACTGATGAGCTTTACTTGAATCCATCACTGTCTTTTTAGATCTTATCTCACTTGAACTGTGTCAACCATCAGGGACATCCAAAAAGACTGTGCCTGATAAAGCAGTATTTTATGCTGATAGAAGAACCTTTAGCATACTGAAATTTACTCTTTGATCATAGGCTATGATGGTATTGCCAAGAAAAGGATAAAAGGCATATTTAAAATTACTTTAGGTTAAATATTTATACATTACTATTTCTAAATTGAAATGCATATAGAGATGTTCTAAAACATATGACTTACTAAAAATAAACTCTAAGCTCTTTCTCTAGTGTTTGACTCAAGCAGCTAAACATAGCAAAATATATCACAATATTTTGATAGAGCATTAAAACGTGACCATGAAAACGCATTCTCTACTGTGTAGGGCTCCTCAGTTATTAATCTAGAAACATCCCCTAATAATTGAGGCCAGTCTGAAATAATATGGCATTTTAGACCTTGTGCTTAAATCACTGTGTTCCTCACTGTAAGCCRGCAATTAAAGATTCATTTCACATTAAAATATTAAACAAACAGCTATAAATGTATGATACAGCACCAAATACAAAAGGAAGACTATATTGCCTTTTAAGAAAATGCAGCTGTTTTTCATTCATCCAAATATGTTCAATCTTACTTAAAAATGAGTATCTATGTAAGGGCATGTTGTATTTTTCCAGGAGAATAGACAAAGSATGTTTCCTTACTTCACACTGCAGAAGTGGCCACATCTGCTCACCTCAGAAAGTATACTGATGTTCAAGCACTGTACCAAGGTATATATTTCAAGGAGAAAATTTAACTGCCTGGGTGTCACACTTTAATTCAGTATAGCTGAAGCAGGAAGATGAGAATTTTTAAACATTTTTTCAGTTAATTGATTGATGAATAACAGCTTCCAAGAGCAGACTTTTATTCATCTCATTTCATATATCCTTATCTGAAATTCACTTGGATTACCTCAGGTCATAAAAAAATTACAAGTAAGGACACACTGAAGTGTGCACTGCACACTGCATACTTGCATTTTCTATTTTCTAGCATTTTTCTAGGATTTTAATTTACTGGAGATACATGACTGGACTGCCTATTTGTACAAAATCGCTTTTAGAGCTGGAGTCAAGAAGTATTAGAAGTAAGTATTTCCCTGCAGTGTTTCTGTGAAGGGCAGTAACAGCCTGGTACTATTTCCCTCTCTCAGGAGAGAGAAACTTCTTACAGCTCCCCAACATAAACAAATGTGAAAGCTTCTCAGTTCCAACAGTAAAAATTTTATAAATATAGATGTTGATACAAATATTTCCATTCTTYCTGCCAGATTAGCTTTCCTGCCCAAGAGCTTATACAATTCAAGAGGTGTTTGCTAAAATGATAGCTATATAGCTACAAACATCTTAGCAATAAAAGAACACCAGCACGAAGTCTGAAACATGAAATCTATACATATCATAGCTTATTATAGATCTATCCAATTTTATCACAGAGGGATGGTTTTAAAATGTTGAATTCCTTTCATTYGTGCAACTCCAGCAAGCAATATACGTGTCAACTCTTTCAATTATAGATACCTAATACCAAGCGGCCAAATTGCCTAAAGAATAAAAAGGACATTTAAGAGACTTGGGCTTTGAGATAGCAAGAGTCAATTAGAAACATAATGAAAACATAAAGCTTTGGAACACAGTTCAAAATATATCTTCTTAAAGGATGATCTACCATGCACCACATTCAGCAGCTGCATCGCTTGCAGTACACCTTGTTTGAACTGGGCAGAGCCCTGTCCAGAACAGAGGTGCTTGTCACAGGGACACACATGTTCTACACTGGGTAGGCATGACACACACTGACTACACTTGGCCCTTCACTAGGCAACCYATGGCAGACAAAGACACACAGCTTGAATGAGCAAACATTCAACCTGTAAATTACTAGAGGAAAAAATTAAATTCCCAGGGTTGCTTGTTTATCATAATCCTAAAATGTGTTYTGTTCATACAGATTTTTATTTAAAAAGGAACAAGTTGCTCTTCAAAAATAAATAAATGTTTTGCAACAGAACTCCATCATCATACTAATCACAGTGTTTTCTTTTGTCATGAGAGTAAAGGAGTATGAGCAGTTTTAAGCAGGCCATATCAGGTAAATACTATCAACATCCATATATATTCAAGCGGACAGAATTTTGTTTTCTTACTGATTTTGGTGCCCATCAGTGTTGCAGCATACACCACAGCTGAGCCAGCAATGCTATACAGAGCATCACCATACAATTTCAGAAGGCTTTAAGCATTCACCCATACAGAGTAACACCATACCACACCAGAAGGCTTCCACCCATRCAGAATAACATCACTTCAGAAAGCTGCAAGTGTCTGCCCTTYTTGTCTTTTGGCACAACCTTTTATACCCTCATGTTCATGTATTGCACCTGTGTGCCCTCTGWTCCCTTTGGTGGTTGGTCTGTGCCCCTGGGCACGMCAGGTCTCTTTGCTTTCARTGCTGCTCACCTGCTTTTCACAGTTGTAGCCCATTAGGGATGAGRCTCAGCCACAGCCACACTCCCAATTACCACAAACTGTGTACCTACACATCAGCTCTATGGATAGACTTTCTTTCTTTCTTGTCTTCTGGAATGTCCAGAACACTATTGGGAAATTGATTTCTAAATTCTAAACTAGGAAGGAACTTTTGTAATAAATAGTGGGTTTTAAAACCTCAGGCTTTTGGAAGTCAGTTTTTAACACTAATACAAATTGTCATGGCAAGGGGTTTGTTGGGCACAGCTAGAGCAAAGAGAACAAGCATAGCACAGAACAACGTTACAGAAGAGGACATTATTGAACAGAGAGATAAAATGGAATGCCGAAAAAAACACAATGTGAGGAATCAGAAGGTTTAAGAAACTATGAACTTCAAAATTACTGCTTTACTTATAGCTTGGTGAGAGAATAAATTGTCAGCTAACTGATAACATCTCAACAACTGTGTGGAAATTGCCTAAATCTCAGATTTAGGCTGAATTAGTCACTTTTTCACAGCACTTCCCTGCAAAAGCCTACTCAAGGGTCAGCTCTACAGCAACACGACTAGCGCATCTAGCAGAGAAATCCCATGTATTTTTGAGAGCACATAAGCTTCCTTCAGGGATGTGCTGCAGGATACTGGGACTGATTTGCCCTCAGAACGCACCTTATCATGGAGGTCAGCAAAATGAACTCATCTTCTGAGGCCCACTCAATCCTACTGCRGCTTGTAACAGAGACATATAATTTCAAGGTTTCAAGGTTTCAAAGCATTCTGGGGTCATGCAGCTCACATGAAATGTGGAGGTATAGCCAGAAGCTATTAACAGCTGTAATATCTTTGTATCTACCTGCTAAGTTACATAAAGTATCTAATGAGAAATTCACATGGCCAAATACYGCTCTACTTGTTGTGATAACTGCTACCCACACATTTACCCTTTCTTAGCTTGTTGCTCTTCTTCACGGCTTGAAGTTGTGTCAGGGGAGGTTAAGGCTGGATATTAGGAAAAGGTTTCTCACCCAGAGGGTGTTGGGCACTGGAACCACCCCAGGGAAGTGGTCACAGCACCAGCCTGACAGARCTCAAGAAGCATTTGSACATCACTCTCAGGCACATGGTGTGATTCTTGGGGATGCTGCTATATTGGGCCAGGAGTAGGACTTARTGATCCTTGTGGGTCCCTTCCAACTCAACTTATTCTRTGATTAAGGATGAGTTTTACAAAGAATTCCAAGGCCTTATTATGAGGATTCTATTAAATACTCAAGACCTCGCRTTCAAAACTGTTTGTAAAAGAAACAGTTCTGTGACATAGGCTTGTTATTGTCCAAGGGTTTGGGGTATTTGAGTTTGTTGTAATTAAAAGCAAACAAAAACAAACAACAACAAAAAARGSAACACAAAACCAGTAGGTTACACTATCTACAAAAGATTTCTTCCATGTCAGATTATTTAAAATTATCCGGTCTGTAGCTCTGGCCCCTATCCTTTTCATTTCTTCTGTTTTCTTCTTTGGAGTYGGGAAGGTAGTTAGACATGAGCTCTTGCCCATTTTAATCACATCTTCCCCTCAGGATCAACCAATGTAGTCAGCACTACTGGCAAAGAAAAGAATAAAACATTTCAAGAGGCAGCATGCTTACTTGTGAACCTTCATCAGTCTCATTTCTGTTTCATTATTTTTCTGGGAAAAATACTTTTATGTCACCACTATATCCTTGCAACAATTATCATCTTCAGCTGTCTTTACTTATTTCTGTAAACTAATGCTTTTTATTAATAAATAAAAGTGGGGTTGAATAAAAAATGCTGGCAAAGCTAGCAAAAAAAAAAAAGCCTTTGAAGAAAAATATTCTGGTGATCATTATCCTTAGACACCATATTAAAGGCTTTCTCTTTTACTCATCTTAACACTGTAKACAAGTGGTAACTGCTTCCAGAGAGCAGTGGAAGGAAGGTGCCACAATATTAGCAGTATCACAGCAAGTAGCAGACAGGCTCTGGTGTGACAGAATAATAATAGAAAATACTTCCATTTCAGGGAGGAAATATACTAATTTGTAGTCAACTCCACTCAGAGAGATGCTGAAAACAATTCCTTAAACGGGCTTCCTAAGAAAGATGGTAGGTTATTAGCTTGCTGCCTCTTTCTCAAGAGGCACAAACAAGTCCATTACACAGAAGAATGACAAATGTTGTTTCTGAAGAAGGGCAGTTAACTATCTCTTCTAATACTAATATCACTTGGCTCTTCATCTCACCTGCATCTCACAGCACTTTGTGAAAGCTGCATTTTATAGTCCCTTTCAGCAAGGGAATTAAAAACCAAAGCTTTTATCAAAGTGGGGATGCCTCTGAGGAACCACAAAAGAGGAAAAAGCATGCCCAAAATGTTTCTCTTCCTGACAAGAGGATTCATTTCCTTGTCCTCATCCTTCCAAGCTCATACCTGGAGTAGGATCCGTACCAGAGTAATAGAGAGAAGGGTAAAGGCAAGCAGACTGACTGAAAGGAAGCAGTGAGGAGACAATAAGGATCTGTAAAATCTTGAAGAAAATATAGTCTGATAGAACMGCATGTGGAAAGTTTGTGCAGTTGAGAGGGCCTAGATCCAGAGGCAAAGACAGTTTATTAACATTTAGCCGACCTGTCAGCCACCTGTGGAAGAAAAACATAGATATGACAGCTCTACACTGCACTACATAGTTAGCTCTAGTGGGGAATGGGCACCTGTTGCACAAGGAGAAACATTCCACCACAACCTAGGGGACAAAATAAAGAAGCACCTAACTAAAAATATTAGGAAATTGAGTAGGCAATAGGTAATTCTCAACCCTGTAGACCAGGACTTTCTTTTCTTACATCTGCTAAATGAGAAAAGGTGCTACTGGGCTCCCAGCAAGAGGAAGACAGTTGTGATCCACCTGTTTATATCCAGAAGTGCATTTCTTTCCCTAATGTCATTACTCTTCTACAGAGGTCAAGGAATGCAAGAAAAACTCTCAGTTGTGCAATTCACTAGAGCAGAATACCGAGCTCCTCTTCTAAAAATCCTTTAAGGAATGCCTTTGCTAGCAGAGTCTATAATCTACCATATGGAGGTCACAGTAGACACTGCATTGGCTCCATTTCAGCAATTATCTGGAAAACACTTTTTCAGCCACTAAATCAAGTTTGAAAAAAGCCAAATAATTCTCAGTAGTATGCCTCTGCACTCCTCAGTGTTTAGGCCCCATGGAAACAGTGATTGTATGTGTCACCCCAAAAAACCTACTCCCTCTTAAACAGCTCTTCACCACCCCTAGAGTCAGATTTCACACTTAAAATTCATCCCTCTGGATTTAGTCAGGATTTTAATATGAAACAGTGCCTCAGTTTTGCTTATTTGGTTCAGAATTCCTGTGAACCATAAATTAAAGAGTTTGAGACAGAACTATTCATAAATGTATTTCTGCATCATCTGATTCCAAGTTTGACCACAGATTTCCTTCCTGCTGCTGTGATATATTTCATGGGAATCCTTTTAATACAATTTAATTTCTTAGCTACCACTTCCTTCACACCAAGGGGAAAAAAAAGTGAAAAAGATGAAGAAATTGGTATGTGCCCTAGCAGTGCAATTTTCAGAAAATCCCTCTGTTTAAACAAACAAGGACAAAAACATTTATTTCTGAGACCTTTAATTCCAGCCACCCTTGAGCCTTTCAAAATAAATTGCACACTAGAAGTAAAGCAAAATACAGTAGATCAGTTCAACTTTCCTATAGTAGAGCTCTATTCTATGCAATACTCCTGCCTGTTTAGTAATGTGGGAGAGACTGCAATTTGCTGTTGTTCCAGTCACAAGGAACACAAATCCCTGCTGAGAACTGCAAGTCTGTTAAAAATCTCTTACAGAGATACATGCCCTTTAGAGAAATGGTGTGCAAGAGGCTTGAAGGGTTTAGTTACAACTCAGCCATGTAGAACATAGCACATAACTTTGAAAACAGTTGTCTTTTCACAAGACATTAATTCTATCACCTTGTATTAATTCTATCACTACATGTTTAGCTCTACCTGGCCAGGCTCCCCTATGTCTTAAGCCTGTACAAGTATTTGCACTTATTCTGTTTTGAAATAAAGAGCACATGAGGTGGCCATCCAACATGGATGGGACATATAACATCTTCTTTCTAATAGCACATGGTCTTTTGCATCAAAGAATTGTTTAAAATCTCCAAATTCTTAAATATTTGTAAACTACCACCTAGACAATTTTATTAAAATGTATAGCCAAAAACCTACTACAAGACAAAAATTTTTGTCCTAGAAAAATTGTAGATTTAATCTGGAAGAAGTATAAATTTCGCTGTTAAAAATAATCTCTCCAGAACCAACATAAACATCCAAATAAACTTCTGTTTAATTTCAGTGTTGTTTGATTGCTGTTGTCACCAAGAGACACAGTCATGGGCCACGAAGTCACATCACCTTAACTATTGAAAAGTTTATATTTACTACAGAATTGAGTTTACTTGTGCTGTCAAAGGTAATTTTTAAAGGCTTCAGGGCAGAAAACTGAACAGTTGATGCTATGGAAAATGAGATAAATGTCTAGTGTCTGCCCATAATACAGTAAAATCCAGTGGCATTCTTCCACAGTTAACAATATTATGAAAAAACTAAACCATATTTGCCATAGAATTATGCTTTTTCTCCCATATCATCACTTTTCTTATTTGTACATTTCTATTGCCTTGTATAAATACACCATCTCTACACTTTCATTTTTCTAAGGAGAATATACTGGGGGTTTTTGTCTCCCCACCAAACCTGAACTGTCTTTAATTTGGTAGAGTAAGATTCATGTGTGAAAAAAAAAGAAAAAAGTAAAGCCTCTACATTTTTTACTGAAGTTAGTTTGACATGACTACAGAACTGGGAAAAAACATATCTTTAAATTGCATGTGCTATCATACTGTGACATTATATTACCAGGTGGTGATAAAACATGACTCTATGGAAATGATGATACACCTTCACCAACACAGAATATGTTAGGTGCTTTGGAACAGTGTCACTTGCTGTTTTGAGAAAGAAAAATTCTAATTTATCAGGAAACTTCCAGGGTGGCTGCATCCAACACTGAAGAAAATTACTTGAAAATAGTTTCAACTTCACTGCCCAGAGCATACATTAAATGCATTATCTGTATTGAGCTCTGCTGCAGCTCTAAACTTAGTGAAATGTGGTTTTCACAGAGGCTAATGAAACTGGTAATCCCTATGGAGAGTGAAATTTCAGCATTTTCCTTATTCAGTGGCTTCTCATTTTCCAACCAGACCACCTCAAGCTATGATTTATCAGAGCTCAGATGCTAGGTTTGAGGGCCTTTTTAAATATGCGGGTAGGAAACCTTTTTGGAAAACTTGGTTCCCAAGGAAGAAACGATGATACTACTGCACTATTGTAAACTCAGTTGGTACCTAGCCACTAAAACTGTCTTCTTTTGACCAAGACCTAAAATACAAGTGTAATTAGCAGAAGACTTTCAAAAGATTATTGGGGTGTTGGTTTTCAGCTGCAGTTTTGTGGGGTTTTTTCCCCACAAGAGGAAATGTCTGTACTCCTATTTCAGCGATCCCTAAAATTGGAGTGATACAGACCATCCGTGGGCAATTGGCATAAGGTCAGCAGGAGCAAACCTAGTCTACCAAAAATTTTCAGAGAAGTCCAACTTAGCCATGTGAGTGGGATTGTTTTGTCCTGTGGCCAGGGTGGTTTCCATCCAAGATTAAAAGCTCTAACGTGGAATTTACTCTACCATCATGTTAGTGTTTGTACACAGATTCAAAGATCAAAAAGCCCCATTTGATGCTAAGTAAGAAGTCAGGACTCACCTCTAGATTAAGACATCTAAAAATCAGGTTCTACATGTGAACTAGATGTTCTCATTCCCACTGTAGCTAGTGGAGAACTGATCAATGTAGTTGGTAGAATCCAAAAGCAATTCAGCTCAAAAGTCTCTTCTGAATTTGGCAGCTCATAAAGCCAGCATAGTTAAAAGCACTCTTTCTGGGGCCAATTTTATACAAATGATGGATGCATCTGTCCACCCACTTCATTACTTTCAACTATCAACCCAAATGACCAGGGATGCATGCTGTTGTGGTGTAACCTCAGTCAGCAACTTAGTCACATGTTCATTTCCCTCTGGTGTGATGGGGGAGAAAATCAGAAGAAAGAAAGTGAGAAAATTTATGAGTTGAGATAAAGACAGATCAATAAGGTAAAGCAAAGACACACATACACGCAAGGAAGGCAAAACAAGCAATTAATTCACTGCTTCCCACGGACAGGCAGGTGTTACAGATCTCCCCAGGAGAGCATGGCTCCATTACATCTCATGGTAACTTGGGAAGACAAACACYATCACTCCAAATGTCTCTCCCTTGCTTCTTCCCTTCTTTATATGCTGACCATGACTCCACATGGTTTGAAAAATGCCCTTGGTCAGTGGGGGCAGCTGTTCCAGTTGCCTCTCCCCAACTCCTTGTGCACCCCCAGCCCTCTCGCTGGCAGGGCAGTATGAGAAGCAAAAAAGGCCTTGACTCTGCACAAGCCTTTCTGAGCAATAACAAAAACATCTATTATCAATTCTGTTTTCATGGGGAATCCAAAGCAGAGCCCACAAGAGCCACTGTGAAGATCATCTCTACCCCAGCTCAAACCAGCCCACATGCATAGCAGGATCAATGATACAGTTTGTCACAAGGCAGAAATTCACATCTCTACRTACCATAAACACTACTTCAACAGTGTCATCACTGCCCATATTTTTACTCATCTCTGTGTCTTTACTTCAAASGTCCACTGTAAAGCAAACAAAGACAAAGCACAGCAGTTCAGATTTGGTTTAAAAACATAGCTCAAATGGTCTAATTTCCTACCWGCATTAAATCCTTTCAGAGAAATATATAATGCCATAATCTACGCAAAGCACCTAAAATTACCTAAATGCCTGAGCTGCCTGCTGAAAATATACTGATCCTATACATTCTCTATGCAGCCCTTGCTGACTGACACCCATGAAATCCAGTATGGAATTTAAATTGCCCCCTACACACGCTTCTCCATCTTGTTCAACAATTGCACCTCAGCATTGCAGCAAGGTTCAAGCATCCTCTCAAGCATGACATTTAACTGAAAATGGCTCACCCCTCAGGGAAAGTCTGGATGAAGATGCTAAAGATATCCCCTGCAGATCAGCTTAAAAGCTTTTTAACTTAGCTAATAAATGGAAGTCTCATTGTATTAGTATCAGCTAATTGATTTTGGGGAACAAAACCCTCTTGCTGTAGGTTTAGCCTGCCTTACAACTGCCCTATAGTTTGCTGGTAAAGCTGAATAGTCAGCAAAGAGTCTTACCAGATGCAGCAGAGACTGGAAATTGGATGTTTTCCAAAAGAGCAATTGGTATAGACACTATCTGGATTATGYAGTCCCTTATTAAGTAGTGTCAAGGATTAGCCAGAACTAAAAACACTTGTGGGATTAGGGATTTATTTATATGAGGACAATCAGGAAAGTGAATTAACTAAAAATGTTACTTTAAAGAGAAGCTGTAAAACTACATTAAATCCTAATGTGGATGTTCTCCTTTAGAAACTACATTTGAATGATCTAACTTCACTGATGAAGTAAATTAAATTAAATTAGGACCACTTGAATTCTGGATAAGAAGGTCCTTAGGGGTTTTAATGACGTTTAACTGATCTATTTCTAAGTCACATCTTTAGTTGACTCGCATTAATTTTCACGAATTGCTCCATGTAGATAAGTCTCAAGTTCTGAAATGAGGAAAGCCCATAAAAAGAAAAGTGACTGCTAAATTAATGGCAACAAAACATTCCTAAAAACAGTTGCAACACAGCTTGTTCATCTGCAAAGGCAATAGCAATCACAATGACTCTGGATCTGCATACCAAAGGACARGATTTAGTAACAGGCTCTCAAATAAGTCTTCTTGTGACAATACCCAACTGAGGCTTCTTCTATATTTCTCAGATTGAAAACTGCTTGCTCTGCAAGTCCTAAAACAAGACTTTAGATTTTTAGGAAACTCTAAACATTTTGGAAGGCATTTAGGCCAAACTTAAGATTTATAATTAAAGAGCTGGAAACTACTGGTGTACCAGGAGAGTATCCTTTTTTATTTTTCATTCCAAGTTTAACTGCTGGAGGCAAAATGAACAAAAAAATCCCTCCTAACTCCACTCTTTTTTTTTCTGCTTCTGTAATCTATGCAATCCATGGTTGACAACTCATAACCAATATATTTCTTGTATTGTATCAGAAAGCCAATGGGACAAATTTTATTACTGACCTTTCTGCTTTTTGTTCAATATCCTATTTCCAGAGTAGAAGGAACTACGTAGCCCCATTATATTGCTGATATTTGAGTGAAATTGTGCAACAATTCTTTTGTTGTAAATTCAGCTAATTAATCATTGTCATCCTTCTATTGTGCATCTAGAATTCCTTCCGTGATTTTTCTGCCTATAGACCAATTGCTATTATATATTCAGGGTGTACATAAAACTTCATTCCCTCATACAAGATTTCTTTTTCCTCAAGAGAGCTAACATAAGAATATGCACTTAAATTTTAATACTGGGCATCATAAATAGTTTTTCCTTACACAGAGATAGTTTTTCAAATCCCTCTTGTGACATGTGCAGTAATGAGCATCTTAACACTTGTAGGTAGGTTGTAGTTATTGCAGTTCAGAGAGTATATCTATTCTCAGAGGGAGAAAAAAAGGCTGGAACCAGGCTAAAATATGCTGAACCACTGGTTCCATTTCTCTTCTCTTCACCACTGTTGGTTAGTAAAGGTAAAAGCACTCATATTATGCCTCAAAAAAAAAAAAATTACTGATTTTCCTTGCGCAGAGAACAATCTGTGAAGGCCTAACCTTTGTAGCTGATAGCAAACACATGTTTAGATTAAAATGCAGGTCTTAAAATACCCTGCTCTTGAACACATGCACTTACAAGGATGTGATGTCTAATTTTGGCCTTTTGGAAGGGTAACTATTTTCAGAACCCATATTATTGAAGTCTTAGGATACTTGCAGAAATAACGTACTAGATGTTGATTCAGTAGAAACCAAGTTTCAAAAAGCAAGATTCATCTGGTGCTTTCTCCTCACTTAAAAGAATAAAAGAAAAATAGACTTTGTACCAAAAGCCAAAGACATTATATWATTTTCATTAATTATGGACTAAAAACATTCAGAGCTGTTCAAGGAGCAGAAAACCTAAAAAGCTTACAGAAGAGCTTAGTTTGGCACCTTTAATTTTTTCTCTTATGGCATGAAGACTTCAGAATTTTCATTACAAATTCCTAATGTTTTGCCCATTACATCATGATTTTCAATAGAAAGGAAATATAACCTGCTTATTTCAGAGCACTGAACAAACCAACAAAAGTGGGAAAGGGGTTGCATTTACAAACAGGATAAAGAATGGAATTTGTCTTGGAACTTTCTGGAAAACACAAGGGGCTGAACCCAGAGCGGTTAAGAGGAGAAAAGTTTGCCAGTTTTAAAACTGAAGAGTTTTAACCTCAACTTAGTCAGTGTTTGTGAAACCCTAGCATCCATGCAGACCTTTAAACAAAAAAAATAACCTTGTTTCTCAACTACACTGGGGTGATAGCAACTGCAGAAATGCTTTGGTTCTGGTATAAAATATCCTGATTTTATTTTCCATCAGAAAAGACAAATTGTTTCATTCTCGGGTTTTGAACTCATAATGGCTTAAGCACACAAGTAATCCCTCTGGTTTATGAAACACTGTATGTTTTTCAGGACTGTGATTGTTTGTTTGTTATGTGTAGTCAYTTTTTCATGACAAATATAACAAGTGAAATTGCAAAAGCCTGCTTAGTTCAGCAAAAAACACCCTGTTTTCTGCTTACTTAACGAGCTGGATCCACTCATGAGTGGTTGAACAAGTAATAGTGGCTGTAAAAAAAAAGTTGGACCTTGGGGCAGACGTAAGGGCAAGTGGAAGAGGAAGCAGGGATAACAGAACCTGAAATCCTCCTTTCAGCAGTGTCAAACTYTTGGATGTGCTCAGAGATTTCATCTCTTTGCTGGCTTAAAGACCCAAGTATGACGTACGAAAACAAGCAAGCCTCTCTGCGCTTTTCACTTCCCTTGCTTCCCAGGGATACAGCTCTGCTGAAAGGAGCTGTTTGGCCTTGTAAGATTTAAGAAACATTTCTTTTTAATTTATGTTCAAGCATTTCTAGTACCTCCACTGCATTGAACACAATCTAATAGGGAAAGACCTGCCTACTTAATAATAACTGCAATTCTTTCTCCTGCTAGTCAAGAATATTGAGTCTCCTGACAAGACATTTTTCAATGGTTTATCAAAAGCAAAGGTTTTCTTGCTGTAAAAATTAGAACAATTTCTTTTCAGTTTCCATCCTCTCAAAAAACAGCTTGTGCAGTTAAACTTGAGTCGTTTCCAAGTACCTTTTTTGACTACACATCACAGTTCAAAATTTAAAAGAGAAAAGTTTTCCTTTATGAAAGTCAGCATTAAAAGCTCTTAATAAAAAATTGGTTTACAACTTTAACCATAAAATTGTTACTGGAAGACTATATTCTCAAGATGGAAAATATTTCGGGGGAGAGAAACAGAAACTTATTTGTAAATAATCATCAAGATGCACTGGCATGCAGTCAAGGAAAGAATGTTGTCCTTTTCTATCTATATTTAAATTAGACCTTTGTTCAAAAGCCCATTTTAGATCGGATTTTTTTGCTTAAACCAACACTGGAAGAGGTGAACTATTTAAAAAAAGAAATCTCCCCAAATGAAAAAAGAGGATTATCCAATTTTATTTTCTGTCCAGTTTTGATGAAACCTCAGTGATAAAAAACCCTCATATGCTATCCTACATAATACGTTGGTACATAAGCAGCATGTGCAAAAATCCTAAAAATATAATAAACTTTTAATGCATATTAAATATAACATATCAAAGTCATCAGCCTTACACTGCAAAATAATACAAGTACAGAGACCAAAAAGTCCCACAGGAGAGCCTTTCATGCTGTCTTCTGCTCTCTTCCTGGACTACAAATACTCTCATGGCAGGTCCTTTTACAAAATTTACCATGGACAGATAAAATACATTATATTTTCATTCTGAATGTTACATCTACAGACCCCAAATATACCAATAGTTTTATTTAAGCAGCTAAATTATACTATTGATTGGAGAATGGAAAACAGATGTTCATGTGTGTGTGTGTGCATGTATAGGAAATGTAAGTGTAGGAGGGAAGGAAAGCAGGACCAAATGTGAACTCCTGCATACAAAAGATGGTGGTAGCAAGTGTGGGGTGTAACATATGTTGGAACACTGTTCTTAATTTTAACATTCCTTTGGATGGATAAATCCATGACAATTATACCACTAAGATTCTTGAGCCACTTGCAAGCAAGCGCAGGAATGTAGGAACAGAATGGTAGGAAGGGACTACAATTAGAGGGAARTCATGGATAAATCAGCAGATAATATGCAGGAGTACTGAGATGATTGATGGACAGAAAGCAAGAAGGAAAAATAGCGTAACTAGAGACTCTCTAGAGTTTCCAGAACCTGAGGTTTGCCTGCTGAGCTCTGCAGCAGTGGGTCTGTGACTACAAGAAGGGTGAAGCATACACTGGGTATGCTATTGGAACCCATGGAGACTGAAGGAAAGAGTGCACATAAGAGGAAACAGCATCTTACTCAATTGCAGACACACTGTCAGTTATCCTCCTGGGCTCCTCTTTTTAGAGTAATAGTTTATTCCCCTGTTGAAGGTAACATAAGAGGCCAGGAACTCCTGGAAACTAGAGTTATACACACAAGAACTCAGTGAGAGTTAGGAATACTTTTAAAAGGTAGTTGTTAAAGATCTCCTCTCTCAGACTATTTCTAAAATGGAGATACAATATCTAACTAGTCTACACAAGATATCGAGTTGATGGCAGCAAAGATCTTTTCAATACATGGGATACTATAAGTGTTAAGTATTATCATTACTACAAAGTAGAAGAAAAGAGTAAAATATGGTATTGAACAAAGGGCAACACACTGCAATATTGTTACATCCTGTTTTAAAATAAATATATTTCTATCACTGGTAATAAAAATATACTATAAAATGGAAACTTGCAAAAATAAATCTCAGACAAGTAATTGAAGGAGGGTGGGAGCGATACAAGAAATTGGTACTGGTCTGCTTGATAGCTTTTATGCTAAATGACATGGGGATTGGGCTGAATACGCTAGACTGTAATATTTTCTGTTAAGGTTGATTTGTTCAAATCCATTACTCTTGTCTTTATACATCTACTGGGGAGAGAAATCAAATATTATAAACACTCAAGGCAATGATGTAACTCCTGCATTGTATTTTTTTTCACTTTGAAGCTACTGCAGGCCACTTAGACGTTGCAAATCCCTTTATTCCCTCCACGGGAGTCTGAACACACTGACCTCTCTTTACCCTACACAACTTCCAGTGGAATGAAGAATATGCTGGTATGACACTAGGCAGGTTAGCTTGGATGTACATATCCAAGCTGACATATCTAGCCAATTTAGTGACTGACAAAAGTCCATCCCAAGGCAGGATGAGTCTCAGCACAGACTGTTAAAGCCTAAATCAAACAGCCTAAATGGAACTCCAAGCCCCTGTCTGGCTACACTGTGCTGGGTATCCACAAGAGCAGTTTCAAAGCCAGCTCAGGTGTATCCTGAGGAGCTATAGCTACATTGCTAGACTGGAGTGTAGATGTATGATACGAGAGATGACTGCAGATATTCATCAGCTTTGAAAATTAAAAATTGCTCAGGGTAAGAGCAGAAAGAGACAAAGACAAATTTGTAAAGGAAATAAGATTTTACTTTCTGGAAATTGCATTTGGACATAAAGTCTGATTAATGAAAATTTAGCAATTTTTTAGCATCTAATCACATTTACTCATGGTGGTTAGAGATCTCACCACTACTGGTTATCCAGTTAATTCCTAATCAATTAAATACTTTATGTTTCCTCAGTTCCATCTGAAGCTTTGGTGGGAAGATTTCTCACAAGAAACTGATCCAAAAGGCTTCTCACAGGAATGCACAAATTCTGAAGATTTCTATCTTTAACTTTCTGGGCAACAAGCTTGCTCATTTGCATACTTTGCTCAGCAATTTTGACAACCAAAGGTAGCAAATGACAACTCAGATGGGAGCACAACTTCCTYATGGATTCATTTCTACCTCATTTTTGGTTTTATTATGAGCAAAATATCTCTATAGATATTCTATGGATAAAGCTAAAATCCTTGGAAAAGAAAGTATAAAAAAGTCAAATACAACTTATTTAAAGTTCATTAAGTACTTCAAACATTTTGGCATGCACGTAAGTCCCAACAATATTTTTGGGAATGGAGGGCAGCAAATCAGTTTCTTAAGAGTTTTATCATTTCTGAGGGGAAACACCAGAGGTTTGTTGTATGAAATTAAGGGATGAAGGCAATAGCAGTTTCAAATCCATTTTTTGGTCATGAACTGATCTACAGCTCTATAGTSAATCATGCAATTTCATTAAGATACCATTTATTAAGGAACTTAAGCCTGCCAAATTTTAACCATGAATGATTCTATTACCAAGAATAAAATTATTGCAAGACCTTTATCTATTTGGATTCTAGCTATTCAGGAAATTAATAAAAATAGTATTTTAAAACTTTAAATATTAAGGATATATATAAATTTTAAAATAGAGGATGCTATCTTTATTTTGATATGAACTGCTTTAGCAGGCTAGATTTTTAGGCTTATTTTCTTAAACTGACCTGTTTTCTGTTCTGAAATTTCTTTTAATCACCCCTTCATTGTAGAGTCTTACACACTAAGTCATTGTTATCACATAAGTTGTCCCAAAGAGGTGACAAATCATTACATTTCTGGACAAATGCTACAAAATATGCTACATATTTMTAGATACGCTACAAAAACACTTGTAGCAGGAGCAGTTACAGTTTGATTAAAGGTGAAAAAAAATAAAAGTGAATGCTAGATTTTTGTGCCTCTATAGTGTTTTTCTTTACTTGATCTTTAACATTTTAGAGAGATTAAAAGAAGAAGACCAGTGCAATTTGTTTCAACAATAACAGTGTTAGTTCAGAAGGAATGCCTACAACGATMTGCAGTGCCTGAGAGCAAAAATTACTAAGGACAGTAGCAAAGATGTAGTCATTAATTTAAAATACAGAGATATAATTTACAAATCTCATTTTGCTTACCTGTCATTGCAATTAGCAGTATGCAAATTGGCTGTGATAAGTAGTCATGGTTATAGGAGACCCTTTTTTTTCAGTCAGGATGTATTTGAAAGAATTTTTTTCAATAGTATATCCTCTCTCAGTCTTCAGGGGATCCTTACTGCAACAAAATAGATATGAAAACATAATTGCAAAAYCTCAACATTTGCTGAGGCATTGGGTATCTACAGCATTGGACTGGAAAGAACTTTTTTTCTCTATCTAACCCAGAAAATCTCAGATAACAAATTTCTTCTTTTAAGAGATATCTCTATCCATCTAGCTATCTATATATGTATGATAAATACAAAGTAAAATATAATGAAATTGCTTGGGGAAAAAAAAAAAGGTGTTCAATAACTTACCTAGGGAAGCAGTGAAAATGCTGTTTATTTGCAAAGATATTTAAAACTAAATTGCCCAAAGCACTGGAAAAGTTTATGGCAGAAAACCATTTTGCTGAGAAAAGCAATGGACTACGTAAAGTGATAAGTCTTTCCCATCTCTAGAACCCATGCTTCATAYAGTAAATGAAGATGATTGATAATTTTTTTTTTACCAATAAAAAGAGCATCTTTTGAAAACTCTGTCCTTCCTTATTCTAGGRGACACTAAGGTTGAAAACTCTGACAAGTCCCCTAACGATTCTAAAATTGCAACAAAATAAAACTAATTATTTWGAATTAAGCACCATTTCACAAGTACTGTATCATAATTATGCTTCTAAAACATGACTCTGACACATATACATTTGACCATGGTCCAACACAATTTGCTGTGAATGCCCAGAGCAAAGACACACAGGTAAACAAGGGGTGCACTACAGGTATTTAAGCCAAATTGGAGCTGTAAATCTGCTGGTCTGTTTAGAGCAATCACATCAGTGATTGATCACATCAGTAAGAATTCCTGAAATGACACTATGGCCTGGAGTCTTTCCAGCCTCACTTGGGATGTTGACCAAAACACCTAAATTTCACATTGTCACCTGGAGCTCCACCTACAACCATTCACAAGAGAGCTGCTCTGCCGTGCAGTTCTGGCACCTACAACCCCAAGGAAAACAGACTGAACAGGGAGTCTCAGTTATTGATCCCTGTCTCCAAAGGACTCCTGGGATCCCAGTTTCAAATCCTCCCAWGGAAATGTTAGCAGACGCTGCTCTGCATGACCCCTCTTGCTCTGCAAGAGCTACTCAACTCTTACAGCAGAAAGCTGTGATGTGCACGCAGATCCAGCTCTGGCTTTCTCCTCTCCACAGGGAATAAAAGGGTCATATCCTGGAACCATACAGAGCTTCCTATTGGACAGAAGGAGTAATAACTGGGCTGTGCTCTGCCTATGCCTATCAGCTACTCTTTATTACAACTTGGTGAGCCTTGAGCAACCTCAGGTTCCTCATAAACTWACCCCTCTCAGGATATATCCCATGCACTTTCTTGAGAGCTTATATACCCCAGTCACCAAAACTAAAAATTTGAGGTCCACTCCTGTGGGCTGAGTCTTCCTAAATGAATTATGAATACCTCTTACAGATAAGGGTGGTTTAATCCTGTTTCCAGAGTGATAATAGAGTTTCTTGGGCATAATGATTAATATTATATTGGATTGRAGTAGGAGAGTAAGTGGTCTTGCACTTTCTCTGTGCTTATGGAACAGCACAAAAATGTCATTACTGTCCAAAATTTTATAAATTCTTTATAAAATAGTAACATCAATATATAGCATGATACACTTGCCAAATGGAACTTTGGGAGAGGGAGAGAAGGGTAAGATATTTATGGCATGTTTCTTGCATCTGGGTTGCTGAACAGCAAAATTATATTCAAACTGCATTCAAGGGAAACTTATTATAAGAAGTACATATAGAAAGCAGAAATATTTCTACCAAATCTGGGAACAATGCTCATATATTTAGATATTATTTTCTTTGTATGTATCAAATTTTCTAGGGACAGGATTCAGCAAAAATACTTCAGCATAAGATTACCTCTSTGCACTTTATTTGGGTTATTCACATGCTCAAAGAGAAATACAAGCTTAAGTGCTAAACTTAAGAATTACACATTTTAATGACTTTAAAATTATTGTCTTCAAATAACATAAAAAATAGATTTTATAAAATAGATTTTATAAAAATATTCGCAACTCATTGGCAACTTCTCCCTATCACCCAAAATCTGCTGGTATTCTCACCTCATCCATTTCTAGAGAGAAATAACCAAATAACCCTGATAAATAGCCAAAACACAAATGTCCAAGACATCCTGATCTCTAGAGGAAGTACAGCAATTTTTTTCAGAGCTCATCCATTAACTATCCTAGAGGGGAAAAAAGACATTTTAAAAATACACCTCGAAAACTGCCAATAACACTGCCAAGAAAGATGGTTTTTGATTCAGTAACTAAGCCAAAGTGCTTCTGCAAGAGGCTATCACTCTGATCCTGACTAACAGTCAGTAGTAGCAGCATCTTCCTGGCTTCTAGGAAGGACATGACCTAAAAGACACAAGTCCAACAGATACATCACCATAAGTGTGCTCTGGCAACAATTCACAGCACCTAGATAGAAATCCTTGTAGGAAAATCCACAAATTTTTCTCATCTCATAGTTCTAGTTCTTTTGTCACGGATTCAGTCTGATCAGAATCCAAGCAACTCTATCTTCAAAAGAATTTGAAAACTCACAGCAAGAAACATTTAACTCTGTTATAGAGGGCAAGTTCTTAGACTAACCAAGCAGCTAAGCACCAAGAATGCTCCTGCTGATAATTTCATATGTGCTCCTTAAGGCATAGGCATCTTTCTTTTCACTCCACCACAAACATAGGATAAAAGTTTTGGTTTAAAAATATTTCTTACATTTCTCTAAAACTGAATAAAATCTTCAACAGCTACCATCATAGTTTTTTTTTCTTTTCTATTTCAAATATCACTATCAATTCTCTTGCAACAGACCTGAAGTGCAGGAAATTTAGGTCTATTTAGTATTAATGGTTTAAGAATAGAATTTCAGCTCCCATCAGATCGAAACGTCTGCCAATCTGCACTACTGTTCTTCAGAGCCCTACAAAACATAGATGTTATTAAGTTTCAGGACAGACATTTCAAACAGAGTCTAAAAGGCAAAATACACTACCACATTTACAGTTCTTTTACTCTAAGTGTAAATTCTGTTCATCAGCAGACATGACTTGAGCAGCTCCTKGCTTACAGTAGGATACCCTGCACTAGACCAAGAGCATAATCATCGTAAAAGAATAACAGTCTTCAGCTCTTTTCACTTTTCATTTTCCAATGAAGAGCAGTTTCTCCAGTCAATCAAAGGTCCTTGGGAGTGGGTGCTTGGCAAACTTCTTGTAGGCAGCTGTTATGAGGGTCCACTGACCAGTCTGAAAATTGTAAACAGAATTGCTACCAAAAGAAGTGGCCTCTATTCCTCCACCTGGGAAAGGCTCTGCCACAGGTAAGTTAGGCCTCAGAAACTGTATTTTCCAAAAATTCAGAGTTGACTAGAAAGGCGGATAGAAACGCAGCGTTTGTTTGCCCATGACACACACACCCTGATGAGCTTGTTTTGAACACTTAGCATCCCAACTCTTCTACCAGTATATTATTCATAACTCCAGAGCATTTCCCAATCCTTGCAGATGCCTGAAAATAAGGACAACATAAGCATAGGCAACGAGGCAATGCCAGTAACTATGTACTAAGAGGCTCAGAAGAGCCATAATACCATTCTGGCCAATTTRAATATTCATCCTTTCCTTGTTAACATAAAGCTTCTCCATGTTCAGTTTCTCAGTTAAACAGAAGGCGAAGTGGTTTACACAGCAGGGCTTTAGTGAGATGGAATCTGATTATACTTAATCTCCCAATACACAAAAGTGTGGCTTCCCAAGAGTTAATAAAAAGTGATGGTTAGAAATTACAAGAGTACTACTTCCAAAATGAACTTAAGATCAASCACAAGAATGTCTAATTACCAAATTAAAAACCTGCGTTGAGAGGCATTAATTTCTCAAGCATGGATGGGTAGAACAAGCCATGATTATATCTCTCATCCTTTAGCATARGCATTTCTTACAGACCTACCTCACACCAGTGCTTAGGAAGCTGATTGCTTCTGCTTCCTTTTCAAGAAACTAGCTGCCATAATGTTGGGTGTGTGAGTAAAAGGATAATAATACCATATGGAGGTAGAGGAACTAAAATATTGATATTTCATTTTTTCATCCTACTGGGGATCTGTCMTTCTTTAGATTGTTCTAATATGTAACAGAGAGAGAAAACTTTTTATGATSAAAAATTTATATGAGTCAGGTTTGTAAGCCTAAAAGCACTCAGGGTTTGACCTTGCATTTCTGGAATTTTAGGAGCCTCTGTAGGACTCCAAAACAAAAATTTATTGTATATGTATATTGTATTATAATTGTATTATATATAAACTGACAGACAGGGCTTATAATACTCTGGAGGACCTGGCTGCTCTTCAGAGGCATATCTCATTCTCAGCTAAAATAGAGAATTAAGTAAAAGATGGCCAGTCTTTTCCAGCCTCTAGATGTGAGAAGCTGTGCTGCCTGTATTAATAAAATTTTTCTCCTATCACATTAGAAGAAACTATATACAACTTATACCAGACAGTCCAGGTAAGGACAGTGGACATTAAGCTACAGGTCACAGTAGTGTGGTGGGACTGCAGTGAAACAACACTGCATTTTTTTCTAAGCCTGGCAGAATTACTCTACTGCCTTTGAAAGAGCACTTGAACACTGTCTTCTCTTTGTTGTTACCTACCACAATGAGCTAATGAAGAAAACAAGAAAGTCACAAGTCACATTTCTCTCCAGAAGGAGGGTAACTGTTGCAGGAATAACAAAATATTAGCATAATTCTACACTAATAATTCAAATGCTAGTAATTAACAGTCCAATAAAAATTGTCTAGGATCTCCACACAAATCTTACCATCTGCCTGCAATAAAATCATGAAGTGTATCTCTGCTTCAGGTGGAAGTTGCATGAAGGAGATGCGTAAGTAGAACTAATTTAACAAATTGAAGAACCTTGTAAGATAGCAGGGGTATTTTCTCTAAAAAAGAGGTCATTACCTTAGAAATTCCTGAATTTATTCTCAATATTAAGAAATAGGATCTTTACAAAAGCTGTATGACTCCATAAATACATACAGCCTCCAAACACAATATTCAATACATGACATCGTATAAACAGAACAGTATGTAACAAAAAGACATTTGAGTAAAGTAAAGTCAAAAAATCCTGGTAACCAGCAAAAAGATATCATGATGCAGATAGCTTGGTCACATTCCCTATCCAGCTTGCCTATGTGGACTTGGAAACCTGTGGGAAGAGGTCAGGGACTGCCCTGTGCCAGGCACTTATACACTTGTGGCTCCAGAAAGCTTTACAGTGGATCCACTAAAGATCAAGGCTGAGCCCAACAGCCAAGTTGAAATATATCCAAGAAATACAACAAGGCATCATCTAGAGAGAGGAGGAGGAAGAGGTAGAAAAGAGTTAGAAACAACAGAGAGAACATCAAGTTCCAAGGAGAAGGAGAAGGAAGGGGAAGAAGTGCTCCATGACAGATACYCCTGCAGTAGTTTATGGGATTGGAAAGGATCTTACGCTGAATCTTGAAAACTGTACATAAACGTTCACACTTGAGGCATGTGTACAGGGAACAGCTGGAAGATTTTTCCAATCTCTCACCCTTATAATTTTGAAGGTCAATAATTTGGCACAAAATGCATGGCATAAAGAAGCTAAACCAACACCGAGTGTACTCCTTCGTACAAAACCAAAGTGCATCTGCTCCAGCTCAGAAAGGAAAAGCATTGAAATTAGGATTATTACACCTGTCTTGGCAATTTTGGACGATCTCAAGCTACGTTGGTTCCATGTAAAAATAAATGGCACAATATCAAACAAGACGGGAGAAGGATGAGACCAGGGAGGCTGAATGCATGTGTCAGGGCAGTAGAGTTACTAAATCAGCATTTGTAAGGCAATTTTGTATCTTTGTGTTTGAGACAACTTCATGCGACCCCTCCTCCCTCCCAATCTCTAAATGCAGAAGTACAGAGAGCACAACACCAAAAACCAGGAAAAAAAATTAGAGGACAGAATTCACACCAGAAGACAACAAAGAGGCTTTTAAAAGGCATGACATGGCTTGTTACATTAATGCTGTATTACTTGCTGATTGCCATGTCAAAGAAGGAGAATTAACCCTGCAGTTAACAGTGGCTTGGCTGCTTTGGCCGAAGAGTCTGTCCCCTGGTCGTGTTTTTGCACCACTACTTCTGCTACAGTCAAGTAAGAAAAGGATCTTTATTTTTGCATCAAATTTATGTGGCTGCTTTCCTGTAGCAACTAGAAATCTATTCTAAACAAATTAATAGGAAATACTATAATTTTTTCTGTCTGGGAGCAAGTATCAGTAATAAACTGAGAGGATGTATAAGGAAATGGCATGGAGTATCAATAGGGATTACAATTTTCTAAGATGTAAAAAGTGGAACAAATATTTAAGAAAGGAAGGCATAAGAAGAGAATTTAGCAGTAAGGATTAGATTAATTACTGTGGGGTCAGTCTCCTCAGGATAGGATTTTAAACATTAAGATTCATTGTTTCATAACACATATGATAAGGGGAGGAAAAAACCAAAAAAAAAAAAAAAAAAAAAAAAAAAGAAACCAACAAAAAAATCAGAAACCAACAAAAAAAACCCAGAAATTCAACTGGATAACTATAAATCTAGGATTCAGGCACTAGAGTCATTTGCAAAAAGAGATTGCTGGGGACCTGAAGACCTGAACTGAAGCCTGCAGATTATATATCACAGAACGTGGTGTCTCAGTTCATATGTGGACAGAAGGCAGTAAAAACCTCATAGTAACTTCACCTCAATACATYAGTTTTTCACTTCTGAATCCGCTAATCATTTGATGCCACTGCAGAAGCCAAAGAAATTGAAGTAATATAAAGTCAAAGTAGTCATTGCTGAGTTCTCTTTTTGACAGCGGTGGAGTCCTCACTTCAGATCTACATGCAAGGATGGTTTGAAATTACACTATCCCAAAGCACCCATAAGCTCCTGTTTTGTATTGCATAGTGCATTTTGGCACAGTTTACTCTGCAACAATGTGACTTAAATTCTTTTACAATTTTAATGCATTTATTAATGCAGCAGTTGACCAGAAAAATACCTACAAGTAGTCTAGAAAACAGCAAGGAGACAATTAGTCTGAATTGCTACCAAGAGAAAAGCACTAGAAACAACCTTCTGTAAAATTCTCTTTCCTCAAGGCTGTGCGCATTTAGACTATAAACCCAATTATGGAAAAATACTGCACCATAATTATAGAGAAACTTCCAGGCATGGGGAATTCTTTGCTGATATTTTACTATACGATTTTCTTTTTTACTACCTACTGAAGTATTCTTTGATACTGCAGAAGAATTTTCCAACTTAACAACTTGCTCAAATTTATCAGTCAAACCAAAATCAGAAGAGCTAAGCTTTAACAAATTATGGCAACAGTTTACAGACAATGTGCAAATAAAATCTTCTTCCCCTTCCCCTACATTCAATTTCTATCAGAAACTATGTGGAATGTTCTGGTGAGGGAGGCAATGCAGAAAAATTCAAGTCAAGAATGATCAACATGCTACCAAGAAAAATCTCCCATTGATTTCAACAGGCTTTATATGACTTTGAAAATTTTTGTTTCCTCTCTGCCCCTCTGTGTTTTGCTGTTTCCACACATCTTACCCTGGTGCTGTAACAGCTGCTGGTGTTACTGCAAACAGTGGAAGGCCATTCCTGTACTCTACTCTCCCCTCTCACTTCAACAAAATTCACCTTAATCACAACTAAACAGTGAGAGATCTCATATACTTAAACTGAATATAACTTTTACTCCACTCCCCAGARGTTGGCTTTACCCTCCAGCTGGTTTCCCGAGCAGCTTTGCAATTCCAACAAAACATTTTAATAAGATCCACTATCTACAACACCTAGGTACCTAGCAGTTACATGTTAAACATCACTCTTCAGATGAGCCATTTAGTGACATCCCTGAAGAAAATGGCCTTTTTTAAAACTCTTTTTTGATCATCCCCAAGGCTGTACTTTCCTTCTTAACAAATGCAAGTTTTGCAAAAACACTTGAGTGCAGCATTTGCCAAGAACAGCCAAATYCTGGTTAAGGCGCTTGCAAACATTACAGATGACAAAACATGTTTCAAGATAGGTACTTCAGAGGTCCACAGGWTTTAAATGTTGCACAGCATTTATGTACGTGGGTTAGAAAATACACATGTAGAACGTTGAGTATGGCATTTTTTTATTTATTGAAAGAAAGGCCCAGTGTGTGTCTCTCCTTCAGTTTTTTAACAAGGGATGAAGATGTAGCAGTGCTGGCAGCAGCCCAGCAGATGGAAAAGCCCCAGTTTTTCACAAGTAAAGGCAGGTTGATGCAAAAGGCTATGGTGGCAGATGATTATGTCAGGGCTTGGCTAGGGAGAGCAAAAAGCAGATCAGTGCATGCAGACTGGAGTGATTTTTTACCACTGTACAGGTCATGGGAAAGGCAAATTAAGCAGGATAATTAAGACAGGAGAAGCAGAGGAGCAACATCAAGACATTTAAACTATTGGAAAGAAAACAAGGAATCACTAATAAAACTCTGTAAGGTTTGCTAGTTTCTCCTGTTATTGAGTTAAATGCCAGATGAAAGACTTGTCTACACACACCAGTTATGCAATTTCTACTCAAATCAATTACAAACCTCATTATAGTTACACAAGTGCAAAACTCTTCACAGACCATCTTGTATCACTGCTTTAGTGATTTACACATATCCACAAAGGGTCGCAGCTGCTGAATAAAATCCATTTTACAATTAGAGTAAACTCTTGTCATTTTTGTCTATATGAAGACTAATAGATGGTGATTTTTTAAGTGTATTAAACATTAGGTTCCCAAAGACAATTTCAGACAATAGGGTTATGTTTTCTCTCATTTGAACATTTTTAAATCAATGACCATCTGAGCACATAGCTGAAATCAAGTATCTTCCACCACACCAAATTATGCTTAAGTGTACTATTTTAATATTCTTCATTTCAGGAGGCATTGTATCATTAATTTCTAAAGTCATCCTCAAAATATCTTAACATCAAGCTTAATAACTTGTTCAGCTGCACAAATATGGAACAAAAAGTTGGAAAAACTGTTTAAGAGACTTGCTTACTCACTTCAAACCTGAAGAGCTCTTCAAATGGCTTTCTAAACTAAGGTGTCTACTCCTGTTACTGAACACTGCTGAATTGTTGCTAACGAAGTTTGGTGAGAAATATGAACCATGAGTCTGTACTTCTGATTAATAATTGATTTCCTGGATGTGTCCATGTGCAATTTTTTTTCTGCAGGAATTTTGCTGTCATTCTTTCAGCAGTACTGACACATGGCAGCTCTTGTTGAGGAGTGAAAAGCTCTCATCTGACATTTTCCTATATGCAGATCCACAGCTTCCAAGATTTTCTAGTTTGTACAACCATAATATGAATTCTGCATTTGGCATTATCCCCTAAATAATTCCACTATTAGGGAAGCTTGGAAATGAAAGACTTTTTCTTTCCTTAAGGCATTGGGCCACTATTTTTTCACGCTCAGAACAGAAAACTGATTTTCTATATACAAAATGGTTCATAATCACTATGCAAAGTCAACTTCTCAGTCACTAATGTGGACATTTTTGTGGGGTTTTGTGTTCACAGAATGCACCACCACACACAGTGGATCAAATCAAACCAAATTACCTTGAAACAAATCGAAGAACACAAGAGGACTGGGGTGGGGGGGGGGAGGGAACAGGGACGGGGATGAGGGGATGGAGGAAGTAAAAATAAAATAAGATAAAATAAAAAGAGAGAAATGGAAAATGTCCTTGCCTATCAAGCTATTAGTGTGTTAGTGTGGGTTGAATGCAGTTTCCAGTAGGCACCTTTTGCATCTCCTCTACTGAAATGTACYTTCCATTGCTGTCATGGCCATGTAGTACCAAACCCACTGAATCCTTCCATCTACCTATAGGAGTCTCTTAATTTCCATCTGTCTGCATGTTTTTGATTGATTTTATCATAAGACTATTAAGCCTTATTTCAATTCAAACAATAAATTTACAGATACATAAATAAAAGCTTTTACTAGAACTGTGCTTTTGCTGCCACTAAATTTCATGGCCCAAGTTCTGAGATATTCAAGAGTACAGCCTTCTGAACAGTTTGAAAATAAATAGGCAACAATATAATTTGTTACCAATGACAAAGAAACACTTTACTATTAGTCAGCATTCAAATAAATCACATTGTCTGGGCTTGTCTATGCTCAAAAAATTGTCTGATCTAACTCTGACAGTACACTCAGAATGATATAACCTCCCTGTTGCAAGTAAAAGTTATAGCACTGAAATTTAAAGTAAACATCACATAACCTTATCCACACCATGATCTGCAATAATTTTTAAAGAAATCAGACACCAAATCAAGGAAAGTTAACATTGGTAGTAAATTATACATTAAAAAAGCTCTGATATACACATTTTTTCCCCAGCTAATATGAATCATCGGTCCTTTTTGGCTCCTTAACATCTAGAAAAACGGTCAGGAAGGAAAGAAAACACAAAGGTATTCTCTCAGCATCCAAGCTGCCATTTGAAACAGCTCCTCTGCTGCATCGTTAAGCCTGAACTGCTGTTACCAAAAACAGGATGCCAACTGACAGAATAGAAAYTCAGGGAAGTAGATCAGGACTGAGCCTGTTGTAAAATCAGCCAGTACCTTTTAAAAACACTTGATAGTTGMAAATTTCTGCTCACGTTTTCTGCGTTCACAAGCCAATTAAAAAAAATCCTTCACTTGAAATGCCAGTTGGTCAGCTCATTAAAAAAGCCTCACTGACAGCACTAGAAAAGGGGCAAATGTCTATCTTTAACATATTATTGGCCTATTTAAACAAGAAAGAATACAGTGTGTAAAAAAGCAATGACAAACAAACCACAACCAACAAAAAAAAAATCCCTACCTAACAAAAAGTTGGCCTTTTAAAAGCCAGATTCAGCAAAACTGAACCTCAAAATCTTCCAGAAGTTTTCCTAAGCCTCATTCTGTGGCTGTGTGAAATGGAGTCCTTTAGGAGCAACAGCGTATCAAAATGCTCAGATCAAAACATACACTCAACACACCTGACAATACAGTTCCTCTGCTTTCCAACACAGTGACCAAGGCACTCCTCTTGGATAATGCAGGCATTCAGGAAAAATAGCTACATTCTCTAAGGATTGTTGAACAGAGCTTTCCACTAAAGCAGCAACTTCAATGGAGGGCTGCATCCAGCTCTGGGGTCTCCAGCACAGCAGTGCTATGGACCTGCTGGAATGAGTCCAGAGGAGGCCCACGGAAATAATCAGAGGGCTGGAACACTTCTCCTATGGAGACAGGCTGAGAGAGTCGGGGCTTTTCAGCCTGGAGGAGTCTCCAGGGACAACTCAGAGCACCTTCCTGTACCTAAAGGGGCCCTAGAAGAGAGCTGGAGAGGGACTTTTTACAAGGGCAGGTAGTGAGAGGACAAGTGGGAATTGCTTTAAACTGAGAGGAAGTAGGTCTAGACKGGATATTAGGAAGAAATTCTTTACTGTGAGGGTGGTGAGCCACTGGCAGAGGTTGCCCAGAGAAGCTGCAGGACGCCCCATCCCTGGGAGYGCTCAAGGCCAAGCTGAATGAGGCTTCAGGTAACTTGGTCTAGTAGAAGATGCTTCTGTTCATAGAAGGGAGGTTAAAAGTAGATAATCTTAAATGTGCCTTCCAACCCAAACCATTCTAGGATTCTTCAATAGAAAGGTTTCCACTGTGCACAGAAAGAAACACACTGTTTTCTTCCTCTGCCAAACAAAATGAAGCTAGAGACAACAGCAAGGACTAATTAGAATTGTATTAGGCAACTAAGACCCAGTACGGTCCCCATCCATACTGRTGAAATTGAACTGCAAGTCTTCAGGACCTTYGAAGAGCCACATTTGTGCATCAAAGGGCATTATGTGCATTATGATCTCAGACAGCAAACACTGTGCTATTTAATTTCAAAACTGAAGCCCTGCATAAAAACCATTAAACATATATTGTTCGTGTGATCAGTGCAAAGAGCCATGTACTCTTTTATTCTGCCTGTGTTTAACGTGAAAAATGCATGTATTTTATTATTGGCTTTTCACAAATATTAAAATGAATATTATATGTGTTGCTTTAGAAAGTAATGCTGTATTAATTCTCTTAAGTACTGTGTTAAATATAGTTTTAGGTTATAAAAATTGTTGAAATAGAAACGATGTTATGCAGGATATTTTTTTTAAAGAAAGGACTTGCAGTGAAATAGCAGCCACAGGACACCTAAAACTTTCAGAGAAAAAGAATTTATGGCCCTCTTAACAGAAGAAACGAACTTCTTCCCGCCTTGAAGGCGCTGTTAGGATTTGGAGGAAGAAGCTGATGATGACCAGACAGAATCCTGTGTTTGAATGGAATTTATGCATCATGTATGAGRTGTATGAATATGCAACAGGCTATTGTTTTTAAGGGTTAATCCTCTGTTAACAGGTGTCCTTTTTCGGGCTCRTGCTGCCCAGACAAAGGTATCCGGACGTCTGTAACTCTTTGTATTTGTTGTCTCATATTGTCCTAATTCAAATTGTCCAAATTATTATTACTCTAATTGTATTACTATTTTTATAACCATTTCATTACTATTAAACTTTTAAAATTTTAAAAACAAGTGATTGGCGGTTTTAACATTTAATATCATCCTTTTTCTAAAAGCAGGCTGTCCCCTGCCATCTCAGGGTAGAAMTGCCTCAAACACCATTGACTGTGCAACCCTGGAAGCCTTCAGTTTTCTTCACCTCTCCTTATAGCCACATATTTTGCAAAATATTTGAGGGAGTTACAAAGGCTCCCAAACAGCATTTCAATGGGAAAACTGCTAAAAGACAATTTTAAAAACCCAAACAATCCCACCCTCCCAAAAAAACCAAAGTGACCATTTGCTGGTCACTGCGCCTGACCGAGGCGGTAGAGTCATCATCCCTGGAATGGAAAGTGTTTAGGCAAGACTGGATCTGGCTCCACGCGCCATGGTCAGTTAACATGGTGGTGTTCGAACACACGTTGGACCCAATGACCTCTATGGTCTCTTCCAACCTAATGCACTAATGGATTCCATAAAAATGCTCCCAGCACAGGTAAGGGGCATACGCAGGGCTCTCCCGACCTTGCCCTAAGCTACTCCTCTCAGCTGCGTGAGGGCGAAGCTCTCCCACATCCCTAAACTCCAGCCATCGCAGTTTCCACCGGGACAAATAARCATTCCTAGCAAACGGAGTTACCGGGGCTCGCCGCGCCCCCGCACGGCGGACTACAACTCCCGCCATGCTCCGCTCCGCTCCGCTCCCCTCCGCTCCAGAGCACGCCGGGAGCGGCGCCACCCGCCGGCCCACACGCACCGCAGCGCCCTGGCACGGCGCCGGGGGCGCCCACGTGWCTCACACGCCGCGCTCCGATTGGACTAAACAACTGCCAGTCAACTGTCCCAACGGCTGGCACCGGGAGCGACGTCCCCCCTGCGCGCGGGGCCGTGCCGCTCCGATTGGCTACTCGGGGATGACCCGCCCCTTTTAAATACCTGTCGCTCCGTGACAGGCCGTCACCGGAGTTCCTGTTAGGAGGGCGCTACCCGAGGGGATCGGTCCCGCCCCCTCGCCTTCTCCTGGGAGCCCCGCCCTTCCCCGGTAGCCCCTCCCGCTCCGGAGGGGCGGCAATGTCAAACGGCCCGCTCGGGAAGAAGGGAGGACGGCGGCCGTGATCCGCCCCTGTCCCTCCCRCCTAGGTGCCGTCCGCAGCCCCCTGCTGGCAGAGCCCCCTCCCCACCCCGGCGCYGCCTCTCGAAGCCGCGCGCGCCACGGGCCGCTTCCAGCCCCGCCCCTCCGGCTCCTTGACCACGCCCCCGTCGTGTCGATGGCCCCGCCCCCCGGGCTGGAGCGCGCCGCGCCGTGCTCCCCCCCRCGCCGAGGGACGGTGACGGCGGCGGCGGGAGGAGGAGGCAGCGGCAGAGCCCGGGTGCGCCAGGAGGCGGCGGGGAGTCAGCGAGGAGCGCCGAGCAAGAGCGGGCGAGCTCCGCCCCGCCCCTTGCCGAGCCCCCCGCCCCCTGCCCTTCCTCCCTCCTCTCCTCCCCTCCTCCGCCTCCTCCTCCCCGCACGCGCCGGGCGGAGGGAGAGGCTGCGAGGGAGCCCCGGGTACAACATGGCGGAGCACTCGGCCCCCGACCACAAGCACAGACCCGCCGCCAACTCCGCGGCGCCGCTCCACAGCCGCGCCGGGGCGGGCGGCGGCCTGTCGGGGGGCCTGTCGCAGCCGGCGGGCTGGCAGTCCCTGCTCTCCTTCACCATCCTCTTCCTGGCCTGGCTGGCTGGATTCAGCTCCCGGCTCTTCGCCGTCATCCGCTTCGAGAGCATCATCCACGAGTTCGACCCCTGGTCAGTCGGCGCCGCCGCCGGGCGGGACGGGGAGGCGGGAAAGCGCCGCGCCATGAGCCGCGGCAGGGGAGACCCGCGGGTTCCCTGCGCCGTGGCCGCGGGGACGCCGGGAGGGCCCCGCCGCCCGCCCCCTGCTCCTCCACTCCGCGAAGTTGCGCCCCTGGCTGCTCCCCGGAGGGAGCCGGCAGCCGCGGCCGCCCCGGGAGCCGAGGAGGGAGACAGGGAGAGAGAGAGAGGGAGGCGGTGCGGACGGGACACGCTGTGGCAGGTCGGAGGGAGCGTGAGGGGTCGCCACCGCGGCATGGGAGAAGGGAAGCGCCGGGAGCGAGCGGCGGTGCCGGCGCTGGGGTGTCCCCTGCTGCGGAGACCTCGGGAACGGGGCGGCGGCAGTTCCCTCGCATGCCTTGGAGTTGCGGCAGGACTCTCCGAGGGGCACGGGGAAAGAAAGTTGTGGCGCTGGCAGGGAATCGGGAGTGGGGCCGGAGTCAGGGGCTGGTAGCGAAACAGTTGTGCCAGGCGTGACCCGCGCCCCGGTCCGGGTCCCGCTGTCGCGGCGCCGGTGCCGTGYGCGCGGTGCGGCTTCCCGAAGTGGTCTTTACTGGAGTCCTTGTCGGCCGGGGAGGGAGCAGGGCGAGGAATGCACTGCAGGAAGTAATCTTCATAAAAGTGACTTGAGGGATTACAGCGAAATGGGTGACATTGATTTACTGCCAGGTGTTTCGAAGCTGCGTTTCTGAGCCCAAGGACTTTTGCTGTTTCCCACACATCTTGATTTTTCCAAAGATTGCTTTCCCTCCTGTAGAAGCCGTCTGTTCTTTTTTCYTCTTGGAGGGGACCGAAACCATTTTATGGGTGAGATGAAGAAATGCTGCACTCGTTCCTTGCAGCCAGGCGAAGTGAAAGATGRCAAGACTTGTGGGGCAAAAACGTGACAATGAATTTTTATATTACTGGTTACTTCATCCTGGGAATCCGTGGGGTTTTTAGAGCTTTAAGTAGAGTAAGTAGCAGATGACTTTAGAATAGTGAATTGTCAGATTTTAATTGCACGAAGGAAGGAGATGCTTCGTTTTGGAACGCACGCTAGACATTGTGTTAAATTTCACCTAAAATTGTTGCTCAAATTGTACTTCTCTGCAAAGCATGTACTCACTCCACTTTGATACTTTCAAAAGCACAACTTCCTCTTTTCTAGTTGGCTTTTCCCCCTCACTTCTCTTCCCCCCACTTGCAAATGTAATCCATTCACAAATCGTGGCTCAGAATAGTGGATAGAGAACAAGGAATGGCTTTGTTAAATGCTGTGTGAAGTAATAAACCTTTGTGATGTGAAAGCCAAGTATCTCAAAATATCTTCAAAATGTCAAGTAATCGCCCATGATTTAAGTGTTTTTCTGCAGACACAAATGAATGGAAGAAGTGCAGACTTCCAATTAATAAAGTTAAGAATGAGGGGGAGCCTAGTTTAAACACATCTACAGTGAGACTATGAACCTGAGTTTGTATCCTGTGAAGTAGTTACCTTCTAATCTAAATTTAAGCATAAAGGCTTTCCTTTCTGTTATGGAGGAAACTTTTAAGCACGCAACCTACATTTTTGTGCCAATTTTATCTGATTTTTATAATCAAGACTCATCCTTGTTGGCTAAATGAAAATTTTACAGTGCTGAGTTGCGTAACTTCTTATTAAGCCCTGAAGGACACTAAAATGGTGCTATGGGAGTTAAGTTCATAGTAATGATCTAGCTGTAAAGATAAACTCCTGTTTAAAGCAACGTGTAAATTGATGCAAAGTCATCTTCCTGAGTACACAAACAGAAGGCATTGCTGCCTGTGCTGCTGGATGTACCCTTGTTAATTAGGGAATAGATGAAGTTGACAAAACTCATTGATTTTAATGCAGGTCTGTGAGAAGCAGTTGAAATGTCAAGAATCATGCCAGTGTCGTGTTGCTGCATGCCAGAAATGGTAGAGGCAAATGSACTTAAGTTAATTAGTAGGAAAGAGACCTAAAATGGTAGAAACTGAGTGAAAACAAAGGACTTTCTCTATTGCAGCAGCAAAATTGTTGGAAAGAGTAAAAAATAATGTTGCTCTCTTAAACAGTGTGGAGTAGCTAGATGGGAATGGTTTTTCATAGTTGCAAGGTTCATGCAARTCTGAATGTAATATGGGAAAGGAGCTTATGAAAAGACTAGTAGCAGTGCTTTGTTTCTAATTTTTTTAAACCACTTCTTTAGCAGCTTCTCCTAGTAAACTGGATTGTTTTTTTCAGGACAGTGGCTGTAGACTTTGCTGTGAAACAGTTTGATATTTTTCTCAATTCTTTTGGCTTTTCCTGTCAAGCTTGCGTAGGATATCTTGCAGTGTGTTTTTAAGTCAGTCACCTATTCTCTAGTRTTTGTTTTGTGCTCCAGAGAGGAAACTGAGGTATATCTGATAAAATGAGGAGCATTAGACAAATTGTTTATTCTTTTGAATTGAAAAATATCATTGCCTCTAAGGTGTAGAAAGCTTTCCCATTTACTTAGGAATCCAGTTTCCTGGTATGGATATATGAAACCATCAAGGGTGGGAAGAAAGGCAGACTTGCCTTGGGTTTTCTACATAATTGAATCAAATACCACTTTTTTTTTCCTAACATCCCTTTTGATTGCCTTTCTGACGGTAAAATTTGGTTTTCATTTGGCATAGAAAGGAGATTTGCTGCTTTTGTAAAATCAGCCACTGAGACTCACTTGTGTTGGCATTTCTTCCAGAAGTGACCCAAAAGTAGTACGATAGGCCAAGGCAGTAGAGGGGAGGACGGTGTTTGATTTTTGATCTCCATTGAAATACAATGCCGGTGCAAGGTAAAACCAAACTGGTATTTTGAGGTCACCATGCTGTCACTTAAGAACTTGTGACCTGTACATTATGACTCGGTTTACTGGGGTTTTTTTTACAYTGACTACCTATTTTGTGCAGTGTTTTCACTTTTTGATTTATTTCTCTTGTCATGTTTACTTTCCATACTTGAGCTGGTCCAGAGACTTTGGGAAATGTGTGTACTTCTTGGCAGCTTCTAGGTCAGGTGAGCTGATACGTGAAGTCAGGCAGCTCATTAAGATGTGCCATTGACAGGCCTCCAGCATTTAATTCCAGGATTTTGTTCTAAGGCCAAGAACTTGAAACATGGATAGTGATGATACATTGGAATGGACAGACTTCATGTCTGAAATCTGGTTATCAATTAGCTGGTTTGGCAGCTGGGTGGACCAAGAGCTTAATTTTGGTGCCGTGTACACAGAAGTGCAGAGTGAAAGCTGCACATGAAAGTGCAACAGCAGATTTAACTCAGTTGTCAAGTGAGAGCATTCTTACTGTCAGATGTTGCCTTAAATGTCAACCTGGCTGCAGAACCAAGGCAACCAAAATCATGGAACCCTTGAACAGGGGCTGCTTTCTATGCACTGGTTTTCTGAAGTACAGCTCCAGCATGTCCATATGCTATTTCTTTTGGCTGCTTGCATCATATATATATATGTGTCTGTGTATATGTATAAAAAATAATCTGTATGTGTGTCATATGTGTACATATAAGATAGATATATATATGGCAAGACTGTTGTATTCTGATACTGCTACCAAGTAAAATGATAGCAATTTTTGGTACATCAGTAGTCTTCAGGGAGTACTGTCAAAATAGTACATTCATTCTGTTTGTACAGTTCTTACCATTAAGTCACACGTGTGAGAGCTGTATCTGAATCATTAATCATATCCCATGACATGAGATCAAACTTGTCTTTCCCCTGAGAATTTTAACATCTTGAGTTACCTTAGTGAAAGCTTTCTTAGGCTGGAATACCAAMGCTCATATGTGCAAGCATGAGACCCTCTCCCTACCAGTTTGCATGTGCAGGATGATGCACCAGTGCAGGCTTTGTCWGTTCCATTACCTGCCTTCTCCTGCTGGGAATGTTGTCTTCTGCATTCCTGCCAGCTCTTGGTAATGAAGAGCACTACCACAATCTCATACACATTTTTGGGCCCTTCCAGACCAGCAGCATTGATCTCTCAAACCACCATCTTTTTTACTTGCCATCAGGGCTGGCCATTGTTTATTGTACCTTGCTCTGAGGTGACATAATTGTCCTGGTAGCAAATATGGCTTATAGATATAATAGCAATCCACTTTCTCATCATTGATACCATAATCTACTGTTAGTGGGGTTTGGTGAATGGGGATTAACTGGTGAAAATAAACCAAGGTCAGTGTCATTGCTTGAGTTTCAGAGACAGGCAGGTTAAAGGAAGTTGAGATTTTTATCTCAGTCAGGCGCAGTCAAATATACAGGTTTTRCTATGTCAAATCAATCATGTTTGGCAGATGGATCCTTGAGCTGTTGTAAACTTGTTTCATTAATGAAAACATAATTTAGCATCTATAAATACGACATGAAACCTTCCTTAAAATTCAAAGTGTGACTGAAGTGAACAGAAAAAGTGGTGTATGGAATTGATSAGTCATTGGTGATTGTGGGTTTGTGTTGTAGTAACCTGATTTGATAGTTGACTTCTGGAGTAGTTCTCCTCTGTTGCCCAGTGTGCAGTCTGGTTTTCTTCTTCTTGCTTGTYCTAAAGCAGTCATAGTAAATTCAGTGAGGTAAATTGTTGAAATGCTATAACATTTTAGTTTCCTGAGCTGGTTTGCTACCAGTTTTTATATTACAGTTTAATGTCTTATTTTTGAGGAGGAATATGAACATCAGGAGGGAATGTAAGGTGTGACTGATGTTGGGGGATAAACTGGGAYTGAGTGACAGAGGGAAGGCATATACAAATGACACCAGAGCAGATTGAGACACTGRAGCAGCAGGTGATGAAAGAAGAGGTGAATGAGAGCATGTTAAGTTGGTGTTCATAAGGAGAAGGGAAAAAATTGCGAAAAGAGAGTAGTGTCGATAATACCAATTACCACTGCCCACCCGGGTAATTCATCTGGCCACTGCTTCCCTGCTAGTGCCTCTTGCTGGGAAAATAGCAGATTGTGTACTAAATGAATTCTTGAGAGTTGACAGCCACTTTGGTTTCCAAACTGGATCTGTCTTTCTGGAGCTTTTCAACCCATTACACAGTCCTGTTCAAGTGAAGTACATAAATGTGGATCTGTTTAGGAAACATTTCTTTAGGATTTTTTCCCAAAACAATTCCTTTTGTGTATAATCTTAGACAACTTCCAGACCTCAGGAAAGAATTTGATTCCAATTCAGTTTTAATATAATCACTTTGAATTAATTTTGAGATGTTGCAAATTTCATAAGATTCATATTAAGAACTTACTACATGTTCTTCATTCACAAGTGTTTTGATTCTGTGAAGTGAGAGGTATTCTATTTCTATTTTATTGAAATATAGTTTTTAATATTATATTTACTGTTAACATTTGAAATGGGTTTTTATACTCTGATAATACTAATAATTTTAACAGAATTTCAGGTAACTCAAACTYGTTTCTGCTATTTTATTACAGTAGGAAAATTATTCTAGCTTAGAGTCCAGATCTGATTCAGCGGGGACTGTGTGCTCATGAAAGGAAAGGTTAGGATTTTTATGTGGGAATAGTCTTCCAGGCTTTACCACTGCACCACCACCACCCTTCAATGAGGAGGATCGAAACCAGGCATCTTCTTGATCGCTTCTATTGCAGTATGACATGGACTGAGAAACTGTTAGCACAGGTTAGCCTGGCTTTTGGGGTTTCTCCATTTTAAGGTATTGTTGACCTACTTGGAGGGAGCTGTTTTGAAAAGTAAATTTTTCTGTAAGGTTGATATGGTGGTAAAGTCAAGATGATGTGCACTTGACTGTACTGGACTTCTCTACTGCTTGAGAAATTGCAAAAATAGGTAAATATTAGAAATGTAATGGAAGGAGGATGATTTGGTAAGAGAACATTGGACAGAGGTGAAGACGTAGCAGAAACTGCTTTGTGAGTGGGGAGACTTCAGGCTAGATTTGTTCAGTTGGAGTGATGCAGCTGAAAAGCAATTCACTGTGTGGCCTCATAAAATAGCAGTCATGCAAGAATCAAATCCCTGCTCTGTATCTACTATTATCTACTACCATCTTTACTTAGCACATAGTGCTCCTCTCCTCACTTGCACTACTTGTAATTGGGGTGAGCACCTCATCAGATTTCATGTGGGTGCAGTAATGGGCTTATGCATGATAGGTAGGAGGGGCAGTGTTCATAAAACATGTGCAGAGACTCCCTGCAGACTTCTTGTGGAAAACATATGAGGTGAGATAGAATGCTTGCAAAGTGTTGACCCGTTTATTGATTTATGGATAGCAGAATGAAACATGAAAAAGAAAACATATCCAAATGTTTTATATAGGCTGGGTCAACGGAACGATCAAGTTTAGCTTTTAATGCCGTGATTTTTATTAATGGTCTTCAGCAAACACTTGACTAACTAGAGCGAATGCTACAATTAAAATCTTTGAATGGACTTTTTTTTTGGCAGATATCCTATTATTTGATCAGCTTAATATGATCAGTTTTTAAAACAGAAATTTGATTTGATTATGTAGGGTTAGAGTGGTTTATAAAGGTTAGCTTTGCTTCCTATCATAACTCTCTCTAATAGTCTCTGGTCCTGGCAGCCTATAATCCTAATACTCAGGTTTTTGAACCTGTCTCATGTTAAACTGGTGGGGGAGGGGGAGAATAAAAATTTTGGCTAGTATAGTTAGCAAGAAAATTCAAAATCCTGTAGGATCTAATAGGTTTTAAGTGGATTGAGGCGACACTAAGTTTAGGGAGGTGTCTTTGCTGTTCCACAAGAATCTCCTCTAATTTAGTCAGGTTATTTTCCATTTAATGTCTAACTGTGCATGTGTTGCAGAGTTTCCTCCTGAATTTTTGACAATTCCAGTCTTGAAAGCCCTTTGAGGTGCATTTGTACTGACATTTAGGGCTACTCCTGAGGGCTTCTTTCTACTTAGGAAAGCTATTAAAGCTGCTACTTTTGGGGCCTGTGGAGCCTGCACCCTGTAGCAGGATATGTGTGACAATGTTTTTATTATTATTAACTTCTTTAGCAAAACTTCTTGGAGCCATCAGTCTTACTACTTGCTTGGAGAGCAAACTGAGCTTAGGACATGTATTGCTATAGGCTTTTTACAGTATGTCCAGCGCACAGACTGCATTTCCAGCCCCATAGCTGAGCAGAGCTTGTGGTCTTCATCTGAGCTGTTGCTGGGCGTCAAACTGAGGTGTTTATAATGTGGGTAACTGCTAGGTCTGGGCTGGAGGGGTACCGTGAAATTGACCCTAATGCTGCACCACACCTTACATAAGTTGAAGCAGCCTGGGGAATGAATTTAAGGATATAGATACGAATAAAATAGATCAGCTTCTGTATTTCCTAACTTACTGCTACTTTCCCAGAGTAAAAGCTCCTTTGGCATTTTAGAGAATTAAATACTTGCTATACTTCAAAAGTGCTTGCTATTATGTGAGGCAATATTCCTGCGCTTTAGAAAAAGAAATGGTCTGTTTTAAACAAGGARTAACTGAGTATTTGTACATGAGTGCTTTAAAAGCAGAAAAGGGTATTTAAAATATCTGTCTGCTGTGGGGGACCGGAATCCAGTATCAAATGTTACTTTTTCAGAGCCCATCTAACATAAATAACTGTAAATGATAATATCTTCCAAGTGTTACAATGCTTATCATATAATTTTCTGTGGCAGTCAAATTATGGGTTATGTTAGTTTGTTAGGTAAAAGAGCATGTTCAAGTTCTCTTCAGCTGATAATCCATGAGGAGTTGCAAAACACCTTTTCAAAACTTCCCTCACTTAAACAAACAAATTCCTTGGGAAACTACATTGCAGTGGAGGATGTGAGTTTGGCTTGATTATTATTTTTGATGGTTTTCTTAGTGGGATACCTATTTTCCTCCAGACTGTGTTACAGAGTATTATTTACATTTGTTTAAAATAGTGGCTCACTGTATGGATGGGCACTCTATATCCTGTTGGCTTAATATGGATTTTGCAGAAGGGAGGGATAACATGTAATTGTGTTATTTTAAACTGTTCTAGCACGTGTGACTACAGTTTTTCAGTTCTTTATTTTTTCAGTCTCTGTATTCTCTTTGCAATTACTATGCTATAAATAATAGCCAACTTTTTTAAATTCAAGAAATGTTATCTTATTTATTTTTATTCCTATCTTCACAATAGATTGATATGTTAAGAAAGTCTAGGCATGGGAAGTACCTCTTCGAGGACGCAGCTGATTGAGAGGAACACATTTAATAGACTATGTGTGTGCTATAGCCAGAGGATTTGAAAATAGAGTGATGCAGAAGCAAAACATAACAAAACAAGCGTTCCTGTCCTGAGTACTTACCCAACTTTACTTATATCTATCTATCCATCTGTGTATATATATATACAGTCTATTGCATACATTGAATGTGCTAACTCCTTGTCCTAAACTTAGCCTAAACAGCACTTGGAAGTTCAGCTAAATAACTTAAAATTTCATAAATATTTTTGAAACATTTATCTTGGAAAAAGGTGATCCCATCTTCATGGTTGAAATATTTGATGATTTGGGTATTAAAGGTCTTTAAAACATCTTTAATTCTTTCTCTGGTAATAGATAAAATGTCCTAAAGTTGCAATTCTTCTGATTTAGCAAGTCAGCAAAACAAAATTGGAGCTTTGGCATTGGATCAATGGCAACAATGACAGTAAATGGATGTCTCTTTGACTCGCTGTTGTAGAATGAAAGTCACAAAAGCCAGTGCAGTGTTTGAGTTTTCCAAGAAGCTGGGTAATGCTACTGTGTTTTGACTTTTATCTTGCTCAGGTGACTAGAATGATTCATCTATTGTCAGATGTCTGAAGTAACAGTTGAAAAGCTATTGCATGTGTCTCACAATTAATTTTACTCTGTAACAGTTTTAATCTTTCATTCGCCAAATAGAAAATGGATCTTGACACAGGAGAGACAACCTTAAATATTAGCAACAGTATCTTAATTTGTGATGTCTCAGGTCAGCTAGTAATGACAACTGTAATTATTCTCCTATGGCTAAATGGGAGCCAAGGAATTTTTAGTGTTTTAATTTTGTATTCCACCTTTACTTCACCAACATTAGCCCCAGTCTCCCACAATAAAGTCTGGTTTTTGCTAGGCACAAGCTTGGATGATGTGTTTTGTGTGAAATGTCATGCTTGTAATTGTTCCGTCACTGAATTTTATTTTCTGGCTTCTGCTTTTGTAAGTCAGCTTCAGGGCTTTTTTTCTTTATGCTTCCATTGCACTCTGGTTTCAACAAAACATTCTTAGCTATGCACATCATGGTTTTGCTTTGTGAGAGTGTGTTCCACATGGTGCCATCTGCTGTCTTCTTTCAGGGCTACCTTCAAGAAGAAAAAGCCACAGAACAGCGCGTTTGTGGAGAGAGAGTTGAGAGGGCATATGGTCTGGTGGGGATTGAAGCATGAAAGGTCCTGGAACAGACCAGCTTAATTCATGTTTGGAAAGCAAGAAGAGAGAAGATTTAGGATTATGTGACCTAAGAACTGTCCCTTGAGAGCTTACACCAGGTCCTTCCCAACCATTCTCACATACCCCTGCAGTACATGACTTTTGAACCCACCTGAATTGAAACTGAACCTCTTGCTTTAGCCTCCTCCTTTCCCCATTTTCATGGGCAGCCACACATTCATTTTATGTCACAGTGAGGCAGCAGCAAAAGGATGCACTTTGATTTAATAAAATGGCCTTGGAAATGAAACTCATCCTTTTAATGTTCTAAGACAGAGGGGCTGTAGCTATCAAACTGTATATACCAGTGTAGCTGGCTGGTCAAAGAGGTGGTTTGCTTTTGAAAGGGCATGTTCCTGGACATAGGATAGGGAGGCAATGGTGGGTGTAGTCTCTGAATATTTCTGTACTAACAATTGTGACAGCTTCAAAGCATATGTGTGTAATAGCAAGCTTAGCTCATGGTTAAGTGTTCCCCCACCTTCACATTTTAAGGTCATTTCTGAGCATTCATGGGATTTTACTGAAATGACAGAGGAGCACAGTGAAATAGCTCAATATCTACAGTAGAGTAAGACTAAGCAATACTAGAAGTTTTATCACGTAATGAGGAAATGAACATGGAACTTCAATTTCACATTGTACATGGCAGGAATTTAATATTAATTATAAATACTGTCTTAAATGCTGAGCACTGCAGTCATCACAGTACACTTAATCTTTAGCATTTCTGTGAGAATACCTAAAAAGCAAATAACATTTTGTTATTACACTTATGTTTCCTGTGCATCGTCTTTAAAGAAATATTGGTAACCATAAAGTACAGTTCTTAACAGGTTACATTAAATTCAGCGAAAACTTCGGATTTCTTTGTAATTTGGACTTACTTGAAGCAGTATGAAAGATACAAAATAGAAGTAGTTCATAACTCATTTTAAATTCTGCTTGCTATACTTACTTGAGACAAAATCAGACACTGGAAGTATCTGAATGCAAAATATGGTTAGAAAGATAAACTCCATTCTGTGACTTATGAGGAAGGATGAAGGCCACTTTTAGTTTTCAGCTACTTTCCTGGTCATTGTTTATTTTATTGGTGACATCCTATTCCCACACTGATTTGCTCCAGTGTGAGAATATACAGTCACTTTGCAAGCATCTGGAACTCTTTTTGCCCTTAGCTAGGGGCCATCGTCCCTTCTGTTGGATTGTATTAATAGGTGTGGATACTTTTCATCTGCTTCAGAATAAATTCAGTTAAAATAGTTGAGGTCATAGAATCATTTAGGTTGAAAAAGACCTCTTTGAATAATGGATCCAACCATTAACCCGGCACTAACATGTCCCACCTCTTTTAAACACTTCAAGGGTTAGTGAGTCAACCACTTCCTGGGCAGCCTGTCCAATGCTTAACAGCCCTTTCAGTGAAGAAATTTTTCCAAATACCTAATGTAAATCTCTTCTGGCACAACTTGACATTTCTTCTTGTCATTTTGCGTGTTACCTAGGAGAAGAGGCTGACCCCCACCTGGCTACAACCTCTTTTCAGTGGTTGCAGTGAGTGATAAGGTTCCCCATAAGCCTCTTTTTCTCCAAGCTGAACAAGCCCAGCTCTTTTAGCAGATCCTCACAGGACTTGTGCTCCAGGCCCTTCACAAGCTTCGCTGCCCTTCTCTGGACTCACTTCAGCACGTCAGTGTTCTTTTTCATCCCAAAACTAAACACAGGATTTGAGGTGTGGCCTCACCAATGCTGAGCACAGGATGACAGTCACTGCCCTGGTCCTTCTTGCCACACTCTTGCTGATACTGCTCGCCACACTCTTGCTGATACAGGCCAGGATGCCATTGGCCTTCTTGGCCACCTGGGCGCAGACGGGCTCATGTTAGCTGCTGTTGAACCAGGTCCTTTTCCACCGTTCAGCTTTCCAGCCACTCTTCTCCAAGCCTGCAGTGTTCAGTGGGGTTGTTGTGATCCAAGTGCAGGACCCAGCACTTCACCTTGTTGAAGGCCATATAAGTGGCCTTGGCCCATCATTCCAGCCTGTCTGGATCCCTCTGCAGAGCCTTCCTGCCGTGCAGCAGATCAACACTCCCACCTGACATCTGCAAACTGACTGGGGGTGCACTCGATCCCTCATCCAGATCATTGATAAAGAAATTAAGCTGGCCTGGCCCCAACGCTGATCCCTGGGGAACACCATTTACGACCAGCTGCTGACTGGATGCAACTCCATTCATCACCACTCTTCAGGCTTGTCCATCCAGCAAAGAGTGTACCTGTCCAAGCCATGAGCAGCCAATTTCTTCAGAATGTTATGGGAATGGTGTCAAAGGCTGCAGTGAAGTCTAGATAAACAACATCCACAGTCTTTCCCTCATCCACTAGCTGTCACCTTGTCATAGGAGGAGATCAGGTTGGTCAAGAGGTACCTGCCCCTCATAAACCCATCCTGACTGGGCTTGATGCCCTGATTGTCCTGTATGTGCTGCGTGATTGTGTTCAAGATGATCTGCTCGATAACCTTCCCTGGCACCAAGGTGAGGTTGACAGGCCCGGAGTTTCCTGGATCCTCCTTCACACCTTTCTTGTAGGTAGACATCACATTTGCTGACTTTGGTCTACCAGGATCTCGCTGGATAGTCTGGACTGCTGGGAAGTGATTGAAAATAGCTTAGTGAATGCTTCTGCCAGCTCCCTCAGTACCTTTGGGTGGACCCCATGCAGCTTTGTGTGTGTTTGAGTGGTTGCTGACCATTTCCCCTTGGAGTATGGGGGCTTCGTTCTGCTGCTCATCCCAGTCTTCCAGCTCAGGGAGCTGGGTACTCGAACAGCTGGTCTTACTGTAAAAGACAGAGGCAAAGAACCATTAGGTACTTCATCCTTTGTCACTGTTTCCTTCCACGGCCAGCAAAGCCTGGAGTTTCTCCTTAGCCCTCCCTTTGTTGCTGATGTATTTATAGAAGCATTTTTTGTTGTCTTTTATGGCATCTTTAGAGTGGTTTGCTTTTTAGCTGTGATTCAAACTAGTTTGTCCGATTTGCAGACAAAAGCGGATTAGGAGTGCTTCTGCAGTCCTTTTAGCTAGCAAAGGTTAGTTGAAGGGTAACTGCCACAGCTAAATTTGCATGTATAATTTAGTACAAGGCATCCTAGAGTTGGGAATACTTTTTTTTTTTTACCCTTATGCCTTCCCACTTTGGGCTTTATTCATGCATTTTTCTTTTCAGCTTTATTTGTTTAGGGCGTAATTAGATCTGTCTCTAGGTTCCTGCAAACCCTGTGTGTATTGTTTGGTTTGTTCTGCAGGTACTTCTATCTATATATATACATCCCCATGGGTGAAAATTGTCTGATTGATTCTGCAGTCCTTGGGAATGCAATGTTTGTGTCTATTTATGCCAGGTTACTGAAGGGTTAAGCAGAATTTGAGCAGACATATTCAAGTTAGATGAAATTAGGTCTTCAACCTGGTGTTAATCACAGGACAGAAATTCTTCAAGTTAGGCTGTGTCTGTTCTGCTCTGATGATGCTTTGTATTATCCACTCTGAAACAATTTCTATWTTCTCAGCAGTAATTGTATTAAAAAGTCAGTAAGTCAATATGGCAACAGATGGAGCTCAACAGGTGCWCTATGAGAGATCCAGATTCTTGGACTGAACATGATCTACCTGCCAAGAGATCAATTGAAAGAAAGTACAATCAGAGAATTCAGGCAAGGTAGACCAACCTATATGCAGGATGAAGAATAGCAGATGCATTAAGAAATGTACTAAAGAGCAAATATGCAAGGATTTTTGGATGAAAAGCTACCTTATTTTAACTTGCTAAACTGACTTAGATGTGCAGCCACAACACTGTAGATACTTTTCATTCCTGTGAGCTAAAGAACCTTATGTTGCCATAATTTGTACAGAGGGATTTGATGTTTAATGTCTGAATCTGGCTCGATTTACCCTTTGTCATGTTACAAAGTTCAAGTAACAGACTCTTGACAATTGAGGGTTGTACAAAATAATTTCTGCTAAAGCTCTTCTGTGGTGCTATAGCTGTTTAAATGTTCTGCCAGAAATAAGATTGTCAATGCTTAAATATCATCTGTGATGCAAGGAATCTGGAGCCTTTCTAAGGGTCCTGTTTACTTTTTTCCAAATACAAGATATGGTGTCTTATATTTTACAGGGTAGAAGAAGTCTGCCAGGCCATCTTGCATCTAGACTGATTTCTTACATTTCACTTAATGGGAAGTGAAGTTGGTTCAAATGCATTTTGGATGTAGCTGGTACTTTCTCAATTGCCACAGCATTGCAGCATATAAGTGACTTTATTATGTAATAGAGATGTAGACTATGCCACATACTTCCAAGAAGTTAAAATATAATTAAAATACCTGCAATGAACAGTAAATTTCCTTTTTTGTACTCTGTATTTCAGACTATTACGAAAGTTGCTATTTGGTTCTGCACACATACTAGATCTTGCTACAAGATAGCAAGTGGTTTTGGGATCAGTTTAATGGGAGTCCAGTGTAGTTATTTGGGAGTTACAGGTTGCTTTTCTATACTAGGAGACGGTGAAAAAAGTGGCTTGGAGCTAGCTGCCTCTGTTCCCTGTTGCTTCTCATGAAGCAGTCATGTTCGCCTCACTGATTTTTAGTACCAGATTTTTCACAGAAAGGATATTTTGCTCTTAAAATATATTGTTCAGCTAATAGCCTTTTAATTCTTCCCTGCCAAGCAGATCCTCATGTATTAGTTTTTAACTTGGAAAACCTTGGAGTTAAGCTGTTTCCATCATGTTTAAAACAAGTACRGCACAAATTTGATCTGGAAAAACGCCCTCTTGAACATATTCTTGAATTTGGTGCRAAGCTTTCACAGTTGCAGCATACAAGGCTTATTGTGCCACAGAGTAGGCCAGGAGCATTTAGAAACAAACAAACATAGCACTATAGGGTTTTTTGAGTTTGTGGTAGTTATTACTGTATTGAGGAGAGAATTGGTTTCTCTCAAGAAGCTGGTGCTGTAAAAGGTACAGAACCAACATTGTCATCAATTGGATGCCAGTTGTAGTGTGGTATCTGGGGTAAAGTGTATGTCCATCCATAAAAAAGAAAACAAGCATTCCATTTTTGCCTGTAAAAATTTCAAATTATTCTGTTTCCATCTTGTCTTTGAAACCTCTTGGGAATTTTGACTGTCCCAAGAAAAATGTCATCATCACTTTCTTAGGTCTAAAGTGTTGTTACATGTTATGAATGGCAGAATTCACTTGCAAAGTATGCCTTTTAATATTGATAAAACCAATGCTTTTCATAATAATTTGCCTTGAGATATAAAATAGTTCAAAAGCAAGACAGAGAAAAAGTAACAAAAAACCTAATAGGCATCAGGGGAAGTGTCTGAAATTGTAGACAGATATACACCCACTACAGTAGTGATGGGAAGCATATCGTGGTTTCAGATGGTGATATATTGTGTGAAAAAATACAAATTGTGATCATAGAGTGCTCTCAAAAGCTCACAGTTTGTTAGCAAAAATACTGGAGGTGCCCTGGGTTCTCTGAAGAAGCTGAGTGACTGTATGCTCCTTGTAGAATTTTTTATCATTAAGCTACTGGCAGCATGCAGTTCCTGATTTTAGCACTTGCTAAGCGTAACATCCGATTGCAGGCCGGGAAAATACCATGCCAAGTAGTGGCAGTAGGAAGGCTGTAATCCTTCTTAAACACATTGGGGACATTCTGATATTTTTAATGGTAATTCTTAATGGTTATTCTATAAACATTCTGGTATTCTTCGGGATTTCCATTGAACTTAGTTGAGTGTTGGGCCTGAAAAAGTGTGTGCCGTGCTGATTGTGTCATCCGCCTTTTTTTCTGACTTGGCTTTCTCCTGGTTTACCTTCAGGGATTACTCTGAAGGTATTACAAAAAGGAGGAGTTTTGTTTCTCAGCTAGATGCCAGGGACAGAAATTTCTTCCTCCTTTGACTCAAAATTTCCATCGTTTTTGAAGTTAGGTGGCCACATCACTGCAAAGCTTCCTGCCATTTGGTTACATCGTCATTCTTACTAAGCTTTGTATAACAAGGGAGACTTTGCCACATTTTTCTGAGGGGGTGAAATCTGAAATCAGAAGCAGGTCCATGGCCAACTTTGAACCTGAGGAAACTCAGAATGGCAGTACTGCTGCCATTTATTTTTTCTAAGGTTTGTGATTGACAGTCTGCTTGAAGGACATGTATTTCTCTTTTCAAATGGCCTTACTTGCATCAAAACYCCTACAGATCATTTGAGCCTCTCTAAGTGTAGGGCAGTCTCAGTAGCCATCACAAATACTTGATATTGTCTCAGAATGCAAGAGTCATTACATATCCAGATATTTTATATAAAAATGTAAAGACTAAACAATCAAAAATTGCATATTTAACCCCCTAAAACCATCAGAATTAGGATGATATTAAACTCTGCGTCAGTCAAAGCTTTTATTTTTTTCTTTCTGGTGGACTTGCCTTAGCAATCATCTTTCAATCAAGTTTCACAAGAACTGTGCAAACCTGTTCTGTGTCGCTTGTGAAAGATGGAGGAGAGTTCATGTGCTCATGACTCCCTGGGTTGTTGTTGTCTGATGAGGTACAGAAGCTTGGGTGTGCAAAGTGATAACAGTTTCTCCATAAAGACATGGTAGATGTCTATCCAGAGAAATTCCAGAAAAAAAGATTTGTGGTCACATAAGGACTTAAAAAAAATATATATGTATAATGTGCTAATTAGGGATTAATTGTATAGTGTAAGTATTAGACTTAGGACCTAATAAAACCATTCCACTGACATGAATGTAAGTGAAAAAGAAAGGAATGTGAGATTTTTCTGAAATAAAATTGCCTGGTGGTTTTTCCATTCTGCAGAGTTGTCAGTTTTGGCTCAGGTAAACAGAGGACTACCCTCTGTCTCATGGGTTCTTACRCATGAGAGAGGTAGAGCTTGTTGTATGTTTTCTTCAGTCTTATTGTGGGGTCTAAAACCTTAGGTTTGGGTTGTGGGCACTAGGAAAGGCTCTTTGTGTCATAAGTATTTTTTCCTGTAGGTAACTTTCCAAAGTTCTAATCTTGATTATTGAAAATGGCTTAAATGTCCACACATACTTACCAAGGTTGTAAACACAACACACATAAGAATTTTCCTGGTGAGAAAGACTTCCTTAGTGCCTTGAATTCATTATGTGATTGATTGGTTCTACACTTCCATTTAAAAAACGTTATGCAGAACTCAGTGTGTTAATTGCTCATTTGCAGATACAGAGCTCAGAATGAGACTTGCAGGATCTTGTGCTTGTAGTATAGTCTGTGGGCAAGCAGGTGTTTTAAAATTTAATTTGGAATACTGTATATGTATGTTTCTTTGTTTCAGTGGAAGTAACTGAAGTTTCTCATTAGATTTTTCATAAAGTGCTGCTGAATGTATTCTTCCTTTGGATGCAAAGAATATGTACGGATATGGAGTCAATCTGCAACCATCTTTTTCAAGAATCTACACTTGCCATCTCTAATTAGATTCTGTATGGCCAAATTGATTCTGTAATCTACATTTGCATTAAAAACTGACTCCTAGAATTACTCCTAGCTTGTAACATTATAGCTTGTAATGTTCACAGTTTGTATCTTGTCATTTTTCTGAGTTTGCAGATGTGAAAATTTTGTGCATCTGCAGCTGAAGACTTTTAAAGCACAGAAGCCTTTATAATTGAAGGCTTAGAAAATTTTCAACAGATTCTGCTTGTAAGGAGATTACATATTCTCAGATGGCTGTAAAATGCTGGATAAAAAGTCTAGATGATGGGGCAATAATAGCATGAAATTGATTGGGGTTTAGACAGTCACCATTCCCACAAGAAGCAACAGACTGATCTTGCACTCTCTTGGAATCGAGGGGTCAAATGAATTCCATTGCTGTCAGTGTAATTTGCCTTAAGTGTTGTTAAGATGTGGATGAAGTAACTTCAGTGCCATACATGTGCTATTCCTTTCTATATGTTCTTATTTCTCAGTAGGCTGAATTTTATTTTAATACTCACCTTAAATAATACTTTGTCAAGGAAATACTAAACCTAGGAACGTCAAAGACGTCTCTTTATAAATATAGCAGTAATTGTTGCTGTGAAGTGCTGGAGAATTCTGTAGCTCCTGGATAGAGAGTGATTGCTGTGACTAGCATTAAGTAATTATCCTACAGTATTGCCTTGTGTCATCAAAAAGGCAGTTCATAGCAAGGAATAAAAATCAAACCTAAGCATGAACAGATAGTTAAGATTATGTATTAACAGTGCATAATATATGTAAGTGAAAACTTCACAGGCTTTGCTTTGCAAGCTGCCTAGTTAAGCTTTCTAAATTAATGTTGCTACTAAAATAAAGATTATGCCTCTGTTTCAGTTATTTTGCAGTTGCTGCTTATACTCTGTTCTGTTAAAATATATGAAATGAGATCTGTGTTTTTATTAACTTACCTCCAGTTGTCTACTGAACCAGCTGTAATGTAGGTATCTCCAACAGTGCCACAAAATTAATGGTACCATAYACAGAGCACTTAGGTGATCATTAGAGCATCCCTCTCAAGGTTCAAACTACAATACTAGCCTGGTTTGGTGGTTAGGACTTTAAATTCTGAAATGTACAAAGACTTAGGATTGTTTATTCCTTTAAAGCTTAGCTTGGAGGAGGAAATAATTCAAACTACAGACATGACAGAAAGAGGCAAGGAGAACAGCAGAATATCACTTTTTCCCCTAGAATGTCGACTAAAATAAGTCAGTGGTTCCTGGTGTCAGGCCCTTAGCTGAATCTTAGCAAGTGTGAATATTCTTTACAGCACGGACTGAGAACTTGAATATTTCACTCAGGTTTTCTAGCTAAGTATTTAATTAAAATGTGCTTCACATAATTTTGTTCTTAATTCTTCTCAGGTCTATTTCAAATCGACTTGCCTCAAGGGGGTGAAGGAGGATGAGAGGGAATCTTGGGAAATGGGTAATCTGTTTCCATCCCTCAAGATCAGATGGATGTGAGGGTTGAGGGTGGCAGAAAAGGGATCCTGTCCTTGACTCTGGTTCTGTCACATCATGCTGCATACTGTTTAGTCAGTGCAACCAGCAGTGTACTTCAGTTCCAGTGTCTCCTTGGATAAGATGGAGTAGGTCCGAAGGAGGGCTGGATAAAAACCCTAAATATCACCTCTTCTTGCTGCTGCTGCAAGTGGAAGAATTGGGGCAGGCAGTGACCCCCAAACCTGACATGCAGCCCCAACCCAGCAGTGGCTGTTCTTGCCTCTGTTCTGATTCCTTCCTCAGCTGCAGCCCCTGAATCACCCAGATGCAGGTGCAGGCAAAGATGGCAGTTTTTCTGATATTTTCCAGGGCTGTTTTGCACCCCTGTGGAACCTATAGATAGTTGCAGGTACTGTGATAGCATTGCAGTAGAAATGCAATACCACTGTGCTACATTTGAAGCACAGTTTGAAAAGTACCAAGATAGTAAGGARTTGTGACTGATTGYGATGCTTGCTATTTGTTAGCAGCACTCTCTGTCCTAGCTTAAAGGGAAACAGTTTCACAAGGTTCAGGCTTGTCCCTAAAAATGTGCTCTGAAGGGCTAAGTGATACCAGAGCCTAATACTGGCATTATCATATGAGTGCCAAACTAGACTTTTGTCTGGTGCACTGTCCATTTCTGCCAGTTTGTCCATACCTGAAGCTGGCTTTGATATGCAACATCACAGCAGCCTTTTCCTGATGTGTGCATAGGTTTATGTTGGCATTTTAACTTATTTTTGTTTGCAGGTAACCTAGTGGGAGTTGAAGTGGGCACTTGTTTTTTTTTTTAAGTCAAAATGAGGTGCTGAATTAAGCTTCTAAATATTATTTCTAGTTTTTGTGTCTAGAAGTTTATTTCTTGTTCTCACAGGTCTTCTCACAATACACTGTAGTATTGCCAGTAATTTCTGCCACAAAGACATGCGGAGCTGTCACTACATGCTCTCATTTGTGGCAAAAGAATCACTTTTTTGAAAGAAGGGCTAATAGATTTGTGTCTRTCTATGAGTATATTAAGAGGGAAGATTAAATTCTTACCTCTGAAGTGGTAGAAGTAAAATGCTGTTACGTTGTGTTTCAATTTTGAGTGGTAATTCATTCTTATTAAGGACTTAATGGGATGCTGCCAAAGCTCAAGACAGTTGTTCACATCCTTCTGAAGTCAGTTACGAAGCTTTGCTAATTGGAAACATGAGGAGAATGTCAATATGTATTCTTCTTGCCTATTTCGTTTGTTTGACTAATCTTTTGATGCTGTAAAAGTAAACATTAGTCATACTTTTGTAGCCTCTGTGAGTTTGAATCATGATTTAAAAATTTGAAAGTAATTCATGTTAATAAACATCTTACTTGGTCCCTTTTTTAAGTTCTGGGATAACAACATTTGGTGAGTTTTCAGTGTTTTCAGTCCTGTCTGTAGCTGGATGGATTCTGTGTGTCCTGTGCAATGTGAAACTCCTGATTTGTTATATACCATACTGCAGGCACTTTGCACCAAACAAATTAACAGTAGACCTTGCTGTCCTAAGATAAGAGGCTAATTTTACAGGTACAGCATTTCAGAAATCACATAAGAGTTGACAGTTCAGAACCAGAGAATTAATTAATATTTAGAAATCTAGTCAAACGGGAATAGTTGTAGGCTTATTAGAAACCAATGTCACATTGCTGTTTGAATCAAAGATTTCTAGGTCAGAATGACTGATGTTCGTGTGAATTTTCTTATATAAACGTGACTAATGACTTCTGAAAGCCCACAGTTTTATCAGCTAATATATCCTATATAAATGCTTATTTAACAGATATAAGAGAGTATTCCTGAAAGTACTTCACTCTGTTATTTACTTATTTTTAATATAATTTGACTGATGCTGTGACAGTTCAGACACTTGAAACATGCAAATTTGCTGACATCTGAACCTGAATTTCAGTTCTTTTTGTTCTTCCACTGTGTAGATGAAGAATCTGCTCATGACTTCAATGTGGTTTTTTATTTCAGATACTACTTGTACTGATTAAACAATTAGGAACTTGATGGGGTTTGCAGTCTTAAATGACCTTAGCTTTATTCTGTGGAAATGAATTGGTTCAAAGTAAACCTGTGATATTTTGGGAATCCTAGATATGCAAAAGAATTTGAATTAGTTTTAAATTTTTTGTCAGAAGGGATGCATATTTCTGATATAAGGGAATTCTTCCATTAAATAGATAAAAAGAAAAACACATCCAGTCTTTTCTAGGCTTGAATTCTAGCAGTGTCTTTGGAAGTCTTTTGTGGTGGTTTGCTTGCCTACCTAACCTTTTGTCTGTTGTAGTATTCCATTTAGTCACCTGAACTTCTACTTAACTAATGAATAAAATCTTTAATACTTCTTTAACTATTGAATTTCACATGCTTAACTGAATTTCAATTAAGAGTATCTATTAGAAGGGTTGACTTTGTGAATGTTGCTTGTTTTAGAAGCTGTGTTCACTCAGGCTTTTCTCTACCTAAACTTTCTGTAGCTTCACATTCTCAATATCTGTAGCCTTTTTAGTTTGACCTTTGAATGAATGATCATGAAAGAGTTGCTGTTTTACAATGACATGCACTGTAGTGCTTCTTGCAGCCTGATACTTAATTTCAAGAACAAATGGACATTTTAATAGTTTAAAAGTTTTGTTATCAAATGTTTGAGATATTTTGTGCCAGGAAGGTGGAAGATGAATGCCTTAATAGCAGTCTGTTGGTATTTTTAAATGGTTTTTATACAATGTGGAAGGCTGAACTGAAGGTGTGSATGAGAGACCTTTTGTTGTACAAGAAATTCTCTGCAGCAGAATGTGTACAAAGTTTGAAACTTTATCTACAGAGCTKCTACATTGTGTAAATTCTTACTGATTGAAAGAAGGCCACTGGTTTGATAGTGTGAGCAAATAGACTGTATTCCTGTTGCCTATTATTGAATGAGTCACCTGTCAATTTTACATGAAGTAGGGCAGCTGCACATGTAGTAGCTATGCTGTCTCAGAATGGGAGTCTTGCCTTGACTGCATGTGCTAGACTGTAGTTGAAAATGAATAGTTTTAGAAAGGAATAACAAAAATAACCAGAGTGCTGTATCAGAGTGAAAGAAAACCTTTTAAAGTTTACACACAAAAATGAAGTCACCAAAAACTGTAAACTGTCATCTGTAGTATATGCASTGGCTGTAGAAGTGAAGAAAATATAGTAATTAGTAGCTTAGAACTTAGTAATTTACTTCAAAACTCTGCAGGTTTAGAGAGGACCATTGTACTTACATAGTAAATGAGATGCTAAAGCTCTTGATTTTTATCTTATCCTTCTGTTTCTTTCTAGGTTTAACTATAGATCAACACATCATCTTGCATCTCATGGCTTTTATGAATTTTTAAATTGGTTTGATGAAAGAGCATGGTATCCACTAGGAAGAATAGTAGGTGGAACTGTAAGTATTGTAATCATACATTTATTTTTAAAAATCAATTTAATAAGTAAAAAATAATGAAAGGTGATTTTTTAGGAAGTTTTTTGAACTTTCAATACAAATATGATGCTGATAAAAGGASAATCTTAAGAAAATGTGCTTTTAATTGTCAAATTGCTGCAGAGGGATTATMGAGATGTTTTTAATTTTTAGCTGCAGAAACTAAGTCAACATGCCTTATCCAATATCACACTGTGACCAAGAAATAGAGAACTTCCTTTCATATGAATTCTAATAAGTAACAAATAAGGGTATTATGGCTCCTATAATTCCGCTATATAAAATCAAAACAGGAAAAACTTTGAAAAAAAAATTTAAAAAATCATTACCTAAATCTCTTAAGGTACAAGTTTTAATCCARTTATGTATGCTGAGTAGACTTCATGTGTGTATGGAAAAAAGTTAGGGTTTCACTGGGAGAAGACCTTSTGAAATTAGATCAGTGTGCCACCTGTACAATGCATCAGGACTAGTTAAGATTGCTATCAATGCAAGTCACAAGACAGGAAAGGYGTACAAAACAATATTATCAAGTCAAAATGCAAATATCACTCATTGGAATAGCTTTAGTAACACTAAGTAATGGAGCCACCTGTTTCTTAATGTGTGAAAGTTCATTAAAGCTTTTTAATGCCAGTATATACTACTTAAGGCATTTATAAGTTTCTTGTGGCAGTTAGATCACCATTATTTTAGTATCTTAGAGGTACTGGACACTCTATGCAACATTTAAGTGCATGTTTTTCATACCTGTTTKATACAAAATAAAACCTCTTAAGAAAAAGAATTTAACTATATACAGGGGAATGTTCAGTCATCTGTTAATTTAATTTAGTACAATGTCCTTCCTAGTTTTTGAAAGAAACTAAAGCAGGTGAAGTACATATTAACTTGTCTAGGATGTATTGATTTTTCTAATGTTGATAAATGTGGRAGGGTAGAATTCCTATTAAGAATATTCTGAAGTTTTCTAATATTCTATGGTGGGTTCAATAGATTTGTGTAAGTCTATGCTACCTTTCCTGGTGCACATCTTAATTCAGTTTTTATAGGACTTTGTTTTAATCCTTCATATCCAAAGATGTCTACAGATACCTTGTAAAAATGTAGTATTCAATTGACTGACCATCAGCTTTTCATCTTAAAAAAATTAGATCTTATTGAGGTACATTTTCTCTCCCTGTTGGCACCAAGAGGTGAAAGAATAGTATGGTATATTTTAAAGGAAAAAGGGTATGATTGGGAAATTTTGGATTTCTTCTTGGTGTCTTAGGCTTTTGGGGCTTGTTTTTTCATTTCCTTAAAACTGGTAGYTGGCTTGAAATTCTGTTGCAGATTTTGGTTTCTGCTTCCATACCTTAATGACAAATTGTTTTCATTATATGATAAATGTCAAGCGAGATGGGATGTTATCTGTATGCTGCTCAATCATTTATGAAGTAGATTATATGTTATTGTTAGCATTTGGATAAAATTAAAAGAGCCTAGGGTATTCAGTGTTGTTGTCAAAACATGATTAAAGTAGTACTAAAATAATTCTGTTAGCTTATGCTAATACTCACTGCTTATGTCAGCTTAAAAATTATTGTTTAATTGCAAGTTCTTTGTAAACATGCATACATATGACAGTTTTCTGTAATAACCTAGTGTTCTGGTTTGTTTTGGTTTTTATCTCCATGTAGGTGTACCCAGGACTGATGGTGACAGCAGGCCTTATACATTGGATTTTAAATATGCTAAATGTGACAGTCCATATAAGAGATGTATGTGTGTTTCTAGCACCAGTTTTTAGCGGCCTTACAGCTATTTCTACTTTCCTGCTCACCAGAGAACTGTGGAACCAGGGAGCAGGGCTCTTAGCTGCCTGTTTTATCGCCATAGTTCCAGGTTACATATCCCGATCAGTAGCAGGATCTTTTGACAATGAAGGCATAGCTATTTTTGCACTGCAGTTCACATACTATTTATGGGTAAGTAATTGCTGAGTCTTTTTCTTTGGAAGGGTTTTTTGCTTCCTCCTCCAACCAAATGACTGATTTTTCTTAGAATCCATTGAATTCTTACTTTCCTCCCTCTCATCCCTCTTCCCCTTGGCTCTTGATTAGGCAAGTACTGAGAAGTCACATGATCTAAACCACTCCATAATCATGCTCTTCAGTTTGCTGTGTCAAAGCACAGTTCCACTGGAGTRTGTGTGTCCTGTAGTAGTAATAAAAATGATGATGACTCTAGAAATTTAAAGCAAACAGAGAGGTTGTTTGTTTTTTGGTTTGGAGGTGTTAGTGCTGAGTGCATCAAATGTTAGCCTCCTTATGTAGCTGGTGAAAACCTATATAGATAATATGCTAATATAGCATATTCAGAGAAGACTCTGAATATGAAGTGCTTTAAATTGTCTTCTGGAAAGACTTTTGACTGTATGGAGTGTCTGGGCTTTGAGTTCAGTATCTGAATTAAATGGCCAAAGATATCTAGAGTCAGATATTAGTGGTTTTTGTGTGCTTAAAAAAAAAAACAGTCTTATGTCTTTTAATATGCCTGCTTGCTAAAGCAACATGTCTGCCTCTCCTTAATCTGTGTAGAATTTCATCSGTAAGGTAGTTTTGCAGGAAGGAGTTTAGGAAAGCTGGAGTATTTCTGGACTGTTGAACCTACTTTGGAAATAACAAAACTAGCATAACTATATTGTTAATTCAGCACAGACACTGTAGGGTACTGTCTCTTGTGTATTCTGGAATGCCCGTACTTTTCATTTAGAGGGCTCCAAATAAGTACATGGTCACTACAACTTTCTCCACAATTTTGTCAAGAATTCTGGCTTTCATAAGTAGATGCACATTCACAGATGTTTTAGCTTTAGAATATTTCAAACTTGGGATATAGTTGGTAGGAATATAATGGAAGAGAATTGAATTTTTCATGACTGAGTGACTGGTCTTACTTAAATGCAGTTTTTTTTTTAATCTGGTTTTAGAATAAGCTGCAGCTGGAAAGGTGTGCTGTGTTTGATAACAATAATAGAATCAACCTATGGTGTTACTTTAGAGTAACTGAGATATGATAGCAGTTATCTGTTCTCATGGAATTCATATTTAACTAAACTGCAGAGTGCAATAATGTTTGCATGAACTCTTGTAGAATCAAATACATTTTATAGACAACTTTCTAGCGTTTTTTAATGTCTGTTCTTCATTCCTGTTCTCCCTCACCAGTCACCCCCATCAGTTTCAGACAAATTCATATTCCTGGGGCAGTTTCTGAATCCTGCTAAACATTTAGTAGTATCTAGATGCTCTTGTTAACCTTAAGTGAATTTTTTTGGAATGGCTCTTTTGTGTGTAATGGCAGAGTTGGGTCAGATGCCCGACAAATTAAGGCATGGGTGGTCTTCACTTAGAATTATAAAGTGCTCTGACATCTCAGAGAAAGTAGCACAGAGCCATTGCAACTACATTTCTACATCAGATCATAAGGCAGAGAGTTGGATTGAATGCTTTTGCTAGAGAAATACATCTAACCTTTTGTGTGTGAAAGAATTGCATTTGTGTTACGATTTTATGGACATCAGTTCAGAAGCATCAAATATAGCTTGATGTGAGGTAAAGAAGTTCTCTCAACAATTGTTTTGGGATGAAACTTTAGAGCATTGTCCAGGATTTGTCATTCATAAATACTTGGTTGTTTTTCCAGGTGAAGTCTGTGAAAACTGGGTCAGTCTTTTGGACAATCTGCTGCTGTCTATCCTACTTTTACATGGTAAGGCTTTTAGATATGTAATTGCTAAACTATTTGAGTAACTTAATTAATCCATATGTTGACAAAGAAGAGAAGAAGGCTATTTACATCTTTGTTGGAGCCATAATACAAAATTCTTCCTTTGTATTGTTATTAAAACCTTCAATATATGATTAACCAACATAGTATGTAAAGTATTTAAATCAACATGATTAAACATGATTGATTGGGGGGAAAAAATGGAAATATAATAACTTTACTTAAAATTTTTCCCATGCTGTGAATAGGTGCTCTRATTCAGTTGGATTTTTATTTGGGTACAGGTAAATTAAGGTATAATTTTAATATTTATGTGTCTGTGTGTCATTACTATAATGCAATAATAATCAGAATATTTAGAATGTGAGGACAAAGTTACATTTTTATAATTTTGAAAGCTATTTCTATGGGTATAATTGTGCCATAAAGTAAAGCTTACCACCAGAGCTGATGAATGACTTCAGTGTCATAATAAATGATCATAAATGCCCTTTTCATTCTTGATCTGTGAAAATGAAGGCTATTGCAGAGATTTTCCTAAGGGCTAACAGAGGGGGAAAACACTAGTAAACATGAGGAGATAAAACTAATAGAAGAATTGAGGGAATTGGTTTTCCTCCTCCTCCATCTTCTGAAAAATTACACTAAGAATTCTCTTGTTTGAACCAAACGTGTGGTTTTTTTCCCCTAACTGATAAACGTTTTGTGGCTGTATGAAAAGTAAATTACAGTCAAAATAGCCAGTGCTAGGACAGTTAGGCTAATTGCTTGGTCACAGTTAAGATTGAGGTCTCAAATATTGCTTTTCTATCATCAGGTAACTAAGTTTGCAAAAACAAGGAGCTTCTGGATTCGTTTATGTACCTTAAAGTCAAGGTTAATTCAAAGGTTGTCTGGATGCTGTCTAGTTTTCCTCTAGCTTTAATGTCCATTTGGTTTTCTGGGAGACTTTTGCAGTTAATATAGGAGATAATAGCCTTGTGTTTGTCACCAAAGATACTAAGATAGCTATTTCTTGTTTAGAGTACATTTATTCATTCCATTTCTCCTCCTTTTTGCCACATTGCTTAATAGAGAGCCACTTATTTATACACAGCATTGCTGTTTATATAGCTTTATAGTGAAAAGGTCCTGTAGCTTTGGTACATGTTTAAGTCCAGTATAAAAGCTGCAAGTAAATTTTTGAATTGTAATATTTATATAGCACAGTATTTTTTAATATTGTGCCAATCTATTGGCAAGATTCTCTAAAGGTGCCTTCATAAACATACAAATAACAAATACAATACTTTCACAATTTTACTGCTAAAAATCACACAATAACAGGATCTTACTGTCTTAGTGTGTGGGATTGTATGTGAGAGTGATTGATTGTGAGAGTATGTGTGTACATGGTATCAGAACTTGAGAATCAATGCCATTGTGATAATCAATCCTTATATATAAAAGGGGGTGCTGTTATTTTCCTTTCAAGTTCTATCAGCTCATGAAAGGTTCAGATTCATCTGTAGCTTAGCTTCACATCTCAATGAATAGATGTTAGAATTTTATTGCTTGTATCTACTTCATCCCACATATGATGGCCTTCCCTACATTGTATTTACCTTTTGGAAAGAATTTTGTGGAGTTGCCCTTCTAGGTATTTTGCTTGAGTATATTTTTAGGACAAAACATAATTTTACTATTTGTTACATTGTAATAATTTGTCTTTCTCTGGTGGAGTTAGTAATTTTCAGTGGAAGTTGGAAGTTAAATCAGAGTTTTGAGGTAGTAAGAGTTCAGTCCTTGAATGGGAAGTTTGGACAACAGCTTGAAAGGCAGAGGGATATTGCATGAACTGACAAATCTTTCCTGATAACTAAATCTGCCTTATGATATATACCTAACTCACTGTGGTAATTTGACTCATAGCCTTGCATTGGATTCAGTATAAAGAAGGGTGTTTTCTTCTTGATTTATATTTTTAGCCTTTGTTTTACTTCATCAGCTTCTGCTTCATATGGCTTTTCATGGCAAGGAGGTAAAATAAAAGAAATCTTTACATTGAAGCAATCTTGTAGGAGTAATAGCATGTCTCCACTCTTTTTGCTGTCTGTGAGGATGCCTCAGTTTTGTTTGAAAAGTTCCAATGTGCATCTTCAGTATAATTTTCAGATTGCTTAGATTTGGGTTCATATTTTGATAATTAGGGGTGCAGGTCTGTGGTCCATGCAAACTGTGATCTCCTTCATTCAAACCTTTCCCTGAATTTGACTGTGTTCTATTTGCATGTTTGAACTCTATTCTGTCTTACCTGTCTTCAGGTACGTGTTTTCTCCCATTAAATAAACTTACCTCTGTAAAACATGATACTTCATACAAATAATTAGGCAATAGGATTTTGATAATCTGAAATTAGTTACTAGAGAACTTAGATTATTTTATTCTACTTGTTTCACATTGTCTGAATTGCTTACCATAAATTTTGAAATGCTGGGGTTTGTAGTATTAGTGTCAAAAGACAGTAATCTTGGCCTCATGTTTTTTTTGTTCTATATTTATTCTATAGAACATAGTCATTTGGGTTTCTTTTTGGACTCTGGGGCTTTAAAAATAGCTACATGAATCTAAACCCTAAAGTACAATTAAAGTGAAAACCACATTAGCTACTGCATGCTAAAAATGAAGATCTAGGTTAGGCATGGTGCATATGGGAGAAGTCTAGACTGTAATATGACAAGAGGACATGTTAAAATACAGATTGTCTAGTCAATATGAGCCTTTCTAAATATGTTAGAAATTTAGATAGCACATTGTAATGATAGCTCATTAAATTCTCACTGAAACCAGCAATCTGTTAATAACTGTAGTGTTTCAGTTCTAAGTACACTAGTCCTTCTCAACAGCTCTTGTTGCAACAGGTTTGCAGTGTCTATAATATTGTTGTATATCATTCCACAGTGTTCAGTCCTACTTTCATGTGCTTCCATACTCTTCCCTTTGTTCATTTCCCTGCACTGCAACCTGCACTGGCTGCTCTGGTCCCAGAGTTGTGCTTCTGGAGGTGCACCTTGCTCCCTTTCCCCTCTCTAGCTGGAGATAATGTTCCCTGTCCTCGGCAAAAAGTGCATGGTGCTAAATTTGTCAAGGAAAGTTCTGGATCCTACATGAGATCATTGGATATCCTGAGTTAGAAGGGACCCAAAAAGACCATCAGAGCCCAGCTCATGGCCCTGCAGATCCTTCCACTGCCTTGTGTTGCAGCCTTCACCTTTGGGAAGAGCCTCCAGCATAACATTCTCATTTGCCAGTGTGGCCAGATTAGCTTGGAAGGAGGAGATCCAGGAAGGGTAGCCTAGGAAATCCATCAGCCCATTTCAAACACCTCTGATATGTGGGCTTTGTTGTGGTTTGTTTTTCTTTTATAATATATATTGAGGAGGATTCTGATGGTATTAATAGTAGTTCTGACTGCTTGTGTAGATGGGCTGTGTGTTTTCTTGTTAGACCATCAAGATGTATAAATCCACCGTGGGCTGTCCTAAGAATTTGCAGATATTTTCAGGTCTAATTTCCTGTTCCATTTGTCTTAGGTCTCTGCATGGGGTGGTTATGTTTTCATCATCAACCTTATTCCACTGCATGTGTTTGTTCTGTTGCTGATGCAGAGATACAGCAGGAGAGTCTACATTGGTAAGTTCTGTTCCTTGCAAAGTCATTCTCAAGTACTTAAAACGTGAGATACAAAATTATTGTACTGATGTGTTTTGTATCAAGTGGGTGTTAAGTAATTGCATATCAGATTGAGTTGTTTTAATTTGATTACTGATTATAACTGTCAGTTATTTTCTACAACATGGAAATAAGGAGTTGAAGCATACTCACACTTCCAAAATTTCATATATATTGCTGCTAATTAATTTTTTCCTTTCTAGYGCATGGGAAAGAAAAATGGGTGGTTTGATGTAAAAGAACCCTATTAATATCTTGTAAATATGCATTACATGTGTGCCTTTAATAATGTTTTATCTTTTTTTCTTTTCCAAGTATATAAAACAATTGATACTCTTAAAAGTTATACAGCAGAAATTATGCAAACATCTAGATAAAGACATAAGAAATTTTGAGCAGCCCTGTAAGTTTTAGATGCATGAGAAAAGGCATGCACAGTAAGAGTCTGCCCATTCCATGGGAATCCTTAAAATTTTATTGGATTAATTGGTCARCCTTCCTTCCAGTTTCAGGAATGTGTGAATAGGGATCCTGGGAGCCTAACTTTTTTATTGATTTGCCTGACATTTAAGTACTGTGTAAACTGTTTTTAGTGACACTTTACCAATAAAATCAGTTGGCTATGATGAAGGTGTGTGAATGGAATAATTAGTAAGCAATTCAGGTATTCAGAGATTTAGAAGTTAGCTGGAACACTTTTAATGTGAAGCCTTTACCATAGGTAGGTGGAGAACATAATGTGTGCTGAAGCGTAATTGCAAAGCATTTCATATTTGTAAATATATTTTTATTCCTCATTTTAGTACTGTTTTATCTTTGTATTTTCAATTATTTTAATGCTTTTTTTAGTCCCTGCTAGAGAAATTACTTCAAGTACGTATATATGAACCACTATATATCACAATTGCTTAATTTACACAAGTTCAGTTTTGAATTTTTGTTATCAAAACTATAAATATTGCTTCCATACTTCTTTGCTACTCTATGTAATTAAGAATTGGAAATTCATTAAAATTTTAAAAAGAGAGAAAGAAGAAGCTCTAACCCATCTTAGAATTGTTAGTATTCGTTAACTTCTTCATTAACTACTTCTTCCTAACTTAAGGGGAAAGTAATTTGTCTTGTTTTCCATTTAAAATTGTTTTATTGAATATTTTCATTTTCTGATTTCTCTGAATTAGGCAAGAGAAAATTAGATCAACTAATTGTAAAATCCTGAAGCAATATGGTAGCCAGAAACAATAAGGAATAAGTGCTCTTGCTTTTTCAGCTTTAAATTAACTAGTCTTTGAACTCATGTGGGAAAAATAGTACTGCAAGTTCATAGGAACTAAAGCGTTTGGCAGATGTTTGTTTTGCAAATAGCTGCAGTGTTTTGAGATGTTATTGCCCTTCAGCAGTGAGGGATATGTACTGCCATGGAGCTGTCAGAATGAAAATGTGATCAGTGCTCTCTGTTTCATTGCATCTGCTGTCTTAATTTAAGCTTTCATTGGAAGCCCTAGAGAAGTCTGTACATCTCATATTACTATGTCATTTCTAGGTTTGTTTAACAGGATGTTTTTGTAAAACAGGTAAGAATGTTCAAGCACTTCTGAGAGGAAATTTGAGTGTGCTTCACCTCCAAACTATTCAGAAAGGGAGAAGAATTTACAAAAGCTCCTTGAAGCAGAGATAATAAAGATATTTGGGGAGTTTCTGTTGCAATTGCTACTGTGCCTGCAACAGTCTTACAATTCTTAAAAAAACTTACCATGTGCAGCTAAAACTTTTGAAAAATATTGTCAGCTGACAATAGGTAGTAAAAGCTACATACTTTTTACTGTTATGGAGAATTTTGGGGGTTTTAATCTCTAGATTAGTTGTTTACATTATTTCAAGCTAGCATGAGCCATTTTTTAAAGGCTCTTTGTGTTGAGTTTAATCCAACGTAACATAAATATATAGAGCAGTATTTGTCAGAACCAGATTTTTAAAAATAGTGGTGGATTCCTGGTATACATTTCTCATAAGAGTGTTCATACACCAAGGAAAAGGTTAGTGGGGCATGATTGATATATSTGGGAATGTAACTCAGAATCATTTAATGAGTAAAAATTTCCAGAATGTGAAGGGTTTGCCAATTTTAAAATATTTTAGGGCTGGAAGGCAGATGACTTTATTAGCCAGATAGCTTCTGACCCATTTGGCATCAATAGTGGTGATGCTACCTCCATCTGAAAGCTCAAGCTGTGCTTTTATTGTTTTTTCATCTTGACAATGGCCAGTGCCTTTCATTCAGATCCTCTAGTTTAATCATTATGAACAAGTGCTTACAATTCCAGTGTATTAACAGAGCGGTGAATAACTTCATTATTCAAATACAGCAACCATTGATACTATATCCTGTCATTGTAGTCTCTCTTTAGTTTCTCATATGCTTAGAAAATAAATGGTTTTACACTTGGAAGGGTATAGATTTATGTTATGTTTGCACACTTCAATTTCATAATTTTTCATACAATTTTTTTAGTTCCTGTATAATTATCAGAATATTTAATAAAACACATGAGGATCTTCCAGAATTTAAAACTTCATTTCAATAATTCCTTGTTAGATGTCTTGTATTTTATAATTAAAACAGTGAACAGGCATATATTTATATCAACTACTTCAGTGTTCTAAAATTTCAGATTGAGTGTTTTAACACTCAATCCGATGATTGTTTTCTGGTGATTGTAATCCATTAATTGAAAATATGTGGCCAGTACATGATTATACTCTCCAGAGAAGCTTTTCAGTAGGTCATGCCTGTGTTTGTGTGGTGTACTGCAAATTAAATTCTTTGTAAAATGACTTTATCCACAGTAGGTCAGAATGGTTTTGTTCTGGAGTTGGTCGAAGTTATAACCATAAGAACAGCATGCAAGAATCAAAATTAACTTCTTGTTTTTGCAAAGACTGTGGAAACTGTAGGATATAAAGGAACATTACAAGTTTGTGATGTTATATTGTCCTGATGTTTCTAAGTTCCTAGAAAAATTGTCATGTTGTGTAAATTAATTTTTTTWAAATCTTTTCAGTACCAGGCACTACGTACCTTTTTGAAAGAAGTGGGAGTAAGGGATTGGGATGGGGGTGGGCAGTGCACATAGCAGGTATAGCAGTCGCAGGACTGGGCTTAAAAATGGTGATTTACAGTGGTCTAACRAATGTGAAATGTTGTGATTTATGCCAACCATTGAACTTCCACAGGATGGCAGTGTTGTAACAGTTGCATGGTACAGTAAATGATTTATGTTGTAGTGAATTCTTCAAAAATTGAGCTTCCTACAGGAAAAATGCATTTCAGTGACTTAAGAGGGCATAGGTGAGTAGCTAGGCCAAGCTGTGCAGTACAGGTGCTTGAAAGAATAAACCATCCCTTCTGTCTGGTTTGGAACTCAGACAGTGCCCTGGGAGCGTAATCCCTCAGTGAGACCACAAAGGTGCTATGRCAATGACACCACTGCTCAGTGATGACTCCTCATAACTGACCTCATGGAGGGTAAGAAAGGGCTTCATGAGAACAGGGATCTCTTCATAAGATCCAGGTTATCTGTAGCCAGATAGTGGTTTAGGATTTGTCGGAGTATAAAAATATGACATGCATTTTTGCTGTTTTCCACTGAAGGAACAGAACTTCGTTTGGACTTCAGGTTGGTTGGTTACTTCAAATGTAATCAGCCTCWTGGCTTTTCAGATTTGGTATTCTTGTCTTCCCCTTCCATCTCTTCTTCACCCTGTAATATTGAGGACCAAAAGCCTTTCAACATAAAGTATATGAATGTTAATGCATGTACAATAAGAATTCATATTAATAATAGTAATGATGCTCTTGGCCTCTTTTTTCTGGGGCATTATAAATCTCCAGCTTTGATACAGATCTATCAATACATATGCTTAATATTAATTTTTAATTCTGTTGTTGTTCAATTTCTTGCCTTCCCTCTGCTCTTGTGTTAAATAAAGAGCAATGGTGCCTGTTTGCATTTTCTAAAGYAGTAGACTCTTAAATGTTTTGCTTTTTTGAGGTCTAGTCCCTTTAATTTCTCCTCATGTAGAAAGCTTCCTATGTCACTTGTTATTTGAGAGCTCTTTCTACATCCATGACTCTCAAAACCAAGATGGGAAACGAAAACTTTTTACAAGCTGAAGAATCTTAGGTAAATGGCTTATTTTCCTAGGAGGAGATAAAACAGTGCAATTTGAAAGAACAGTATGCTGCTACATCCACTAAAATGGGTTGCAATGGACAGCTTTATTCTGTCAGTGAAGAAAAAAAAGTAATTAGGATGGCTGAAATATTTAGCATACTACAGTTCTGTTTTGCTGTCAGTGGAGTTAGAGGAGAAGGTGGACTCCTCTCTGAAGATGGAGCCAATGCTTTTTCTAATGTGTATTAATTCTGTTCTCATCTTTCTCTTCCCCTCTCCTCACATTTTTCTCTCCTAGCATATAGCACTTTCTACATTGTGGGATTAATATTATCAATGCAGATACCTTTTGTGGGATTTCAGCCAATTAGAACAAGTGAACACATGGCAGCTGCAGGTAAGAAAATGAAGCTTCTGCATCCAACAGTCTCCTTAGCACAGGAAAACCTCGAACACTTGCAGCTTTATTTCCTTGTATTAGAAAAAACACCAGTCAACTAAGCAAATTGTTAAAGAGGTACAATTTAGTGTCTTTTGGGAAGTTTTCTTTCCAATTTCCCAATTCCTCTTTTTGTGTGAGCTAATGGAGGTAAAATGCTTCCATAAGACTGGATCAGTTAGTGTTCTGACGAGCGCTTACTTTACGCATTGGTAATCTCTGCTGGTTTGCAAAACAATGTTGCCTTCACACGTTGTACAATTGAAACATTGGTAACACAGTTTTTACTGAGCTATTTGGTTTTAGACTTGATAATCTTCTGTAATTTTTCAACTCAGGCTAAATACAAATTACTTAAATTACTAATCAGGAAGGTAATTTTTAAAAAACCAATTTCAATCTTGTTTGGAGTTTTTTTGATTTCTTTAAGTTGATTTTTCCGTAATTGTTGGCAGTCAGACATCTTGATTTCTTCACAGCAATAACCTCTGCTAACAGTGAGTTTAACTGCATGCACTGTTTGTGTGATAGAGTCCACTTTGTTAGATTCCCAAGGGGTTTTTTTTTTACATTAAGCCACTTACCAGAATGTATTTGGGACAGTGATGGGACCATCATTAAAATTTAACACAAAAATRCTTTCAAAATGGAGACTTGCAACAATCTGAATGTAATGGAAAAAGAAAAAATTACCTAGCCATATTCAGATTCTGAAGATTTTTTACATTTATTTAGTGAATAGAATTTCTGTCTTTCTCTATGAGTTCAGACCTAGTGAATTTCATTGTGTACCTTGAATTCTTTGTTAATTTGAGGAAGGACGATACACTTCTGTTTTATTTTATTCCTCTTCCAACCAGCATTGAATTTTCACTTTTGAAAGGATTCATCAGTGGATTGATCTGACTATATATGTGAAATGAATAATAACTGAAATACSATGTCCAAGTTCTGGGTTTAATGTTAAATTCTCAACAGCCTTTCTGAGTGTGTCACGTGCTTCACCATTGAATTCTGGTGTTTCAACACTAACTTTATATAATTCAGTTGACTTAATACTTACTTGCTTTGGTTTTTTCTTTTGTTAATTCCTCTGTATCATTCAGTAGCTTAGTTTGCATATATTTCTGTATTAGCATTGTGTGTTGCCTGAAGTCTGTCTCTTAATTTTTCACCACATCTAGCTGGATATGTTAACCTGTATTCTTGTCAATCAATGCAATCTGCTTTTCAGGGCATTCTCTCCTTTAGAATATTTTATCTCATTGAAAGTTTCTGGTTTTGCCCGTGTCATGCCTGTTAAGTATTAAAGGTTATTTGTCAGAAAGTGATGTTATACTAGTTTCTAGATGCTAGGGTGTACCCAATGTTTATTTTTCCAATTCAAATATTGGCAAATATGCTGGTTGCTTTAACAGGTGTACCGCTTTTGAGCATTTAAACAAGGACTTTCCTCTTTCCATAGGTGTTTTTGCACTGCTGCAGGCTTATGCATTTTTGCAGTATCTGAGAGACAGATTAACAAAGCAAGAATTTCAGACATTGTTCTTCTTGGGCGTCTCACTAGCTGCTGGTACTGTATTCCTGAGTGTCATCTATTTGACATACACAGGTAAATAAATGTGAAACTCATTTACCTTCACAGCTTGTAAGCCAGATGATCAGCATTTGGTTTAGCCTAAAGTAGTTGTTTCAAAAATTTGGACTATTTAGCAGCAGTTTTATTTTTGTTACTTATGATATAGTTCCAAAAGAATTCTTAGCATTTCTGCTTCAAAGTCTTCTAAAACATGGTGGTTTGATTTGCTTTTCCATGCGTAAGTTAGCAAAGTTTTCAGACTGGCATATCAAAATAAAAATTGGCTTCTAATCTCAGCATGCAGCCAAATATGTATTCAGTTGCAGTTCTTGGGCAGTGTTGATTTCATCTTCTGAAATTCACTGATCAGTATCCCTGCTTCATCAGCTGGAACAGGCCTTGTTCCCCCAGCTTCTGACAGGCTGTGTGATCTGGGCTTCTGACCACCTCACAGCACTCTGACCTCTCTAGATTTTCTTAACACTCYTCTTGCAGAAGAGGGTGTCCACATCTGGACCCTTTTTCCCAGCATCTGGAAGAATGAACTTCAGGTTTTGGACTGAAATCCTTCCTGCCACAAGGCATGTCAGGCACTTTTCAATTTAGCACAGTTCGTTTTGGCCTCTGGGATATTTTTACTCTCTGTGAGCCAATGGTTGGACCCCAGCCCACTGTGTACTACCTTGAGCTTGTCAGGACAACCAGTTTTCAACCAGTCAGATGGTCTGTTTGTCCTGTCCATTCTTCTTCAGCTGTTAATGAGCAATGAAGAAAACATTATCARTGTATTTCAGGAGGCTGTTTCATGGTTTTTCAGCAGCTCGGGTTACTGCCCTTAGGTTCCCACATGTAACTTCCTGCCCTGCCTAGAGGTGCAGCAGCAGCCAGTTCCCAGGCACCCTCATCACCCAGGTGAAGATGGTGGGTAGCTCTCATGTTGGCCAACTCTTCCAGCACCCTCAAGTGAAGGCTGTCTGCATCCAGAGAAGATCATAACCAGTAGTGTCCTGTGTGCTGACAGCTCCTTCTTCATGTGCATGTAGTGGATTGGCAACAATCTTTTCATCTGGAGATTGAAGGGAAAAATATGTCTTGTATTAGAACGTCAACCACAATATTTAAATGTCTGAATTAGATACTAAAGTAACCCTTCAGTCAGATTATACTCATTTTGAATRTAAGATAGAGGGAAGACTTACTGGGTCACGCACAAAAACTGGGGTAATAATGAAAGAATTTAACCTTCTCTTATCTCTCCTTGACTGTATCTGTCTTCAGGAGGAGCTGAAACAATTGCAAAGAAAGCAGAAATAAAAATTTAAGAATCATCTTAAAACTTTTAATAATAATTTTTATCTTTCATCTAGTAATTATACTGTTTCTTTTCATCTTATCATATTCAACTTACCTAAAAGCCTTGTTTTATCAAATAATACATAAGGCTTATCAGCATGTCTAATAGCAGCTTTTATATTCCATGCTACAAGTAGATTCACCAGGAGAGAAATAAAGGGAAACCAGCCTTTCATTTAGTGTTTGTGTTTTGGCTATAGAGTGCTCCCAGTTTCCTGCTCTGACATTTCAGAAAAATGAAATGCTGTATTATCAATTATAGTTTGCTATCTATCATATTATTTGAGAAATATTTAGTATTGCATTGCTTTGACTTTTGGAAGTGTGCATGTCTTGATACTCAGATTGTACTTAACAAGTACGATGTGATCTTGTAAGTGTGTTCTAAAACCAGCTTGCTTCATGGTTGGTGGATTTTATAGCCTGCCTAATGCAGTAGGTATGGTTCACATATATTACAAGTTCAATGAAAATTTCTTTAGGTTTGTGTTATAACTTGAGGGAGTAGAAAAATTAYTTCATTTAAAAACCTAGGCAGCAAAAAGGTTTTTCTTCCTCCTTCTCTTTTTCAGGTTATATTGCTCCTTGGAGTGGCAGATTTTATTCATTGTGGGACACTGGGTAAGTAAGGATATAAGATTTAGATATCAGCAGCATTTTACTGAAAACTAATAATCATTTCCTCTCCTAGTCCCCAAATCCATGTAGTATTTCAATCAAGGAGAATCAGTTATCTAAAGAGAGTATTTGTAGTAGCTGTTTCATGGTCTTTACAACCACTTCACTAGTTTGTCTGTGAAAAGTCTTGCTTCTTTGCAAATCTTTGAATATGTAATACGTTTTTTCTATATGAAGCTGTAGTGTATGTATGTCAGCATGAAGTAACTGAAAGCTGTGCCAACACTTGAGTACACATTTAAAAATTACTAAGAGCGTTAGACTATTTTCATTGTGCAATATTGCACAAAATCACCAAAATGTTGCGCATATGATCTTGCATGTTGCCTCTATATTACATTCATACATCTGTTTTGTATATACAGATGTCTACTCTGAACAATTGTTTTATTAATCTGTGTTTTCACAGGTAAAAGTCTTGTTAATCGTTTGTTTTAGTTAACCTTTGAAAATACTATGTTGGATTCTTTAGTCAGCCCAGAGAAAAGGAATAAAATGGAAAGTATTTTTCTCAGATATTTTAAAGTGAAATTCAGTTGCTAGATTTTTTTTTTAAGATTAAAGCAAGGATAGAACAACTTCAAACTCTGTGCAGTTCAGACTTTTTTTCAGGCTCCAAAATCCAGCTCATACAGGATTCTGTCCCAGCTCTCTAATAAATGTGGTAGAACAAATGTTAGTAAAGAAGCCTCAGATTTACTTGAGGAATATATAGATTTTGTTCTTTGCCTGACTATATATATGTATACACATATATATAAGTATATGTATATTCAAAGCATTAAACTTTTGAGGGCTTGTCTACATTAGAAAAACATACTGTGTTAAATCACACAATACAGTTTTGTATGAGAATAAGATCTCAGTGAAGAAAAGGACATATGTTTGATACCTCACCATTCAATCATGGTAGCACCCTAGATTAGGTCCATATGTATAGTCTGTAATAYAGAGCACAGTTTTGTCCTTGTCTGCACTGAGTGTTTGACATGTTGTTTAGATGACATGTGTTTGCAAGTGTAGACAAGGCCTGTTTTTTGCAGTATCTGAAAGAATGTGGGTGCATCAGTAACTGATCTGGTATTTAATACTCTAGCTTCCTTTACTAAGAAAATGAAGATATTCTGTGTAGAGGTTTTGAAATACGATGTTGAAAATTTAGGAGATTTACTGGCATTGATGATTCAAAACTGTAGTAAAGGTGCTTCCATAGCTGTGTGTTTCCATGTGGTGAATTTGGCTTCATATTTGGCCATCAACAAATGAAACATCTATGATTTTAATTGTCTTAGTTAGTATGGAAATAATTGTTGTTTTAAATAACTATACACCAAATGCTTCCTAGATCCAGTAAGGCCTGGGGATTTCTTTGGTATAAGAATTTCGTCAGATTTCTGCTGATTAGGGCACTTGCCATTTAAAATTGAATTGCTTCCTTTGAGATGAATTTCAGAATTCCTAATGTTTACAGGTTTTAATAATTTTATCTTTTCAAAATAATTTGAACTGAATTTTTTTTAAAAAAGGTATGCGAAAATTCACATCCCGATCATTGCCTCTGTGTCTGAGCATCAGCCTACAACATGGGTTTCCTTCTTTTTTGATCTGCATATTCTCGTGTGTACTTTCCCAGCAGGGCTGTGGTTCTGTATCAAAAACATCAATGATGAAAGAGTCTTTGGTAAGAGAAAATATTTTTAAATTATTTTGAAAAAGTTTTCCTTCAATTTCATTTTACTTTGGTTTTGTTTGCTCAAAGCTGGTATGTGGCTTGTTCTAAAATATGGTTTAAAAGTGATGTGTTTAAAGGTGATTATTAAGAGTTGCCTGCACCCAGCAGTCTTTAAAACAGTTTATAAAAGTGCAGAGGTTGCTGAAATGGTGATGGAGTGCAGTCCCAGGAGGTGGGATGCAGTCATTTGTTGTGTTCAGTTCTGCAGCTGGAGTTGCACATTCTAGTGGGATGCAGTTCCACAGTACAGGTTAGCCAGGAGAACAATATGCAAAAGCAGGGTCCCTACTCTGGACATCTAGCACTCATCCCATCACAAATTATTCAAAATGCCTTTGCTTTCCAGGTTTTCTGCTATTTTGGGGAACAGAATCTCTTGCTTTGGAACAAGTGCTAGATAAGGCACAAACCAAAATGGAAGTGTGGGGTCTCCCTATGGCAGTGACAACTTTTTTTTTTCTTTGTGCAAAGCTGTATTGTGAAAGCCAGCTTCTGATTTTGAATGAGGCTTGTAAGCAGTTGTAACCCATATGGAGGAGTGAAGATCAGTCAGGTCTTGGACTTTTACAGGGACAGGAGGCTCCAGGCTAATATAGCTGCCTCTTAGGCAACCTAAGACATGTGTGGGCAGTRTGAATGTTTACAATGAATGTTTGTCAGCTTGCTTTCAGCCTCCTACTGAAGGCTGCGCCTTCCATTTAACACAGCTTAAAGARACCTATGAGTGAGGATGGAAAGCTGTACTGCCTCATCACAATGTAGAAGATATTTACGTGATATAATTTGATAAATCAGTGTCACTTGATCTCTGTGGCAAATCTTTCACAAGAGGATATTGTTAAACTGTAGCAGATGAGTCTGCCAMAAGGACATCACTATTGGATATTCCAAATCAGTGTATACAGGATTGTTTGGGGTTTTTTTCTTTCTAATAAATGTGTTCTTAATGTTTTCTAGTATTCTGAAAATCTTGGTTTATATTTTGTGGAAGACAAAGTGGAGGTAATACTGCTCAGGAATACTTACTTCAGAATAGGGCTCACAATATCATGTTATTCATCTGTATAGAATTATAATGTAGACAAGCCCCCAATTTGTCCACAGATACCTCTAACTTAAATCAAAATTTAATATTTATAYGAAATTGTAGCACTTCCTTTTGCTTTTTCAGTTCTAATAACTTGTTTGGTCTAGARCTGTTTGATTTTTTTAATCAAATGWAATTACCTATTATTCCAGTAGCATTGTTGGTGTATAATATTAAATTTCACTAATAATGAATCTTCTGACACATTACTAATGAATATTGAAAATGGGGTTGTGTTATTGTTAACAGTTGTGGAGATGAATCTCAGGAAGGGTTTGAGACTTCAAAGGGATAAACGTTTATTCACCGTATGTCTGTACATTAAAAAGCAATGAAATGCAAGATGCACACTCAAGCCTTTATACACACAGATGCTCAACCCACTTCCAGAAGCAGTTTTATGGAGAGCATGTACGTGTGCAGTCAGAGTGAGTGTTATTTTCCAAGTGTCACCATTAGCTGTGTTTCCTTGCAGTTGCTCTGTACGCAATCAGCGCTGTTTACTTTGCTGGAGTGATGGTCCGCCTGATGCTCACTTTGACTCCAGTGGTCTGTATGCTGTCAGCAATTGCTTTCTCCAATGTCTTTGAGCGTTATTTGGGTGATGATATGAAGAGGGAAAATCCACCAATAGAAGACAGCAGTGATGAGGATGACAAAAGGAACCCTGGCAACCTGTATGATAAGGTGAGGGGAGGAAGCAAGAGTTAGAAAATTTGGGTTCCRATGTCAAAGATGATAGAAGTTGCCATAACAGATACATTTGTGTTTGTTTAGGCAGGCAAAGTGAGGAAACATGTGTCTGAGCAGGAAAAAACAGAAGAAGGGCTGGGCCCCAATATCAAAAACATTGTGACGATGCTGATGCTKATGTTGTTGATGATGTTTGCTGTTCACTGTACCTGGGTAACCAGCAATGCATACTCCAGCCCCAGCGTGGTTCTTGCCTCCTATAACCATGATGGGTAAGTAAGGTCTACAGTCTGAAGTGATTAAAGCCTTTTTTACTGCCATTGCACTAGCAATTCACTTTGCCTTCTTTAAATCACTCCTTATTATAGAAAGGAATTGTGACTTGAATAAAAAATTATTCATACTCTAATTTTCAAAAAGATACATCTTCTGAAATATTTAATGAAATATATAAAAATAATCCTACCCAAAGCCAATAAAAATCATGGTTAAAAAAAAAGCCTTGAAGTGAACTGGGAAAACTTGTTTAAGAAGATATATTTGACTGGAAATGCATTTAGTCATGTCTTCAAAAGCAGTCGTGTCTTCAAAGCAGTTCAACTTCTGGACATTCAGCTGTCAGWGAGTTCAAACTTGTGACTGCTGGTGACAAATCCCTCAAAGGGAGCTGAATGTCTAAGAAAACCCTTATTTGTGAACCCAGACTTACCATGGTGCAGTTAATTTGTTGGTAGCATTTGTACAGATRCAAATAAAAGGAACTGTTTTGCAGCACTCGGAATATCCTGGATGACTTCAGAGAAGCCTATTACTGGCTCAGACAGAACACGGACGAGCACGCCAGAGTGATGTCGTGGTGGGACTATGGGTATCAGATAGCAGGAATGGCCAACAGGACAACCCTGGTTGATAACAACACTTGGAACAACAGCCACATCGCCTTGGTAAGGGTGGCAGTTTTCTAGGGAGCAGAAACACCAAAATGTTTACACTGCAGTCCAGTATGAAATTGCAGATGTCTCTTAGGGTGATTGATATTAAGGAGAGATTGCATAGAGTGAGAAGCACAAATGTGGAAGGGACATATTTCTTTCATTTGTTAAAACTCAAGTATAGGGATCAATTTTACTTCAGAGTTTTYGTTTTGTTTACTCGGAGCTTCCAAAACTTCACTTCCACTTCAGTTTCTCTTTTCTTTGGAGGAGGATAGACAATACCTAAGGTAACATTCCCCTTGGGATTAATGCTGTAACAGCTGTTACCCACTGGCCTATCAAAGTAAGGATCCTTGCAATTCAGCAGTGTCACTGCTGAGTGGATTTCTGAAGGGCATGTGAAAACTGAGCACRGGATTTGACAAATTTTCAGACATCTGGGTAATCACAGGAAATGATTGTTTATGACTAGCTGTGGAAGTGTAGCAGACTAAATGCAATTCTGGCTTCTCAAATTTGCAGATAGATAAAATGACTGCACCTTTAATTTCTTTCACTTGTGAGGAATAAGTTTAACCTTTGTATGTGTGCTTAAGGCAGGGTGTTARTGTTGCCTGTGGTTACAGGGCACCACCTTGGGCAACTTGTGCTATGCAATGACCCCTCATCAATCAYATTTCTTCCCAGAATGTTTTACTACAAGGGCAGGATGGGGGAAGGGCTCAAGAAATTAGGATAATTAGGATAGTTTTTTGTATTCTTCCTGTCTTGGGTCAGTAGTGAGTACAGCTGTGGACCAGATCTGCCAAAAAGCAGTGTACAAAGCCAACAAATTAATGAAGCAGTGCTTTGAGCAGAGTCCCAAAAAATGTGTGTTGAGGGAAGAGAGATCACACATCCACACTTTTTACAGGGCAGGAAACTCACATTCAGCTAGAAGCAAACTTGAGAAATCGTACTGATTGTGTTAATATCAGTCTAATGTCAGTCAACATGCATTGCCATGTACTCTGAGGCACTTCTGATTTGGTTGGTGACCTGACAGCATTGGCGTGTTTTAATGGACACTCAGCTCTGAGACCTGTGTGCCTCCCTCTGCTATAAGAGGTAGAAATGCAGATACTGCATCCAAACTCAYGGTTTCTTGCAGGACAGTGTGCATCCTATGAATAGAGACTGTGGAAGTCATCTGTGTTGCCTAAGCACAGTAAGCACACACATTGCAGCAACCRGCAATAGTGGCTTTCAGTAAAGGATTCTCTTGAGTATGAGTGCTGCATTGTCAAGTTCCATTTTGGAATGAAGACTCCATAAAGCGGGACCCAAGCAATAAATGTGTGTTGTGGCCAATACCTGCACTTGTGCTGTAAACAAGGCATGCCCTGGAGATGTGTCCAGATGATTTTCTCCTGCACTGAGATGGAAATCTGGCAAATAACCTCACATTAATTAGGATAATGGCCAAGAAGCTGAGGTTCTTGGTCTTATGACAGCTTGCTGCCTAAGCTTAGTGCTCTCTAATTACATTCTTAGCTGAATGTTACCAAGTCAGGTGCAGTATTATGTATATTGTAGTTACTCCCTTGGACTACAGCAATACCTTACTGTGCCTTAAGGACAAAAGCTTCAAGAGCAAACAAAACTGCTGAACTSCATGCCAGTTACTGACCAAATTCTTTTAAGTGTGGGAAGTGACCAGGATACAAGAGGTGCTGKATACAGCTCTATAAAGTTTTATTCTGACATTTTCTCTGTGTAGATTTACCTTGAATTCAGTGCTGAGGGTGCCTRTGTGCTACTTAGTGCAATGCACAATGGCGGCTTCATTAATGAAGGACAGAGTTCAAGGAGAAAACAAATCACATTTCAAATAATTTGTACACTTTGGGCTGTGCCTAAACCTTTGAAAATAATTTGTAATTAGGTATTTTCTGCAACACTTAAGCTTTTGGTAATACAGCTGTGACTTCAAGAATATGTAGGTGCCACAAAAGGAAAACCCTTGTTGCTACATTTCATACTCAAAACACTTCTTTCAGCAGGCAGCACTCCTATTATAGAGGAGAARATATTTCAGTTTAGGCTGGGCTTTTGTGGTTCTAAATATTCACAGTGGGTTTTCTTTATCTAGAATGAAAATGTTGGCTTTGGTTGACAAGTAGGCATTAGAGAATCAAAGAACCACAAGCTGGAAGGGAGTGCAGKGGGTCAGTGGTCCAACCTCCCTGCTCAAGCAGGGCCGTCCTAGAGCACATGGCACAGGATTCCTGGGCTTTAGTCTGGCTGTATCGATCTGTGGAGCTGTTCCATAGGCAGCTATGCAGAAATTTAAGATAYTTTTGCAATTATACAGGTGGGAAAGGCAATGTCATCAAATGAGTCTGCAGCATATGAGATCATGAGAAGCCTGGATGTGGATTATGTTTTGATTATTTTTGGTGGTGTGATTGGCTACTCTGGTGATGATATTAATAAGTTCTTGTGGATGGTGAGAATAGCAGAGGGGGAACATCCCAAAGATATACGGGTAAGTGGAACCTCTACTTTTTGTTTTTTTAAAAAACCCTTTTATTTATGTTATCMCTTGTCTAGGAGTGGTCACTACAGTGGAGGGAAATCTCTACTWCTTAATTGCCATTTTATTTGAAACATGTGCTGGGGTTGTTTTTCTAGAATAGTAGAAGTGCAGTGGCCTGTAGCCCAGTTTCTTTCAATGTTTTTGATTCTGAAAGGTCAGTAGCCTCAAAARCTTTTCACATTTTTGCATGATACTAAAAGTAAGATTTTTTTTCTGTAATTCTTGTCTGTATGTCTCTGTGCATCATCACATGCTTGAAAAAAGTAGGAGTGTTTAGACTGTTTAAACAGCATTACAAAKTTCTTCAAATTCTGTAATAGCAGGAGACAAGTGAAAGTGTTAATATTGACTTATGTAGAGTTTAAGCTGTTCAAACACCTCTGAGATTGCAGAAGTCTGTAGTAATATTTTCTTAAGCCTAACAAAAACTCCTAGATATTGAGCACAGGCTTAAGGGAGTAGCCCATGAGCGTACTTTCATCTTGTACCTGAGATGAAAATGGCAGAAATTGTTTGTTTAAACATGGAGAATATATGAAGTTTACAGTGACCCTGCAGATCTTGTATATTAACAATAAAGTGTTCGTTGCCTTTCTGAAGAGTCAATGCCCAACTAAATTTTACAGTTTGAGGTAACTTTTCCAGAACCAGTTACAGTGATGTGACAAAACTTCTAACAGATTTAGGAAAACTGATCCACTGGGGTCTGGCTTACAAGCAGGTAGTTTGCAACTGTTTCACCTCTAATGAGCACCATTTCTTTCATTTTAAGGTTACCTTAAATCAGCTTTTAAACTGTAATAGCCAGCTGAGATTCTCAGGTGTCTTTCTGTGGGGAAAGGAATGAGAAATACCCTTAAGATTTTAGTTTGCATTGACTCTTTGTATTTTCTTTTCTCTTTAAAGGAAAGTGATTACTTTACCCCTCAGGGAGAATTCCGGGTAGACAAGGCAGGCTCTCCAACTTTGCTGAACTGCCTCATGTATAAAATGTCCTATTACAGATTTGGAGAGATGCAGGTCAGTGCTACAACTTCTTCTGAATCTTAACTGAAATGYGAGAAAACAAATATTATTTTGATGTATATTCTATCTTTTAAATTAAGCATTGCTTGTAGTAGCAGAATCTGCAGTAGGAGTGAGCTTTACAAATTAAAACACTGCCAGTCATGGTCTGYTATTTATAACTTATAGCAAAAAGCATTTCTGCTGTTAACCCACACTTGTACTTCATTTTTTGGTGTCTTTGACATTGCCCCAGATGAGTATCTTGATTGCACTGTGGTGTGTGCTCACTAAAGCATCAACTGTGACATTTTGGAGAGCTTTAGATTTATTTGTTGTAATAGCAACATGCAAGTGAAYTATTGACTGTTTAATGTGTGTCAGAAATGACATTATTTCCATCCAAGTCACGTCAGTGCATAAAACAACACTACACTGTGTAGTGAGGGCAGCAGTYGTCCCTCCCCTTGGGGAGCACCAAACACATGGATGGAGCTAAACCTGTTTGGTTTTTTCCTTTCTTTTTCCTCCTTTGTTGACCCCACCAGGGGCCCTTCCATCTGATGTATTAGCACAAGAACCCTTTTTCCAGTGGATTTACTTGTCACACAGTGGGGCCAAATTTAACTGATAATTGTGAACTACTTCTGGATTATGTGGAAAACTGTGGAAGTCCAAATAATTGCAGTGTAGGCAAGAGCACAAAGGCAGCAGCTCTGCTGAAAAAACACCGCAGGCTGCTGCAGCTCAGACTGTTCTTTGAGTTGTTTCATCTCTGAATGCAGACAGGGTAGTTTTGCTGAGACATTAAGTACTATCTCCTGTGACAGCTGTAGGAGTAAGAATGAATTTGTCCCTTAGGATCTCAAAGGTTTTTCTGTGCAGTAGAGTAACCAGTGMAAGAGAAGTGTTGCCCTTTGACTTGGGCCAGCTGAAAGCATTGCCTTATAGTATGATGTTTCACAGTTTGCAGTGATTGGTGTTCTGGGTTTTGTCTCAAACTAACATGCAACCTTAATTTTTACAGCTGGATTTTCGGACACCCCCAGGATTCGACCGTACACGCAATGCAGAGATAGGCAACAAAGACATTAAATTTAAACATCTGGAGGAAGCCTTTACCTCAGAGCACTGGCTTGTTAGAATATACAAGGTCAAACAACTAGACAACAGAGAGACACTGGATCACAAACCTAGAGTAACCAACATTGTACCGAAACAGAAGTACTTGTCAAAGAAGGTGGGTTCCCAATGAAGTATCTGAAAGGGGTCAGGAGTTTATTTTTAACAGTGAATCACATAGCTGGTGAATTATATATTTCCACTAGCCAGAATGTTATGGATACTGTTCATGTTAGTGTCCAATATCAAACCTGCCTGCTGGTAATAATTGTTAATTTACTGTCTGCTTAACTTAAAAGCATGTGAAGACACAAGGCTAGATTTTTTTTAGGCAGAATGCTGACTCAACATAGAGTGTGTCACTGGCTGTTACAACTCTTAAGTCTTCATGTAACTGGAAGTATAATCTCTAAAGTACATCAATTCATGTTTCAGTAACTATGGCTCACTAAGTAAATGTGGAAGTTGCTTTCTGASTTTGTTTGAAAGTAGTGATGCCTAGAAGTTTACAAATGGCAATTTTGTATGAAATAAATTAAATATGAAACTTTTGTTGATGGAACTTTAGTGTCTGTCTGCTTACTGCTTGAAGTCATCTTCACGGTTTTAAAATGTTTGTTGTGCTGCCCTCCTTCAGCCTATTAAGAAAGGCCTGTTCCCAGGGGAGTTGGGGAGACTGTTAGCAGCCCTCTTCTTCACAACATCTGTTTTCTATATATTCAAACAGATGTTGCAAAAGGAGCTCCAGAGCCCTGTCTAACAAACTAGTATAGACAGTAGACTTAAACTGTGTCATGGAAATACAAGTAAAGAACATTCTCTGCAAGTAGAGAATGTTAAATGTAAAGATGCTTATCTCTGTGATTTGATGAGAAGTACATAAAATAAGGCATTTGGGAGTTGCCACTGCAGCTAGACATATCTTGAAATGATAAGCTTTATTATGCCTGTCACACACTTAACATTGTAACTTTTGGTCTTTAATGACAAGCAAGGCTGTGTTTATCTATGMTAGATGCACTGACCCCACTTGAGCCTTGGATGTGTAAGTTTCCTGTCTAGAAGTTGATGCAGTTTCTGAAGGCTGCAGTACAAACAGGSTGTGCTTCCCCTTAAGAAATCAGAGAACCAGGGAGAGCATGGGATTTCTTAAATACAAACTAGGATTTCTTAAATACAGTCTGAGGGCTCCTCAGTAGCCACAGTTTTTCAGCAGTTGCTTCCTTACTGGAAATTCAGTCCATCTCCTGTCATGTTAGGAATGACATTGCTGAACCTCAGAGATTCAATGTATCTGAATATTACATATTAGTTTGTATCTATCTCACTTTAWTATGATCATGTTGTTGGTGTCATGTTGATTAAATGCAGTTTTCTAAAATAATAATAGACCCTGCTGGTAAGCACAGCACAGTGCAGCAAGGGTGGGAGCTGCCTCCTGGCAGGTGTGTTGAATGTACAGTTCCACCTGCCACAATCTATGTACACAAATTTGAAATTAATTTTACCTTTGACCAACATTAATGGGTCCCCCTCATTACTACCTAAAAAAAAAATCTAAAACAGGCTGATAAAGGAATGTGCAGGGTGCTAACTAAGCAATCTACAGACCAACAGCAGAGTTTAGAAGACTAAAATGGGATTATTCAGGCTTTTTTCCTTTGAAAAATGCTGCTTTGAGCAAATACTTCTACCTAACTTTTAAGAAAATAAAATAGTGCAAAAGATGCAAGAAGGTATTGCCARACAAAACTAAGATCTATATCAATATRTTTTGCTCTATGGGCATATTAGTTTTATCATGTTGATTAATTATTAATTCTGCCTCAGCACATGCTTTGAAAAGAGTTCTACAGATCTAGTAGACAGGATCACAAAAGCACATCTTGTGCAAAAGCAACTGTTAGGCAGGAATTAACAATCCAACATTAAAAATAATAACTGGATAATGCCTWATTGAGGGTTTAGCATTTAAGTTCTTTAAAATCAATCTAAAGCTCAGGCATTGAATGCACATCATGAAACCGTGGTCAAGACTAAATCATTAACTAATACCTGTTGTTCTGTTTTTCTTTTTAGACCTCCAAAAGGAAGCGTGGCTACATTAAGAATAAACTAATTTTAAAGAAAGGCAAGAGACCCAACAGGAAGACAGTTTAAAAACACTGTTCTGATTGCTAATACGAAGCAGTTGTCCTTGAGATAACCAGTCTTTGCCTTTAGCTCAAATCATGTTTCACAGCAACATGAGGGTACAGAACCATCATTGGTCCAGATTATTGTACAAAATTTTCAGGCAATGTCTGATTAAAAATATTGGCTTATTGAGAACAGCTGTTTTAGATTTGTAATGTGAAGCAAGACAGAGCTGCTATCCAAGTCTAGCAGCATTTTTTTTATTGGTACATATTATCCTTCAAATCTGTTGAAAATTTGGACTGACTTTACCAAAGAACCCTGTAATTTGGTCCTTGGCACATGCATTACTTGTCAATCTTTTCTGGAGAACACTGTTCAGCTGAATAGCAGCAGTATGAAAACTGGAATGGTGACATCTGAAAATGACTTTTTCAACAAGAAAGAGATGGCAGAGCTCTCTCAAATTCAACTTTCAAAACAAGTTACTCCCATGATTATTTTTCARTGGTTTCTTTCAATGTCCTTTTACTCTTGCTGCAGGCTGGTTTTGAGCTGGAGTGTAAGAAGCAAAGCTGCAGTTTTCACAAGAGGTGACAGGACAGATGAATTGGACAAGCTGCTTTTGTTCAACACGGGATTGCAGTATTGCTGCCTTACACTGTCATTTCACAAGGTAGACAAGGCAAATCTTGCACACTGTAGATACAAGGGCTAAATTTGTAACCTCCTGAAAGATCTGAAACGACAGTAATGAATGCTATAACAACATACAGCTGAGCACCATGGAGCTGCTGGTGCTTCAGAACAGAAATTAAACTATTTTAGGTGAATGTTTACATTGGTAAAACAAGTATAGCCTGGTTACTGGGGAAAACAAGGTTCTTAGGTATACAAACCCCTTTTCTGTGGCTATCAGAGGTAGAAGATTTGCAAACCTCTTCAGCCCTCACTGCCTTCCTGGCAAGGGTGGAAGTTTTTCTGGAAATCTGTTTCTCTGCATTTTATTTGGAGTGCTTAAATCAATTGAAGAAATTCCTGCTCTAGTGCTATTTGCTTTGTCTGTCTTTTATACTGGTTYGGTTTGGGTTTTTTTTTAAGTGGTGAAAACTGTCAGATTAAATGCACTAAAATATAAATGGAGACTGAAYGTGTTCACTTTCCAGATATAAGGAAACTTTATACAGACTTGAAATTTTTCTTTAATTAAAATGAAAGGGTTTTTTTGCAGTTTGTTTTCCTGCCACAGGTTGTAACTTTTTATAGAAACAAATCTTGCATCAATAACTTGATGTAAAACGCAGAATAGTATGTACCTTTCATGAAGAAAATGTAAATTTACAGTGTTCTGTGAGAATGTTACTGCTGACTTCCTTCCCAAGGTGTAGAATATTTTTTTGATTTATGAACTCATTTTTGACTTCAGTGGTTTATACAGACCAATATTACAGCTGCAGCATTTTCACAAAGGTAATTAAATCTGGATTTCTGGCCCCTGTCGTTTGGAGATTTCATTTTATTTTGTTGCTTTAAAGCTCAATGCAGACCAGTTGTCAACTGTAGGGGAAAATAAAGTTAATTCAAGTTTTGTGTTAAGGCTGTTGTGTCAGTTTTGTTGTGATTAATTTGGTAACAGGTTGTTTGTAGTCCTASTCATAAATTAAGACATTGGAATTCCATATTGCAAATCTCCTGCCTTCACCAAGCTGCTGTAGTGAAGCCACAGCATCTTCTTAACTCCCTCCAGCTTAAACTAAGCCAAATCCAGGGCCTCTGCTGTGATGAAAGTGGCTGTCATATTTCCAGGGAAGAGYAGCCTGCCTTCCCAACCACACATTGCAGCAACTCCTTCCAGCATCTGGAGCTCCCCAAGCTGCTACAGCTGCTCACCCACCAGCAGAAGGGTRATTGATGATGTGATGCACGATTCCTAGTTGTGCTGCTTCCCAGCCACTCTGCATCCTGACCATGGGTGAGAAATAAGGGATCTAACATTTGGAAGGTCACCTGAAAGGCAGCAGGACAGAGGCTGCCAGTCAGTCTGTGGCTTGGCAGTAACTCAGCCTTGTTTTAAAAAAGGAAATACAAGATTGCCCTCCCCTCTTCAGGTACCTTTACATTTGGACAGACTTGTACCAGATTTGTATCTTTACATTGGGACAGACTGTSTTAAGCCTTAGGTAGCAGTGTTCTCTTTAACAGCAGAAACAAGTGAATCTGAGGCATGTGAAATAAAAATAAGCCAACTGCAGGGATCCCAGCCAACCTGGGCCTAAAGTTGCCTCCTACTTACCTGAGCTTTACTTTTTTCCTAAATCTAACACKACTTCAAGGATTCTGCCAATGTTCTGCAGTTAAAATGAAATAAAAAGCTGGGAGTCATTGAGGCATCCATTTAGAAAAAGCAACATTACRAAGAAGAACTGGCACTGTCTCACCTTCCTTGGTTCTTCAGGAACCAATCTGCACATTGGATCTGTTTACAGCTCGATCCTGGAATCAAACAGCTGAACAAACTCCTGCCTCTTTGGGAGAACTGCACAGCACTTCTACCAGCAAAGACAATCAGCAKCTTCCCTCTTCATCACACACACTTCCCAGACTAGTTTATTTCCTTAGCTCCAGCCATCCTTTTTCCTTTTGTTGTTCTACTATGTCAAATTTTGAAGCATAATTTCAACAAAACAGTAAAAAAAACCCAAAAAACACCAAACCAATAAAACCAAACACAACAAAAGACACATGAGCCAGGCTCAGGTCAGCAGTTGCTAAGGAACTAAAGCTGTAAGTGTCTAGAATTCAATAATACTGCCTAGGTTCTGTATCTCTTAATCATTACTGGTGGGAGCAGTGAGGCAGACAGTGCTGTTGATAATCCCAGAAGAAATATTTTGACTTGCAGAAGTAATTTCATAACAAGGAGAAAAGTTGTTAATTAAATATCTTGATAGATTTACTCTTGAAAAAGCAGCTGAATGCTTTGACAGAGCCCCTGGTACATGCCAGTCTCATCAGGAGTAAAAACTGAAAAAAAACCTAATATTTGGCTGGGACTAAAACGCCCTCACATCTTTATCCCAAGTGGATAAACTGCTCCAGGATGGGGCCTTGAAGCAGTGCCACAGAAGGCAAGGAACAGGGCTGGGTAGTGTTTCCTGCCCTCTTTACAGGCAGCGTTGCTTTCCGTTTTGCATAAAAACAAAGTGTTCCAGCAAGATTGTTTCCAGCACTGTGGATGAATGTTTAAAGAAAACCAGAAGGGCATTATCTAACACTTGAAAAATGCTGACCACAATCTGTGTGATTTTTCTAAGAAAATTTTTTTCTCCTCACACAAGTGCCCAATGCTGTAATAATGTAGAGTTGTGTTTTAAAAGGTTCTTATCAAGAATCCCTGTTGGTGACAAAGATTATATGAAATGGGATTTTCAGAAGCAAGGGTACACCTTTACCTATTTCCTTTTTACTTGCCAAAATGCTTCCTAAAGCTGTTGTTGCTGCCCAGCCCCATTTTCCCTGGGTAGAGCTATCCAATTTAACCAAGAAACTTACCTTCAGAGTGTCTGGGAGAATAAGTAGGGTGGAAAAGCCTCACAGCAAACGTGGATTAACCTAGCAAATCACTTCCACGGGAACCACGCTCGGGTGTCATACACAGCTCCTGGACAGTCAGTGACTGACACCACTGAACTAAGGCTTCCATGGAAAGAGAAAGGGCATCCCACTACTAAATGAAACAATTCTTTTATTCATGAGCATTCTCATTTTAAATTCACAAATTATGAAAGGAAGGCAAATCAGAAGAGACTGCCAGAGCATCTTTTAAATGATAAAGGTATAAATTTTCTTTTTGAACATTTCTAATTTAAGAAAGAAAAAGGTTGCATAGGCTTTCTACAGGTGTGCACAAAAAAAAATAAAAATTGAAGTACATGGAAGTTTTTACATTACAATTCAGTGTACATCAGCTACTTGAAAAGGAAAGTATTTACTTGCAATTCCAAGACAGCTACTGGAACAACCTACGGAATAAGGCTTATGAATATTTACTTTTCAGTCCTGCAGAATATACTGAACACATACTATCAGAAAAATAAAATTACACTTGTGAATCTTGTTCTGGAATCTCTCACTGATGGGATCTTTTCTGAAAGGACTTTTTCTGTTCATGTCTCCCAAGTTAATTTGGGAAAGAGGCARTGATAATGGCATCAGGGGATTCTTCATAGCATCAGAACAGAACAAAACATAGGCCAGAGCACAAGTGGAATGTCCTCGGCATGCAGAAACAACCAACCATGCAGACAGAAAATCTTCAATAAATTACAAGCAGAAAATTGTTCAAATTTCTCCTCAAAAGAACAGCTACAGCATCTCTGTAGCCTTGACAGTCACACTGTCCCAGCTGAAAGAGGTCTACTCCTTCAGGGGCCCAGGCCTGCATGCCTGAGACACAGAGGTTTGCAATGGCTATTTAGTGAGTATGTGTCTTGTTCTTTGGTGTGTGAGAGAGTTCTGGGAGGATGTTCCATGGGTTTAACTCTGCTTTTTCCATTGTTCTTTGCGATGATTCTACAAACTGTAGGAATACTTTTAGATACTTATCAGACTAATCTCTAGAACAAGAGTGGATCCATTATAAAGTGAATTCTTGCAGGTGATAAAGTACAAGTGTTCTGATGATACTCAGTAGCAGTGATTACTGCAACAGCATCCTTTTGGTTTTGTTACAGAAAACTGTTACATCAACTGTTCCTAAAAAATAAGATTTTTTTTTGTCTTAAAAAAAAAGTGTCACTTACAAAACCAAGCTCATACAATCCACTTTTTTTAAAAAATAGGATTTAAATCATTTAGAACACAAATCTTTCTAATGTGCAAAAAAAAAAAAAAAAGAGACAGACAAGAGGACTAAATAGATTTAGGAGGAAAAGTAGCCACACCTTCATTAAATAGAGATCTGAAGTTCAAATCCAAAGGAACAACTAATGGAATGTTTCCTTGTGCACACACCTCCTCCACTCAGCCTTCTGAGCTGCTCAAGAGATTTTAACATCTACCAAAAATACAAAATGCAGGACACACAAGGACAGATGTGAGCAGTGCTGTGATCTGGATATCTCTGCAGTATAAGCATAAGTCAGTGTATGAACAGAGCAGACAAAAGGCACAAAATTACTCAGCTCTACAGACAGGCATCCATGCTACTGTGTGTTAGAAATACAGTGATTTTGTTAAGGAGCACTGTGGAAAAGGAGCACTGAGCACATTTTACATGTGCCTTTTGCTGCCATCTCTCTAAAAAAACATCTTCATTTCCAACAAACACAACTAAAAAGTGACAAAGCCTTAACATACTTCTAGAATCCACTTTGTCAATGTCACAGAGGGTACCTTCCAAAGCAAGATCAAGCGACAGGATTTTTTAATGTTTCTTTTTAACACTACAAAACAAATTGTATCCCATTTCATTTATATCATTCATAAAGTTACTGTCCCGGTGGAATAAGTTACTTTTACATCAGGGAACCATTTATCTGGGAAGGCTAGTTACATCACCTCTACACATCCAGATGTTTTATCAGAAGCAATCCCATTTAGTGGAACATGTAAGCCAGAAGTTCTGGCATGCCAGCAGCCAGAGAACATTACACGGCAAGATCAAAGTTACCAGAGCAGCTGGCTTGGGGGTGGTGACCAGAGATGGCCTGAACAGCTGGAGCATGAACAGACAAAGCAGGACAGATCAGTGTGAAGAACAACGTTCTGGAGAAGGTATTGCTACTTTTTAGAGGGTGGCAGGAAATTCACACTCATCAGTGACAGGAAACACGCCCTGACCTGGGCAACCCAGAGCGAGCACGGCCAGTGGATCATTCTTACATCCAAGAGAGTTACTCGCTGACTGTTCAGACAGATCGACTGCCATTAACAGACACGTCACGTTTTAAGTGCAAAACATTTTTGGCAAAAGTGAAAAATAGAAAAACCTTAACCAGTACTAATAAAAAAGTATTTTCTTAAATACTAGCACAGGGCCTGATCCTGCAAGCACACAATTCAGGGAACCCCGGCCGAGTCCAGCCAGGGCTCTGTGCCCTAACACTTGGAGGAAAAGGTCTTTGAGTTGCTATTGGTGTTGGTACTGTTTACATGTAGTGTAAATAACACACACAACACATGCACACCGTGGTACTTAGGGACCTGTGCCTGTGTGCCTGTGGATCTGCACACACAAAATGGCTCCTGAATAAACTTGAGCTCGTGCTTATTGTGAGATGTATCATTCACAGTACATAGCTTCCCATGGGGATCTTCTGGGAACAGGACCTATCCAAGGACATCCTGAAGTTACATACTGTATCATTTTAATGCCTTTCAGGTAAAGTTAGGAGGCAACTGCTCTCTTCTGTCAATGGGTCTTCCAGAGAGGATTCACGTACAGCCAACCGTCGCCCTGTAAGAAAATTAAGCCGAGTTTACAAACAAGATTTATAAATACCAGATCCATGTATGTCCACACAAAAGCTAAAATAAGACCAAACAAGAAGCCATCCCTGTCACCTGAAAATTCTGTGTTTAAAGAATTGACAAGTAATGTGGGCAGGAGGGAAAAAATTACAAGGGGGAGGAGCTGCAATGCGAAGAGATGCAAGAGATGCTGATTTAAACAGCAGCTAATGGAACAATTCCCTCAGTCAGTCTCATTTTCCCTCCACCTTTCCTCCAAGAAAGGGGAAAGATKAACTTGTTAAAATTCATTTCCTTTCACACAGATGAAACTCAAGACTGTGTTTAGGAYGTCAATGCTTACTTCCACTGGATAAATCTCCCTAGATTGTGCTCATTTTAGTATGCTAAGATTATAGGGGAAGTGAGTATGCAGAGTTTGARAAGTAAGGGCTGGATTTTACAACAGAAAAACACATCACTTTATTTGCCTAACATTAGGAACCAAAAATCCAGATCAAAATCAATCYAACTGAAGTGAACAAGTCTGCAACATAGAGATGGAAAAGCCCACTGCTCTCATTCAAGAGCCAGACCCTGTCAAAAAGAAAATTTAAGCAATGAGTGGTACATAACAACATCAGCTCATGACAAAATCCACAGACACTTACTTGTCCCCTGGGCAGGAACTTGCTAAAGGTCTCTAAACCAAGAGATTCCACGTACCTCTTTGGCAAAGTATTTGGGTTTCCAGGGAGTTGTGAGCGCCGCCCGCTGCCTCTCCTCTGCTCGCTGCCTCTCTTCCAGGCGGTGCTTGTGCTCCGTGGCGGCATCGATGTTCCCCTCCTTCAGAGAGTTGGTGACGTGCTGCCACAGGCGCCTGCCCAGGGACAAGAGCACAGGGGAGGGTGACAACAGCTCTGCCACAGCCCCTGCTGCTGGGCACCACATTGATGGGCAGCAGGCTGAGGCCACAATATCCATGTCCGTTTTCCAAGTCCCACAGCATGGGAACTATCACTCTTCTAGGATATTCATCACATTTGTGGACCAGATTCACTCAGATTTGCAGATTCAGATTCACTCAGATTTTCAGATTCACCAAGTATTTTGCAGTGCCATTTTCTCAGCAGATTCTGTTTATGTTCTCTTCACCACCTGAACTTTTTTTCTCAAAGCAGGTGGATTTATTTCTACCATTTCCAGTTCACATTCCTTATTGATGTTCCTCCACCCTCCAAATAACAGGAGTTTAATTCTGCATTTTTTGCAGGTAAATTTTTGAATTATAAGGGAGTGTCAGCCAAAACCCAAGAGTGCAGTGAACTGGGACACTGACTGGTCCAACAAGGTCACCAGCAGAGGAACTGATTCTAGGGAGCCCCTCTAGGTCTGTGCTCTGTATTCCCAGTTACAATGTTTACCAGCACACAGCTGACCACGCTCAGATACAGTGCCTTATATCAGTCTAGCAGAAGCTTTGCCCAGAAAAGCACTGAGAAAAATCCTCATAGAATGGTTTGGGTTGGAAGAGACCTTAAAGATCCTCTAGTTCCTCCCTCCCTGCCATGGGCAGGGACACCTCCCACTAAAGCACTGTGCTCAGAGCCCCATCCAACCCRGCCTTGAACACTGCCAGGGATGGAGCATCCACACCTTCTGGGCAACCTGTTCCAGTGCCTCACCACCCTCACACTAAATAATTTCTTCCTAATATCTAATCCAAACTGCTCTCTGTCTGAAACCAACCATAGCTTTCACATATGTCCAGGGCTGTTTAAATGAGATTGTGTTCACAATGTGATAGACTGCAGATCCTGCAGAGCCACTGGATGGATGCAATTTGCTGACTAGTATCTAAAAAACACAATAAATACACTGAAAAGCTACTGGTTTCCTTATTTACTACAATCTTTATGTTCCACACTACAGGGGAAAAATGAGTTTGTGGATAAGCAAGTGGTCTAGAAAGCAGACAAATTGTATCAGACCCCACAAGACACCTTTGTAAAATAAAAAGACATTTACAGATAATAAAATGTAGTTTAACTCATATTTTTAAATCCTTCAATAAAACGTTCCTAAATTCAATTAAAGTATTGATTTTTCTGAAGATAAACATCAGCAGTTATTGACAGTGAACACAGAACAGTTTTTTTTCTAATGTACCTAGTCCAAGTTAGGCACATGATGTAGGTGCCAAGAGCCTCAAAACCACCTGTATGTGTGTCTTTATATCTCATTCTGCCTCACATTTTATATATATTTATACAAATACATATTCTAAAATATATAAAACATGAAGCACCAGTTTCAATGATATGCAACATATAATATATATCAGTTTGAATTGCTTGCAACAAACTGACTGATTTGCCTGCCATGTTGCAATCACTCCAAGAAGCAGGTGAAAACACTGCATTACCATCTTCCAGATGCTCATTAAAACAAATACAGGCCTTTCCCCCATCTACAAAATTGATGTACTTGTCACTACAGTGTAATTTATGCTTCAAGGAACCAATACACAGCCTCAGCTCTCTGTGCCCAGATTTATGTGCTGTGGGAAGGAAGGAATTTTTGAACCACAGCACTCAGAGCTGCAGTTGGCTTCCCTGCTCTGTTCCCACCCAAAGTTCAGGACAGCACTGCAAAGCCTCTGCCCTTACCTGTCACAGACATATTTTACGAAAAATTCTTTTGCTAGGATTTTTTTCTCCTGAGAAGCTGAGAGGCCTCAGAAATGAAATGTAAACAATAATTATCTGCTGCTGTGGAATGCAACAGGTGCATCTTTGATTGGTCACATGTAGTTGTTTTTAATAATGGCCAATCACAGTCTGGCTGTCTCGGACTCTCTGGTCAGTCACAATATTTTATTATCATTCCTTTCCTTTCCTTGCTAGCCTTCTGATGAAATCCTTTCTTCTCATCTTTTGGTATAGTTTTAATAGATTATTTTCTTTTAATATAATATATATCATAAAATAATAAATCAGCCTTCTGAAACATGGAGTCAAGTTTCTCGTCTCTTCCCTCRTCCTGGGACCCCTGTGAACATCACCACACTTACCTTGATTCCARTGGCCCTTGGTTTGCTATGGGCCTGATCTTTTTCCTGATAACAGGCAGTTTGGTGGTGTCAATCACTTTGGTGTCTCCATTGCTGTAAGTGAATTCCAGGGTGCCATTCCATTCTCCCTGTGCCTTGCACACAATRGTGTTCGTTGGATTGTGCTTCACCTCAGCCGTAACCCTGATTCAAGGGGGAAGGAAAAACAGACCACAGACATAACTGGTACCATTTATTATCAGCACATGACAGCACCCCCTTGCTAAGGGTGCAAGCAGCTTTCTACCTCCACAAATCAATTATTCAAGCAAAGTAGAGATGCTGCCTCCAAGTAAGAAAGACTCATCCCAGGAAAGTTCTTCGAAGCACCAGTTTTGGGATGACATTCTAGCTAAATACCATAGGAATCCAACTTAAAGCTGTGATACCTGGCTCAAGCCCAGGCCAAATGGTTACCTCAGCAGCCTGAAAAACAATCCCTGGCATTCATGTGACATTTTCAATACATGATACTTTCACGCCTGAACATAATGCTGTCAGAGACCCATGTCAAAAACTTCAGGTATCTTTGTTTTCTTCTTTAGCTCTGCAAGTTCACTTCTCAGCTGCTGAGAGGAAATGATTAAAGCCACCTCACCACTCAAAGAACTGGTCTGAGAGTGAGCAAAATAGACAGGTAGGACTGGAAAACTGAAATGCAGGAAGAAGTTCTGTGAATGCGTCCATGAGCATGCACACATGTGCTTTAGAAAGCCATGTAAACTAATGTGTAAACTCAATTTTTTAATTACTRAAGTAATACAGCACAACTTCCGAAAATTTTTACTCACCCTGATGGCACCAATTATTAATCTAAAACTTGTAAAGAGAAGCCCTGTCAAAACAGCCTCATGTGGACATTTACCTGAACACAACATTGAAATGGTTGACACACATATGGAAGAATAGTTACACCATCTGAAATAAAACAGAGGCAACCATGCAAAGCACAGTCTCCTCTGGACACTGCAACAGTCGATGGCAGAACAAGAAAGGGATCTGATGTTAATGACTGGAACATCTACCTGAGCACGGAAGCAAGACAGGACGCTGTCCTGCACAGCACCCTTACTAAAGGGGGATGAAGGCAAATAAGATTTTCACCATCTGGAATTTCAGTGCAGAGATGGGAGTCYCCAGCAGGGAGGTACCACTATGGGCAGTGACACTTCTGCTTCTCTCCTCTTTTCAGGAGCTCCACCTGGAATACCTCAAGTTCATCTACAAGACTCACACAGAAGCAGCAGCTGGGGTAGCAGAAATATTGCGTTTTCCATGTACATTTTTCTGATCCTACACTTACAGCAACTTTTACAAGCAACAAAGCCTGGAGAGATACATTCACTTTATTTTAATGAGAGAAATACATCCAATTCAGTTAAACAACATCATATGTACTGCTACAATAAACTGCCCTAGAGCTTTAAGTCATCTCCAGCACTAATAGGAAAAGAACCTCAGCTATCTGTCTATAAAATACTGCAACAGAAGAACTGAACAGATGCCCCAGAGCCCTTCCCCTGAAAGGCAGCAGCAGGTAAACAGGAGTAARGCAGTAATTGCTGTACCTGTGGATCTTCCCTCCATAGAAGGGCTTGGTGTGGAACGTGACCGTGGCAGAATAGCCCGTTCTGGCACAACTGATGTTGACTTTCCCTCCAAGCTCCACCCAGGGGATGGTAAGGATTGAGCGAGCGTAGGCACTGGGCAGGGTGAAGACATACTCCTCTTCATGTTCCAGCAAGTGAAGGACACCTGTGCAGGGAGAAGTGAGGTGATAAAGGGTCTGATAAGACCTGATGGTCACTGACCAATTAGCACCATCAAAATGCACATCCATGGAGAGCACGTGCAGCCCTCCTTGAAGGAGAGCACTGCCTGCTAAGAAACTCTGCTTCCTGGAACAAGTTTCTTCCAATAAGCATTTTCAAAAGCATCTCATTTGACTAATGCACCCTGACATACTGACTGCTACCAAGCAAATTTTCAGAAACTCTGACTGGATTCCTTACTTTGTATTACTGTTAAAAGCTGGATAAACATAGAATGTCCACTTAAAAAGCCATACTGAAAATTCAGATGCTCTCTCAGTGTCGTATCATAATCTCCCTCCAGAAAAAATATAGGCATGGCCAAAGGACTGTTCACTTCTCCATTCAGTCAGAAACAGCCATGTGCTCCACTAATTCCCTTTATGCTGTGAAAGACTCTAAGCCTCTGTGGCTACAACAAGAAAACACATCTACTAATTTCCTATTAACTTTGCTCTTTAATTTCCAAATGGCTGGTTTCTCACACAGACTTGGAAAAAATCTTGCATAATCAAAGAAGTGCCCAGCAGGGCCACTGCTCTATCAGCACCAAGTCCAATGTCCCTACCAGGCAGAGAAAATTACTGGTAATTCCATCTCTTTCTGTAAAGGTTCCTCCACCCTCACACCATGAGGCTGTAACTAAAAACAACACACAACAGCAGCAGTTTTTCAACATAACTTGGAAGTTGCACAAAGAAAGTTGCTTTCCTGATCAGACCTTTGCAGCTTCCCCTGGGGCTAAGGATACAACTCTATTCCCATAAAAACTGTAGTTTGGTCTTCAGGATAACAGGACATAAGACCAGGAAAGGAGCACCATAAACCTTGCACGCAGAATTAGATCATGCCAAATGTCTGCAGTGTATTTTTTACTAGAGTTTTACAGTCTTTTGTGTCCCATTTACTAACAGCCTAAAGGCAAAAATGACAGCTTTGAAAATATTTTTTCACAACAGGGACTGAAAATAACCTATTATAGGAAGAACTCACAACCCAGAAATATTTGGAAAAAAAAAGAAAGGAAAGTTATTTTGACACAGTAATAGTATTGGTTTAGTAGCAAGATAAGCTTGAGCCCACTTGCCTTCACCCTGGGGCAGGCAGGGGAAGAACACACTGTTAGTGGTATTGATTAATCTATCTGTTTAAGGAAAACTGACACTACTTTTTCAAAGTGATCTCACATTTAATGAAGAAAAAGCATTAAATAGGAACACAACACTACTGCTGCCAATAAGAAAATATGCCTTTAACACCGCATGGAAACCTAAATTTAAATTAAAGCACACTCCAAATTATAAGCACAGAGCTCTAAGAGAGCCCTGATCTTGAATATTGGCTCCAGCTAACAAAACTAMATACAAGCACAGGAAACTCTGCAATTTGTCACTTCTGCCTTCTGAACTATTTCACAGGAAAACATTTGCAAACCAGAACAGCTTCATGCAGTTGTTCTCAGAACCTCTGCAACCTCAGCCTCCCAGGAGCAACACAGCCAGCACATCCCGTCCAGCAGCTCTGACACAAGGAGCTGGGAGTGCAAAAGCACACAGAAAAGCCATGTCTTAAAAAGACCTTTAGTCACTCAGTCTTGGCAAGCTACAAGTTCCTCGTGTCACGTGCTGAGCCCTCAGCAGCAGGGAAAGGCCAAGAGGACACAGCCAGAATACACAGACACGTTTTGCCTCCAGCTTCCTCAGCTTCACACCTGCACAGACATCCCAGCTGAACACACTGCAGGGAGGCTGAACTACCCAGCTCACCCTGGACATGCACCCAGGAATAACTCATACTCAAAAAACTACTCTGGCTATCCAACTCATCAAATGGATGCTACAATAGCATTAAGTTAATAAAGAAGAATTGTAGAATCACAGAATGGCCTGGGTTGGAAGGGACCTTATAGATCACTGAGTTTCAACCCCCYTGCCATGGRCAGGGACACCTTCCACCAGACCAGGCTGCTCAGAGCCCCATCCAATCTGGCCTTGAACACTTCCAGGGATGGGGCATCCACAATTTCTTTGGGCAGCCTGTTCCAGTGCCTCAATACCTCCACAGTAAAGAATTTGTTTCTCATATCTAACCTAAACCTACTCTGATTTTAAGGTCATTAACCCTTTCCCTGTAGCTACATGCCCTTGTAAAAAGTCTCCCTCCCTCTCCCATCCTGTTCTGACCATCACTGTATGTGATGTTCCTCATGTGAGAGGAAACTGGTATGATCAACACAGTTTCCTTATGGGTCAGTACAGGTTTGCCTCTGTCCCCCTGATGGGATCAAGAGCTTTTTCTCCCTAGTCAGATGGGATGGGCTCAGACCTGCAGTGCTGCCAAGCACATTTAAAGTGCAGAGCAAACAGCAGCAGTGACCTTCAATGTAAATATTTAACCACCACAGCAGGTTAGATATTAAAAACTGAACCCAGCTCTCTTGGCAGTATTTTTAGCACCCAGTAGCATATTTTCTGAATTCCTTGAACACCTGAATAAATACATTTTTTAATGAAGCGCTATCTCACTTGAAATGTGACTCCAGCTCTATAATTACAGTCTAAAAGAGATTAAAGGGCAGATCTGAAATACCCATGACTTGATAATACTTTTAGTATTAACCTGACTGTTTTGCATTACATTTTTCACAGAGCTCACATGCAAAACCTTGTTTAAATGAAGCACCACAAACGTTGTGGCTGCAGCACCACATCTGAACACAGACCTGTGCTCCCTTAGGGGAGAGGAAGCCAAAAATTACAGMGATTCAACATTTGTAACAGGTACCACAATTTGAAGTAACTCCCCACCCTACCAAGTGTCAATCTTGAGAAATTAAAAGCCAGTTAACTGAAAGCTAACAGTTACTTTACARTGTGTCATTTTTACATCTGCTTATCATCATTACATTGCAGTTGATCTTTGAAAACAACTGATGGAAAATACACAAGCCATTTTTCTTCCTTTGCTTCCCTGCTGCAAGGGATGATTCAAGTTTAGTTTGAAAATGGCTATAAGTAAATACACATGAAAAGCTGTAGAATATTCCCSCATTTTTAGTTTTTTCCTCTCATATCAAAGAGTTCTTTCAAAAACTTCCAATTCCTTAAAAAAAAACAAACCTAAAGTATTTATAGGCAACAATTACACAAGGAAGAATACACCAGACCAGTACTCTGGGAGGAACAGTGGATTTAGTAATCTGGTTTGTTAGGAAAAAATGCTACAGGAAAGGGTGAACTTGTTAAAAACCCTTGCAGGATATTGAAATTCTTCCTTGAAACATCCTCAACACCATTTACTCCTCCTTTTGACTCCAGCAATGTACTCAGAGTCACACCCCTATCCATGACCCCTGAGCCTGCACTAAAGGAAGCGATGGCATGGCATATCACTCTCCCAGTTTGACTCTTACATGTCCCTCACTGATGCTGCAACTTTGTGAATTGATTTCCCAGTAACACATATTGACAAAAAGCCCCAGAGGAGGCTCTGGATCAATAAGCTGCAGAAGAGACATGTGGGATTTAATGCTTCCCACTGCCTGCACGGAGATCAATCTGAACAGCAAATGGCACGTGGGACACCAGGGGCCTGGGGCAGTTTCCCCATTTAAGCAGCTCTTCACCCTGTCTGTGTTTCTCAGAACACACAAAGAGGAGCAAGTTATGTGTGGGATGAGCCCCACATGGGTGTTGTGCATCACCAATTGCCCAGACCCCCACAGGAAACCAGGAAATGCCATAACTGGGCTCTTATTGTCTCAAACCTTCCAGGCAGCTGTGCTGAGCACTGCTCATTTTTCAAAGACTGGAACCATTTGCTAAATTAGGTAATGAGCGCCATGCTATATGAAAATGGTTCTAAAAACACTGGGCTAAAAATATTAATGCAAAAATGAGTACTTAGGGAAATACTTAGGTAGCTCTAATTGCATGGAGCAATCAAGCTGCAGGACTGATAAATTTTAAGTCACTCATTTCTCAGTACTAGAAATTATAGACCTGTACATCTATTTGTACATACACATACATGTATTTGAACAGAAATAAAAAAAGAGAGGAAAAAACATTCATTGCTTTCCTTTAAATTTACCCTGGAAAGAGCACTGAACCTTTTACCTACCTATCAGATCTTTTCAAGTTGATTTCATTTGAGAAAAAATAATTTTTGGAAGCCTATAYCTCACTACTTTTTAAAACATTTAAAATAGCAGAAGTGAAAACATCWAATGTAACTAGCCACTTGACAATACAGACCAATCCATTTAAATRTACTTTATGCTCTCTGCAAAATTAAGCCATAAATCAAAGACGACACTTTTTGTTGGCTTTTGCCACKCTGAACCAAAATCCAAGAGCAGAAAAGGAACAGGCACAGCTGACACTGAGATGTGCTCACCACAGCACCCYTACCTCACAACCAGTATCCTTTTAAAGATTCTATGGACCACATAAAAACCATTTAATATTTATATTGACTTTCTCATCCTTTGCTAATTTAAATCTTAATGTGACTCTGTTCATTAGAGCCTCATCTCCTCCCTCATTCTTTCATTAGTACATAATTAACATTAACCAGAATTAGGGACTGCACATGCAACCTAAGTTCTTTTATGCAAAATACCCTCTTTTCTATTCCGGGTGGCTTTCTCAYGAGGAAACTCAGTGCTGACTACTCTGAAGAATGGGGGTTTTGTCATACAGCAAAAAAAAGTTGCAAGATTTCATTAGCAAGCCAGATTCAGAGCACTCATAACCAGAGATGAAGAAAGGTTAGCACATAAAACAGCTCCCCACATGGACTTCCAGCAGTGCTCTCCCAATTGTTCTGCATCTCTGCAACTGAACTTAACTTTGAATCAACAAACAAAAACCACAGACAGACAAAAAAATCTTAGTCACTTTGAGGTGTGACACACACAAAAAAATCACACCACTGAGACACTGAGCTGTAGCCTTTGTGGGCCAAGACCATACCATCCCTAAATCCCGTAATTCTTTAAATTCCTTTATAAACCTTTGTACTTCCATGACACTCTATGTCAGCTTCTAACAAAAAGCATAAAAAGCAATATGCTCTATACATCTAAGGACTTGCTATAAAAATATGATTCAAAGCCTCCACAGACACATTACCATATTCTTTACACACACTATAGGTCCAAAAATTCAGTACTACTTTATTTCTGCAAATAGCCAACTGCAGCAGAAAAAGCTCCACTGAAGTCTTRGAGGGACACATTGGATTGTTCAAAACACACCTCAGTTGCTTGTATTCAACATTAGGCTACAATGAAGTTTCTGGTCATCGTCACAGAACCACAGAATGGCCTGTGTTGGAARGGACCTTAAAAACCATCTTGTTCCAAACCCTCTGCTGTGGGCAGGGACRCCTTCCACCAGACCAGGTTGCTCACTGCCCCATCCAACCTGGCCTTGGAAACCTCCAAGGACAGAGCATCCACAAYTTCYCTGGGCAACCTGGTCAGACAGAACTGTTGTGATACATATCTGACTAGAACAAGATGGTCACTCACTACCACTAAATTATCCAAAMATTAATTACAGTTCTCCAACACTCTGTCTGGAAGGATGCTTTTCCCCTCTCACATTTCAATTAGTACTGATTTAATCTGTAGTATAACAAACCTAATATTGAACTAACAGCAGAATTATTTAACCCAAGACTCAAAATGGATGCAGGTATATTAAGAGGCATCAAGGAAACTGTCTTTCAAGTAACATGATGCCACATCCAAAATCCTTTCTGGTCTTACAAAGAGTGAAAGGCCCCCACATGTGTGCAGTTTAACTCCAGCAACAGGCAAAAAAAAAAGGGTTGAATGGACATAATTAAGGGAAATTAAAAAAAAAAAAAAAAGGAGACAAGACAAAATCCCAAAACCAGCACATTATTAGTTTGATCATCCAATGCACAGTAGCAAAAAAAACCCCACAACAATGAAAACCCAGAGATTTTGAGGATCTCTCATCAAAAGTAGGATCAGTGATACTTCATTCCCCAGAAACTCAATCTGCTTTTWAAAGATTAAAATAAGATTCTACAACCTTACTAACCAACCTTGGTGTGCAAAAGTCTCTCCAAGRAGCTAACTTTAGTTTCTACCCGTCTTGAATAGCTTCATATGCCTTCTGACTATCAGCACCTTTCCACAGCCCAACTCACTAACTTTGCTAGACTAACTCAAGCCATATGAAATACTGCAACTCTAATATGTCCCTAAACACAAGGAAAAAATTTTCAAATTATATTTCACATTACTAAAATTATTAGGCCCTGCATTACTAGGTGCAAAAATACAGGCTTAGATTTTCCACACTTTTAGTCCAACACCTCTTTTTGTTGGTTCAGCAATCTATTCCCTGGTACTCACACTGACCTCAATCTACTACAGAATTTATACTTATGCAGCACATAAGAAAGAAGCATCTGCAGTTGATTCTAATTTTTGCACAGCTTGACAAATACACACACCAAGTTAATCAGGAAGATTTCCCTGGACCTGAAATAAATAAACACAAAAATTAAAGAAAGTACAGTTTCAAGTGAAGGAACTGCACTGCAAAGCTGGCATTTTAAACTGAGGCTSTCAGGCTTAGGCTTGCTGTTTTCAGATGACAGAAAAGCCTCAGTGGTACAACTTCTTGCYCATTGCCAGTCCTCAACATGCAACAGAAATGCTTGGGCTCCACTGAAGTGTCTCCATCACTTCCCAGAAATGCTGTCACTGTGGATGCCCCTGCTCTTGCACTGCTTACATGAACAAAAAGATGAATAGTAACTATGAACTGGTGAACCCAGACCTCCTCCCATCATGCACATCACAAAGACAGCAGCAAACCTTGAATAAAAGAGTTTGCTACTGCAGATGTTCCCCAAAGCCCGCCTCCACTCCTGGGATGTCTCCAGCATCATGAAAAAAAGAAAGAGCATAGGGAAGAACTGATTCTCACAAGCACACATGAAACAATCCTTGGGGTGAGTAAGCAGTTAATTCTTAGACCCTTTCTCTCTCAAAACTGGGACACATCAGGGCTTTGAAGTCTTAAATAATCCCCACAGTAGACACCCCAATCCCAGGGAACTGTGTGCGCCAGCAGCAAAAGAAAGAAATTTCCCTACTCCTACATAATCATAAGTGACTTTGTGTTTAATTTTATTTCCATTAAATAGTTCCCTTCACTCAGCAAAAGAGTACTAGAAACGAACATGTACCAGAAAAATGCAGAATATTAAGCCAGTGACTCAGGCCGGCAGTAGTACAGGCAGGGGACAGACAGACAGACCAATTTCCATTCTGACACTCCCTTCCCAACTTCCTTAACTCCRTATTCAAAGCAAAATACCTAAGTCACAGGAAGGAAACACATGTGCTAACATAGACTTTATCACAAGGGTATCAAAACCAGTAGTAAGGAGGTTTCATGCCTCTTCTATTAAAAAAGGGAAAATATTGCCAYCAGGGAAGGAGTTACTGTAGTCCTTTCCACTGGCCTTTAGTTTTAGATAGTKGAAATAGCAGAATATACCTGTATTTTTTCACCATAGTTATTTTGTTGCTATTAATAAACAAAGCCAAACCACTGCATTTCTCACTCCACTTTTTTACTGCTTTTAATACCATAGTATTTAACATAACAGTGACAAAAAGAAGCAAGTTGTCTTCATACTTCTGAGACTACAGCCCAAAAACTATTTAAGACAAAACACTAAAATCCATACATAACATCTTACCCTTAAATGGCCAAAGGGACTAAATTGCTTAGAAACACACTTATCTCAATGCATTAACAGTCAGTGACAAGACTGGTACAAGTGTGTGCATCAGTTCAGACCATCCATTAAGGATTTGTTATGACTCCCTATATTTCTGAACTCAAGCTGGGCAGTGATTTATCACAATGCAGACTGCATGTGTATGATACAGAAAATCAGGATTCACACCTCTAGTATATGACTTTCTAGAAAGCTTATGAAAATACACTAATGTTGCAAACACTACAGAAATCACMATTTCTTGCAGAAACTACAAAAAACAAATGTTAGGTTTATGCAAAAACRTGTTTCTTCTCATTGCTTTGCTCCAATAATGAACATCAAATCYCATATTACTTTGAAAGTGACCTAAAATTATCTCACAGAATATGCCATAATTTGTCATTTGCTATTATGACTTAATTATTTCTGAAGTCTGGCCATATAAATTAACARAGTCTCATCAATATAAGCACACATTTATATATGCAATGTTCATTTCACATTCTGTCTGGACAGCAAGAGGTTATATGAACCCTACAGTTTTAATTCCAAACTTCACAAAAGCAAACAGTCATAAGGTTCAAATGAAAGGTCAGAGGGAGAGCAAGTAGGAAAAYATTTGGATTTCTGTTGACACCCAGAAATATTAGCTCAAAAAAAGCAGAATAAAAGCACATTTCTTACCTTCACCTACCATAGAAACACCTATTGACATGCCCATGAATTTGCTTTTGGTCCATACGTGAGCGTTCACACACATTTTCTTCTCYTTGCACTCACAGTAAAAGCAAGATACTGGTGGATGATGAGACACTTGTTCAGCTACAAACCTCAGCTTGTAGCACGTGGACTGGTCCTGGCCAAGCTCCTTGGCTGAGTCCTTAGAAACCGTGGAGGCACCATTAGTTCTGAATGCTTTCACTTTATCTCTAGGCACATCCCACGAGCAGTGAAAGGTTTCACCAATTATAGGGTTATAGGGCTTCTTGGCAACTGCTCCCTTTCGGCCTTCGTGAAAAGCTGTTAGATAATACTCCACAAAGCAGATAATTCTTTCCTCGGGAGTGGCTCCAGCTGCAATTGACAAAAACAGGTCTGGATGGGCCATGAAATTTGCATACATCTCCAGCAGGGATCTTTTCTCCAAAATAAATGTTGGAAGCACTACCTGTATGCAAAGCAGACAAAGGCATATATGATTTCCCTGCGATCACGCTACTGAGGAGAAAGGGGGAGAGGGAATAGTTAGGATAGCTGTAATTCTGACCCTGCCAAATTTTGGGATAGCATATTTCCCTCCCATGTCACAACAATTTMATTTTCTTTGCAGTGTAAATAATGAATGAAGGAAAAAGCAGTAGCCTTGATACCCATGCAGGCTGTTTCCTGTTTCCTTATGCCTTTCAGGAGCAGCTCACACAACAGGGATGGGCTGTTCCACGCACATGGAAATCCACCTTTTCCTCTCCTCTCAGTTAACAAACCACCCATTGGTTTCTTTGTTTACAGGACACAAAAACATACTTTGATATAAACTAATGCACACCAAATGTCAACAAACCAAACTAATCATAACCCTCCAAAATGGGAGGGGCACACMCTCCCAAACCGCCAGAAGATGAATATTTTATATGAACATACCCATCACCAACCACTAAGTGGTAGAGAATGTAAGAGGTACATCCATCCCTTCTGTCAAACATCTGTACTCCATATTTCACTCCTGGGCCCCTGACTACCCACCCCACACGGATTAGGTCCCTTCCAGCCTCTAACAAACCAACCCATGGAGATCCAACCACAACCAAATCATAACCAAATCTCAAGTCCATTTCCTAGTATAAAACCATCCCAAGGAGCCTACCCAAGAGGCTGTAGGCAAGAAAGCACTCCCTYCATTTGCCCTAGAGTGTCATCATATGTCATGCACCCCCACAATTCCCAAGCCAAATCCCCAGCCATCCCTAAGATCTCCTGTCTCCCCCAAGCCCATGGCACACCCCMTCAGTTTCAGATGGTACCATGTCACTGCGGTGGGCCCCTGCATGGCTTCGCTTTATTTCAGACAAGTTGAAACAAAACCTGCACAAACCATTACATTCATATCATGGGAATAGAGAGGCTCCCATGGGCCCAGGAAAAAAAAAAAAAAAAAAAAACAAACTGGGGCTGAGCACTAGGTAGTCTGCCCCGGAGGGAGCCAGCCCCAAGTGATTTGAATACACTCTCAAGGGCCTTCTCTAGCAACGCAGATGTTGCCAAGGTCACTCACTTCACAACAACTCTTTGTTGGAATTTTCCAGTGAAGCATCCTGGAGGGCACTGCAAGACAAAAAAGGGCTAAGGGACATRATTTATTTCTCTCCCTTCTTTGCCCCCATGCTCCCCATTTTGTGCAGGTCTGTCACAGGGGAGCTCAAGGGTTGCTCTCACATGACCAAAAGGAACTTCTGGCACACACAAATTTATCTTATGTGAATCCAAGTGGCTCAATGATGCCAGATGCAAATCAACTGTCCTCTATTACAGCAATTCTTCTCCTTTCCTCTTTCAATTTTCACTGCATTTTCACTTTAAATTTTTACTTTTTCCCTTTCCCAAAAGCAAGGGTTATTTACAGCAGGCAGGGAGCCACTGTTTGTCACAAACACATCTGCTTTCCCCCTACTGGTCCAGCTTGCCATTCTAAGTGGGACCAAAGCACAGATCAGCCCTTTTCGATCCCATGGATAATGAAATAGAAGCTTTCAAACTTTTATTAATCATTCAGCCCTTCTCAAAGAGAACTTGTAAACAGGAACAAGAATTCCAGCCACAGCGGCTCGAACAGAGTCTTTACAGCTACACAGCAAGTCACAGCACCTCCCTGCAAAAAGAGAGAACACAAGGGACACTTGCTGTGTCTGGTAACTTATCTGTTTATTGGCTCTCTCCTTCTGCATTTTATATATACACACATACAGCCCTTTATAGGCTAATAATTTTTACAAGTTTAGATATAAATCAAGCAAAGTTCCATCTGTAATATTCCTCTGACTCTACTCTCTAAGCTTTGAGGATGCCATATGATTTCCGCTACCAACCTATTGAGGCCCTGAATGATGGAGGACCTTAATTTTACACTATGTGTGGCAGACTGAGTGCTAAAGACAGCCTACAGTCCTGGTGGTGTGACAGTGGCAGGCTGAGGAGATTGGTTTTCAAAAGCAAAATCCAAAACTTTGAAGGCAAAGCAGAAAGCCAATAGAGTTTTCTTTTATTTTTAGCTCTTTAAACAATTCCATCTTATTTGCAGCATTCTCATTCTGACAGATATTCATTATCCAATATAATCTTTAAGAAAATGCAATTCAGCAGTTGAGATCCTCAGTTCAGGATCTCATTTTAATATAAATCAGACACTAAAAGATCAGGTTACCAGACGGGAAAGTGACAGCAAAACATACAAAAAAATCTCCCATATTTTCTGTCTAGAAATACCAGTAGTGCCTTTGTGTGTTCACTGTAGAGACCTGAAAGGGCAAACTCATTTGAATAAACAGCACTCTGCATCTCACTATGTCCAAGAGCCTCTCTTTAAAGACAGTGACCTTTATTAGCACAAACAGAGGAGAAGAAAACTGCAGACCATCCTTCAGATGATGCAGATTTTATGGTACAACACGAAGACTGTCGTGGTTTCATCCCACTGTCGTGGTCACAGAGTCTTGGTACCTCCTCCCTTAAGTCCCAGATGGGTGCTTTGCTTAACACAGCTACACCAGCACTGCCACCAGCTGAGATGTGATGAATCACTGACTCTAACCATTGAGTTTCAAGAATCAATTTAAAATCTGAGTCAGTCCTGAACTCCAGCTCAAATGATCTTGCTTTAAAAGCCCAAGCTGGAAATCACACCCTCAATTGTGGCAGGAACGGATCCACTGAATAACTGAATTGTTTCCACACAAGGAGGTAGAACTATGAAATAAAAATACTTGAGTTTTAAAATTTACACAACTGCAGTATTACAAAATATGCCTACAAAACATTGCCTTTTATTAAATAATCTCAGAGCCTCAAAGTTTCAATATGCAACACCACCACACACTAACATAAAAAAAAAAAAAATCACACCAATATTTTTTTTTAATTGGCCCTATCTTGATTTCTGCAGAAATAAGAAAAATAGAAATAAATAAATTTGCAAGCGTACAGCATTCTTCTTGCCAACATCAGGCTGTTGTGCACTTGTGCTAGCACTCCAGCTTTTAAAGGAATGAGGTTTTCAACTCTTCTGCAGCCAGACAGAATGAAGTGTCCAGAAAAATATACTTAGGACCTATGTTCTTTATACTAGCTTTGGACAGGACTATGAGGTTTTTTTTAATTGCATAAGAAGTCAAAACTGACTAATTTTTTCCTCTGAGAAAATGCCAGCATGACAACCATTTGGACAAAAGAAACACTCTAGAAGAAATACCAGGTTGCTGAAGTCTGAAGCAAAAAAATCACCTCACTGCATTCTAAAATGTTAGAACAATCTATTCTTACTCCGTCTCAGGCTTCAGATGAAAAGAAAGCAGTTTAAGARGCATTCTTCCATTTTCATTGAGGTTAAAAAGACAATACTGGTTGAAAATTGGATTATAACCTCCTAGTTTGAATTCACTTAATTAGATCTGAATGCAACTGAGAAAAATGAGCACAACATCTTAAGAATAGAGATATTTATCCCCACTATTATTTACTGTGAGGAAAAATATGGGTGTCAGCATCACTCCCTAATTTTACCAGAAATCCAGCCAAGGTACCTCATGCTGAGATAGCCTTCTCTTAGGGGTGTAAAAGCTTTCTTTCCACTGTCATCTGCACCATTGTGGGAATAAAACAAGCTATTTTCATGCCACTTATATTTTAAAATTGCAAGGTAAAAGAACATTGGCAAGCAAAGTAAAAACTTATGACATCGTGAACACACCACAATGTTAATTTACAACACGCTGACATTCTGCAGAATTACTGGCAGCTCTTTAACAAAGAATGGCAATCCTTTATTTTTAGCACATACTAATTGTGTAAAGGAAGGTAAGGGAATGCAGGGGAGTGACCACCCATCTGTACRAGCTGTTAGCATTAACTACAATCCATTAGATGCCATTTGCCAACAAAGACTGTCAGTGGGTTTTGGAACTATTTTTCATTTTTAAAAAGTCTGAAGAACAAAAAATTTAGAAACTTGTTTTTTTCCCCAGCAATTCCAGATTTAAATGAGGCTGAAAGTCCTAYCCCAGTTTGAAGCATCAGTTGTGTACCAAATTCTGCTGCTGTGAACTGCTCGCCACCCAACTCCCTCCAGCAGCTGCTGAAGTCTATTTGGCCACCATGAAGTTCAGCCCATTCTAGCAAATCCCCACACAGATTTGATACTTCACTGCAGGTGTTCTCCTTCACAGCAGTTTTTATTCCTTAACTCCTCACTAAAAGGCAAAGCAACATGACACATTCCAGAAGTGAAGCACCTCCACAACATTAATGTGGCTATCTTCACTGTGGGAAACTGCTGTCAGCACAGGCAAGGCCATGGCTAACATAAGGATAAGATGTTCTTTCCTGTGATATGGAATGTGAAGGCAATGCTCATGCATCCAGAACCCAAAACCACCAAGGGCTCAGAAAAAGCTGTTTGTTCATGTGAGTATCATGCAGCAATCCACAGCTATCAGAATGAACCAAAGACACAGCCCTAGGGAAGAAGGCCATAGGCAAATGGAAACATGTAAAAACATCCTCTGATATCAGCAAATACTGTGCCAGAACCACTTCCAGCAGAAGGCGATGAGCATCTAGGTGCTCTGAAATCTGACTTTCAGAAGAATAATGAAAAATGGGAAGAAGTGCAGCCAACAAACCCAGCTTTACTGTCACATGTCAGCAGCCCTAAGGGCCTCATGTCAGTAAGCAAAGTTGATAAAAAAAGCAGCCAGCTGTCCTGTATTTTTTTTAATCCTCAAAATGGGCAGAAAAGTGATCTGCACATGTGGCATGTCTCATTAATACTTATCATATGTGTATTCATGCATCACACAGACTACAAACAGATCTAACTCTGCCATATGCCTGTTCCTCTTCTCATTTCAACATTTATCATTATCTTTAAAAACTGTGCTCTAAGAACACTACGTAAGAAACAAGTTACCATATATGTATTTGCCTTCATATTTTTCTTATAAGTGCCTACTCTTCTCTTATTTACAGGAATTTCTCTTACTTACATTAACTGTAAGTGTCTTTGGGTTTTGCCTAATCTGCCATGACAAGAAGTTGACAGTGAAAATCAGGAAAGAAAAATCTTGTCTTTTGCCAAAGACAAAATGTTTTGGAGATGTAAGAACCACGGATAAGAAATCTTAGCCTAGTTTGAACATTATAAACTCAAGACAGCCTTAGAAAATCAACACAGAAAAGACGAAAAGCTAAGAAAAAGTGAGAACGTAAGAAAAACAAAACCAAAAATGAACTGTATATAACCCCAGACATACTAAAAAGTGAGAGGTATAAATTATTCAAAATGAAATTATGAAACTTTCATTTGATTTAGAATAAAACATTCATTTCTGTGCAGCTACTCAGCAACAGAACACAGGATTGCTCAGTCTTAATATTGTAATTATTTTAAAACACTGACAATTGTTCCAGAGGAAGCAGGAAAAGCTTTATTGAGAAAACTTTATTTTGTAAAAAATTATAGTTTTTGATTAACATGTTAAAAAATAAAAGCAGATGAACTCTTCAGAACACCAAAATGCCCATGTGAATACCTTCCTGCAAAACTACTTCAAGAATGTGCCAGAGAAATTCTCTGGTCCTTCCAAACTTCGTATTACTTGTGGAAAGTGTCAGAATGAGCTCTTATTTGTGAGAAGTGGACAACAGGAGTTTTATTTGGCGGATTTTTAAGTAGAAAACCCTTGTGCAAGGAAAGAATATTCCATATATTTACAAAAATCTCCTTGATTATTTATTAAGCCTCATGAGAAGTTTTCACTGGAAGACAAGACTATTCAAAAAGAAGCACTCCTTGCTTCCTTAACATCTACCTCATTTCCCAAACTCCAAGGACTTAAGGGAAAATTTCTCAGACACTGTAATCTCTTTGCTCATATCAGTATGGACAAGCTTGTGACAATACTGGTTCTAGGACCAGAAGAATGCACAGAAGGTTAAACTGGTGAGCTGCTCAACACTGACAAGAACTGATATGCTGAAGACTGTTATTTCTTTACCAGCATGGGGTTTTTTTGAAGCTGACTTGCAATTTAATGGAATCCAATCCACAAAGCAGTTATGTGAACACGTATATCCTCCATCCATACAATTGCCATTACTGTTCCTCCAACCCCAGTGTACCCTGACATACTTGTGGGTTCCATACACAACATATGGTTACTCTGAAAGTAACTCTCTGAAAGACTTGCAAAAAAGTAAGCAAGAGTTGTGGAGAATTTTTTTCTTCTTCTTTTTTTCCTTCCCTCCCCCTCCATCTCTAAAATATCTGATGTGGCCACTTCATGTGAAAGCCTGCCTAGCAAGAGACAGCACTCCACAGCTCTCTGGGACCACATTTTTATAAAGAGGAAAACTTCACTGTCCACAGGGGCAAAACACACTCAAAATACCTGGCTGTGCACATGAACACACAGAAGAATGAGAAGAAAAAACAATAGTGAACAAATATAAAAGAGATACAGTGTTCATACCCTGGTAAGGTCCATGCCAAGTTTGAGCTGAGAGATGAGATGGAGAATTACACTACGTTGATCATCCATGACTCCTAAATCCTCCTCTTCATTATCTTCAGTATCTGTCATTTCATCTTCAACTAGGATCAACTCAGAAGCTGAATGCTGAAATGAAAAGAAGCGTCACCATCTGGACAAAAAGACAGAGAATGGGTATTTTCCCCCACTATATATGTTTAAAAATGGATCTGTCTTGATGGAACTGAAGACAGCCTATGTTAAAGCCAAGAAAATATACAAAGTCAAAATAAATTAAAAAATCCAGATCAAAATAAAGCATTTTGATGCTTTCCCCAGAATGAGAGCAATAAGTACGAGATACTAATTTACACATTCTCTTCTCATATTCATACTGCAGTCACATCAGATAAATCTCATAGCATATTTAAGTAACAAGTCATCTTTTCATTAAATAGAAACATGCAGTTGAAAATGAGTGTTCAAGTTTGTTTCATAAATCTCCCCAGCAAATATTCATGTCATACATAGATGCTGCATGACCCGATTTCACAGGCTTTTTCCTTTCTCTATCCAATTTTAAAGTTAGATATTTAAGAAAGACAAGATATTAACTAAAGAAGATAAAAAGACAACTATAATTAAAGAACATACCTCTGAAAAATACCCAAAGACATTAGATTTTGGGAAGTAGAGCAGTGCCATAACTCTTTATAACTATTTCAACACTTCATCACTTTACAGCACAACGCCCGTGCTGCTGAGTTTCCAAAAATAAAAGCTGAATATCAATAGACAGGCACCATGCCAGTCCCTTCAAGAGGAACTTTACAGCAAAAGGGATAATGACTTGTGATATTTTATTTTTCCTCAGGGTTTACAATGTATAACTAACAATAATCCAAACAGGTGGTAGTTACTTTGTTCAAGCCATTGAAACCACTCTGCAAGCCTTCCAGACATGTATTCAAGTAAGCTTTTTGTACTTCAAGGGAAAAAAAAAAAACTGGGTTATGTAGATGAAAAATTACAGCCCAGCATGTCATTATTGCCCAAAGATTCCATCCTGTAAATGAGACAACACTCTCTGTAAAAGTTAGCATTCTTTCATGCTAAATTGCATTTCTGCAGGAACAGCTAGCTCATTACATAAAACAAGAAATTTTTCATCTCAGTGTGGAAGCCTACGCAACTGAAAAGTTTCACTAAAACCAGCTAATATCCAGAATTAGGTTTCAAAGGAATATTTCTGAATGATCACATTAGAGACCCCTCAGGTGAACTGCAGCTTGTGTAAGGGGAGTTTCTTTGAAATTAAGTTACTACAGAGGTTTCCAAGATCTGAATAAAGTACTTTCTCTATTTTTTTTTTAATTACTTAAATGTTTAGGTAGGTATTCCTAAAATAATAGCTCTTTGGTGAAACCCAATGACATCTGCAATACACTTTACAGTTGCTTTATTTAGAAAGTAGAATATGTAGATTACATAAAACAGAATCTGGTGAGCTGTAACCTCAACAGCTCAGAGCTTTTCAAAAGGACAAAACCACACTTTCTTCTTCCCACTCCCTTGGAAAAGAAAAGAAGAGAAGATAAGCCATTTTCTCCCAAAATGCACAGCATTATTACCCAACTGACACCTCACTGACAAGTTCAATTAACATAAAACCTGACAACCTCACACAAAATTATCAGTCGGGGAGGGATAAAGCACTGAAGCCTGGCAGAGTCATATAGGCTATGATTTATTTGGAGGTAGCAGGGAAAAAGCAGTATCAGAACTTACAGGAGATGCTTCCACAGGAGGCTTCCCTTTGATGCAGCTTGACCTCATTGAGAGCACTGAGCAACCGAATAGGCTCTGCTGCCTCCGTTACTGCCATGAACCGAGCTTGCAGCAAACAAGCTCCAGCAGGAATTAACAGCGCTACAAAAAAAGCAAGGGAACCTCCCCTCCTCACTCCCACACCCTCTTTTTTTTTCTCTCTTTCTTTTCTTTTTTTTTTTTTTTTGCTATCTGAGGGGCTGGAGAGTGTGCACCGGATGGCAATCTGCTCCTTGCGTTTCCAGTCACATGGCATTGAGATCAGTGAGCTTAAATGCACGCAGCTCCAACTGGGAAATGGTGCTGCTGTTCCCAGAGGATATCCTGATCGGCAGTTCTCCAGGAGGAAGGGGAAGGGGCACAAATTTGTGTGAGTGTGCACAAGTGGGAGACAGAAAGAGGACAGAAAGAGTACACACTAGCAGGTAATGTCCTTTTACATGAACATGTAACAGCTGCATAGCCTTAAGTTGCTAACAGCATCAGAAAACAAACAAATTACCCATTACCAGTCTGCAGACCGAATGATATACTAAGAATTTTCTTTTTCTCTCAAAGATTGCACATTTACACAGGGCCAGAAAAATCCTTCTTTCTTGATGAAATAGGTGTTAGGCTTTCCTTGCCTCTTAACTGCTAGTAACAAAATAGCAAGCAACTCAGAATATTCTGTGAAATCACCTCTCTCTGCTACCCTACAAAACATCCACAATCAGAGCAAGCTACCCTATGGACACTTGGGGTGCTCACTAAAGTAGCATCTGCATTGTTCTAAATTAAAGCCTTTCTGATCATCAGGGAGGATGAGCACAATGTCACATTAAGATCAATTGTGTTTAATGAGCACACTGTAAAGACTTAAATCTTAATTACTTTAACTTTCCCTATTCTAAGGACTTTTGCAAGGTCACCAAAAAGAACCACAACTCTGCTATTACAACCATCAACACACTAGTGACCTTCAGTGAATGACATGCAGACAACTGCGCTTTTCTCACTTTYCAAGGAAAATAATTTAAGGAAGCAGTTTACAATTTATGCTACAGGAACTGAAGAGCAGTCATCTTCAGAAAGCAATATCCTTTCTATATTTCCCTCTCTCCTCATTAGCTGTTCTACATAACTACTAATAGGCTCCTAAATTTTTAGGAGCACATAAACTAACTTTAACTAACACATACTTCTTTAACTAACACATTTTCTTAAACCAACCTGTAAGCACCACACCGTGTGAGTGGAGACATGCAGTCACAAAATATAAAGCTAGTGCATCTTTAAAGTGTCAAAGAAGTTCAACTATTCTTTAATTCTTTTTCCATSCATGAAAATAGCGTGCAGTTTAGTAGTATCCAGTGCGTAAGCATTCAGCAGAATGCAAAGGATTATGTGGACTGATTATCTTTTAACGGCAGCTTTTCTGAATTATCAGACACAGACTTTTTTTACCTTGTCCTGTAAAACGTAACTGCACAACTGACCTAGGAAAGCAGCGATCTGCTCCACCCCTGCATGGTCACAGCATAATGTAAAAGCTATTGAGCTGTGCACTGCCCAGCTGGGGAATGAACAGCACAGCCTGTCTTAGGTGCTGACCCTGAGAAATCCAATACTGAACCAGTTACAAACAACCACAAAAAAGGGGCTTATATTTAAAATCATTCTAATCAAAATTGGTTTCCAATACTGGGCTGAAGCACCAGCACTTTTCAGAAAAATCTGAAGAGAAAATAAAACATAATTTCTAAAAATCCCAGGAAGAGATGCACTTCAAAGCTTAAATGCCAAAGACATGAAAATACACACCGGCAGAGRGCTATTTTAAACAGGTCACCTCATTAGAACTGAGATCGATTAATTTAGAGAGGTCATCTGCGGGGACACAAAATGGATGTTCTAGTCAGCAGTCTCCAACAGAAAACATGCTGATTCTTTTTTAACAGATGCAATCTGTAAGGGTAAGAAATTGTTTCTGAAGGAAACATTCTGCATTTTACAAAAATGCTTTTAGGAAAAACACACTGACAAGMCTGGGATAGAATCATAGAGTCAAAAGCTATACTTCTGTGAAAGGGCAAATGTGTCTCTGTCCTTCTACAGCTTCTTCCACAAGTTAATTTTTCAAATTAACTGCTGTGTTGGAAATTAACTGTTAGGTAATTAATACAAATATACAGCTCAGAGCTTCATTTTCTAACATATTTCACAAACCATACAATACAACATATATTCAAGAAAGACCTGGGTCTCATCTTGGTTAATTTTTTGAGGGGAGAAAGAAACACACAGAATCAGAGTCTCATTTAGGTTAGAACAGACATCTTGGTATCTTCTTGCCCCTTACCCTGCTCAAGCAGGTGCATGTAGCACCAGCTGCCCAGCTAAGTTTTGATTATCTCCAAGGATGGAGACTCCACAACTTCTCTGGGTAACCCATGCCAGTGTTCAATGCTCTCCACACAGAAGTGCATTTGTTGGTGTTCAGATTCACTTCCAAGTGCCCACTGCCTCTTGTCTTGTCACTAGGCACTATTGAGAAAAATCTGTCTCCCTGTTCTTCATTCCCATGAGATATTTATGCAACATTGATAAGATACACTTGAGCCTCCTCTTCTCCAGGCTGGACAGTCCCAGCTCCCTCAGACTCTCCTCATGGGAAGGATGCTCCAGAATCTTCCTCATCTCTGGGGCCTGTGCTGGACTTACCCCAGTAAGTCCATGCCCCTCTTGCACTGGGGAGCCCAGAACTGCACACAACACTGCAGATGTGGCCTCACCTCTGCCAGGTAGAGGGGAAGGATCTCAACCTGATGGCAACACTCTTCCTAATGCAGCCTAGGAAGCTGCTGGGCAAAAAAACATTTTTGTTGGTTCATGGTCAGCTTGCTGCCCCCCAAGATCTCTGCAGAACTTCCTTYCAATCAGAAGACCTCCAGCCTGTACTGGTGCAAGAATTTACTCTCACATATCTCCAGATACAGGAATTGGCACTTCCCTGAGCTTATATTTRAGAGACTTCTCTGTGTCCAGACTKCCATGTTCTCTCTCTCTATGACAGCACACAACCCCCTAGCTCATCAGCCACTCCTCCCAAGTTTTCCATCACCTACAAACTTCTCAGGAGTGCACTCTGCATCATCATCCAGGTCATTAATGAAGATGTGGAACAGTGCTGGTTCCAGTATGGACCTCTGAGGTATACCACTAATGACTGGCCTCTAACTGGACCCTGTACCACTGATCACAACCCTCTGGGCCGAGTTGTTCTGTGAGGATGTTAGGGAAGACAGCATCAAAAGCCTTACCAATATTAAAGCAAACAACATCCACTGCTCTCCCATAAGCACCAAGCTAGTCACTACCATTGTGAGGGGTATCATGCTGGTTAAGCATGATTTTCCCTCTTGAAGTCCATTATGACTACTTCTAATTGCCTTCTTGTCCTTTATGTGTTTGGAGATACCTTCCACCTTCCCGGGTCTGAGGAAAGGCTGACAAACCTGCGGGTCCCCGGATGTTACCAGAACACCCAGAGTTCCTTCTTGCCCTTTTTAAAAAAAAGGAATGACAATCACTTTCCCCTAGTCTACACAAACCTCTCCCAAATTCCATAACCTGTTAGAGACCCTGGAGCTGTATATGTGCAGCTTAAGTGCTGCCTAACCTGTTCCCCCTCCACCAAGAGTCTGTCTACCTCCAGATTTTCCCTCTGATCTCAAAGATCACCAGTAAAGGCCAAGGTAAAGAAGGCATAGAGTAACTCAGCCTTTTCTCCCCCATGATAGTAAGCAGAGACCACGTATATCCTGAGATATCAGGGACATGTATATCAGGGACACACTGAGGACCTCCTATTCTTCCTGTAATTACAAAAAAGCACTCTAAGAATCTTCATTTAGACATGAAAACATTTTTATGTACTATAAARAGGACTGTCACCAGGAGCAAGAGGATGAATCTTAGGACTTAAAACATCCAGATAAAAACATACCATTTTGTAATATTCTGAGGGAAGTATTCTTTAAGTCCTTCTATGTTCAAAAAAATGCAAAAGATTGTAAAAAAGCCCCTATTTACAAAACACACCTGCATTAAGAGGAAGACGGAGTAAGTTAGAAGAAATATTCAACAGAACCAGCATTCTCAAACTAGACAAGGATTGTCGTATTTTCCACCTAGTCCTCTAATTATCTTTGGTCCCTATTAGTGGGTATAAAAGTCAAAGGCCTCATTTTGATTTTCAGATTGCCTTCAGTAACAGCATAGGTTTGCAAGCATCATTTACCCTTGCATTTGTGTAACTCGAGAGCTTGCAAGCAGGTTTTCTGTGGGTGTGAGATTAAATATAACTCCGTAAGGTCAGGGAGCTTTAGCACATCCACACTAATGCGAGAAATGGGCCCCATAARATTTTCACTGGTTTCAATACTAAAGTTAGAATTCTTTTTGAAAAGCACATACAGTAAGAACACCCCAAAGTAGTAGCATATAATGAGCTGTTAGCTTCTTGCAGAGCTTGTCACTGGATCAGAAGTGACATAACTGCACTAACTTGCATGTGCCACTTGCCTTCTTCCACTGGGCACCTCACATTTAATTTCACTTACTGTACCATGCACCTGACAGAAAAGCATGCAAGCTTACTGTACCCATTCCTCATTAGCCGTGATCAAATGTAGCTTGTGCAGTAAGTTGAACTTATTAAAGTATTTTATATACAGACTAGCATATTGTCATGCTACTGGTTGTCGTGGGCTGTCCCTGGCTAGGAGCCAGATGCTCACCAAAAGCACTCCTTCACTCCCTTTCTCAGCTGTGCAAGAGAGAGAAAATACCAAAGAATGCTCATGGGTTGAGTTAAGGACAGGAAGAAATCACTCACCCATTACCTCATGGCTGACACAGACTTGGCTTAGGGAAATTAGTTCAATTTATTACCAATCAAGTAAGAGTAGGGTAATGAGAAAATAAAAACAAATCTTGAACACCATCCTGCCACCACTTCTTCCTAGGTTTAACTTTACTACTTCCTACCAACTTCCCCACAGTGGTGCAGGGGGACGGGGAATGGCAGCTGCAGTCAGTACTTCACATCTTGCCTGAGGGGACTGTGATCCAGACTCTTCCCTTGCTCCAGCACAGACTCCCTCCCAAAGGGGACAGTCAGCCACAAACTTCACCAACGTGAGTCCTTCCCACGGGCTGCAGTTCTTCACAAACTGCACGTCCATGGGTCCCTCCCACAGGYTKCAGTCCTTCAGGCACAGCCTGCTCCAGCATGGGTCCCCCAAAGGGCCACAAATCCTACCAGAAAACCTGCTCTGGTAGGGCTGGGCTGCTCTCTGCACAGATCCATAAATCCAGATCCTACAAGGAATCTAATCCAGCATAAGCTTCCASAGGGTCCCTGCCCCAGCCAGCACAGAGTCCTCAGGGGGCTGTGGKCAGGTATCTGCTTCACTGTGGTCCTCCATGGACTGCAGAGGGAGAGCCTGACCCACCATGGTCCACACCATGGGCTGCAGAAGAATGTCTGCTCTGGCAGCTGGACTGTTTCATGTCCTTCCCCTCCTTCTTCACTGATTGTGGTGTCTGCAGCTGCTTCTCTCACATCCTCACTCCTCTCTCTGCTGCTGCTCTGCAGGGTTCCATTTTTAYTCCCTTCATAAGTCACTTATCCCAGAGGCACTACGACCATCACTGAGCAGCCTCAGCCAGCAGCAGGTCCATCCYGGAGCCAGATGGCATTGGCTCTGTCAAACACAGAGGAAGCTTCCAGAAGCTTCTCACAGAAATCACCCCTGTAGGCCCTCAATACCAAATCTTGCCACACAAATCCACCATAGGTTTTGAAAGGAGGAATCATTCCCATATAGAAAACGGAAATTAATAGAAACTAAACCTAAATCTTGAAACAAAGTCTTGAAATGAAGACTGATTCCTGAAATCATCCTCATCCAMTCACTTTTTCTCTAACTTCCAAATTCATTGTCATTTACAGATTATCAAGCCTAATCTTAACCATAAGGCAGTAGAACTTTTTAATATCCAACAAACTCCTGATCTCTTTATATAAAATGTTCTACTCTTCAAGAGCAGCTAAAATAAAAAAAAATAAAATTGAAAATACTATTCTCAACCTTTACCACCACACAACGTAACCAGAGAAAGGCGAAAAATTGACCTGGAAAAGCTGTGGTGAAGTCAGGTCATTGCTTGAGCCCTGGCCTCCCTCCATCCTACTGTAGTCTTATTTATGCTTCGCTTCTGGTGGCATCTGTGACTGATCACTGCAAAGAATGAGTAGATCAAAGATAAAACTTCAAACACACTGACATCCCATACACCCACTGTAATGCTGGCACCTGGATACCAAAGTTACAGTGACTTTCAAAGAGACTGAAGGCTGTCCAGTGTTCAGGTTTGACGTTTTCAAAGCCACACAATGAGCCCAGAAGCAAAGCAGATCTTAAATAGAGAATTTAGTGAGCCAAACTTATTACTTGTGTACACCTTCATTTCATTCTGAAAAAGGTTTCTTAAAGGTAGCAAAACAGGCAGGCTCAATTCAGCTGCATTTTTTTTTTAATTTACTTAGAGTATTTCATAGAAACTGTTTCCTCTAATGCAGAAAAAGTCTACTTCAAGGGGGAATACTTCAAACGCCAAATCTCACACCCACAGTCACACTTCTAGCATTCTGCCATTAGAGCTTAGCTCTAATAATGATGAAGCAAAATTAAAGTTAACTTTTAAAATACTGAAGCAAGCAATRGAGGATGAGAATCAAATGAGAAGGATTTTACAATGAAAAAGTGAATACACTATAACTTACACACAACATCACCGTGGCAAGCAAGAACATCACTCTCTTCTTGTCATCTACATAGAAAACCAATCAGCAAGACAGTTAYTTTCTCCTTCATATAACAAAGGAAAAATGGCATAATATGCAGATTTTGTACTTACCTTAAGCTATGTATGCCAAGAAAAATAATCCAGGCATATCTATCTGAATAGGTAAGTAACTACTGTATCTGAGTTTGTATTCTGACAGCATGGGGCCAAAGCATTTATGTAACTGTGGATACATCATTCAGCAATAATAGGTCAAACCAGRTTTTATTTGGTAGAAAAATCTTACATCAGGAAAGAATGTCTACAGAGTGCCCAGAAATTTATTTCTTGCCAAATTMATTATTTGTGTTTGGTATTTCAGGTCTTCAGAGAAAATAAAATTCTTCAAACTAGGACCATAAGTGATTAAAACATCTCTTTTTTGTGTGTATGGATAATTTGTATACATTTTGTGGTTTGTTGCTTGGGGTTGTTTTTCATTGAATATGCTAAACACACTTGATGTTCAGAAAATCTCTCAGCTAGGGACAAGKGCAGGGATCAAAGTGTGGCAATCAGTCTATCACACAAGATTAATTGGATACAACATGTAATAGCAGAGACATCTACTGAACCAAGAGAAACCTATGCTTCTTCAGCAGATATCCCCTCACTGCAAAGCAAGCAAGCAAAGCAGAAATGAATCTTGACACTAACACTGCACAGACAGGCTGACACACAGACAATGCAAGCAAAGAAAATTATCACAAAACCTCTACCTTAGGTGACAAATAGGCCTGCAATCTTTTTCCTTTTCAACAAAAACAATCTACCAGGCATCTGGAGACAAGCACATTATCCAGATCCTACCCACTTAGAGAACTGTACTAATGCCTTTTTGTTAATGTTTTGCAGGAGTATCTCTGGGAACAGAAGTCTTTCCATGATGAAAGAACAAGCTCAGAAAGCTTCCTTTTCCCACACTGCAGATGTGTTTTACTATGACCTCTGACTATATTTAGGGCTGAACATAATGTAGCAGTGATGAGGACCAGACAATAAGAGATTTCAGAAGAAAAAGGACTGGTTTCTTGCTTAAAGGATAGGAGCAAGTGCATGTAACATGAAACAAAGAACATCTATGTTTACGTTGCAGTATAGCCTGTGCAATCATTCAGAAAAAATACTCAAAGCTAACTCTGAAAGTGATTATGTTTAAAAATAAAGAATCTATTAGTGACTAAACATCCTGTTAAACAGAGTTATTCATTTGAGTTACCTACAGCACTGTAATCCTGTTATGCACCAAATTATGTTTATCGGACAACTTTTCCCTCACATGTTCATATTTTCTTCAAAAGACAATTCCTCTTGCAAAAATCCATTTTCATAAACCTAAGGTAGTCAGTTCTGAAAACAGGCTGAAAAGCAGCTAATTCCCAAGCACAGACTCCAAGGGAAAGATTAAGTATCAGTACCAGTCCACACATGCTCATGAGCACCTTTCATGAAATGGGGGCTACTGAAGTACAGAATTGTTTAATCTGAATCCTAAAATACAAGAGGACTTTGCAGTATTGCATAAATTCAGTAAGAACTGGGAATAAACATATTTCATCACTGGTATCATCAGAAAGAAATAGTAACATGAGACTATGAAACAAAATGCATGAAGAGAAAAGCCCCATGGACTTGTCCTAAATTAAAGCAAAAAAACCTTGAGGGCTGGCATAAATCACAACCATAAGATAGAGAGTATCACAGCATAAACAATTTTAACAAAACCTATACCTAATGCAATGCAGATACTAGTGAAGAACAATTTCCTCAAACATATTCAATTTTATTTTACTAATTAAATTTTTTAAAAGCAAATGGCAACAAATAGAGTRGCCAAAGTAAGTGTACAAAGCTTACAAACCACAGAGTGCAGCAGGACAGATTCCAGACAGTGCCAGGCAGCACTTCAGACACTGCAAGGGGTCTGAAAGTCACATGGTTGTAACTTTTGGGGAGCTGAAGACAAAAGACTGCACTGAGCTGCAGGTTGGTGCAGGATGGTAGCATGGGGGGAAAGGATGGCAGAAAGCTGCACTTTAGACACTTGCCTGTAGTACMAGGCATCCTCCCTAGAATTAGATCCTTGGGGAGAAACCTGAAGTAGTAGGTTCTTCAGACCTCCTATTCCCGTGAAGAAGGGAAGGACAAACACGTTCTGGTAAGGGCCCCAGCAGGTAGGTCCCTTTGAGCTGCTCACCAGACAGTACAGCACATTGAGTATGATGCCTTTCCTTAGCAAACAACCCTTTGCCATTGACAAAATCCCTAGAGAAYTGCAAGATTTTCTGCAGAGAGGCTGTGGAACCCCACTGTGGGAGGTGTTCAGGATTGGACAAGCTGACCTGATTAGTGCTGCTCTCACAGTGCTGAGCTGCAGGACCTCTGGAGGTCCCTTTCAAGCCAGAGTACTTTGTGATTCCATTATGATTCTGCCTGCAATGCACAGTAACTGAAAAGTTAGGAAGTAACAGAGCTGAAGTCATTTAGCCAGCTGTAATTCTCTTTTATGTCGCTTTGTATGCTGGCTAAGCAAATTTACTGCAGAAAAATACTGCCACATTAGTCAATAATACACCACTCACATATGCAAAGAGGGCACAAAAAGATGGACAACTCTGAATTTAACCTTTACAATCATCTGGTCTTGCAATACCAATCTATATGTAAATCCAGTTCTCACAGTGCTATTTCTTGTAYGCAGTATCACATGTCAGCAGATTTGTAAAAGGACAGAAATGGTAAAGACATGTTAATCCAAGCAGTATTAACAGCCTTGCCCCAAGACAACACATTTATTAAACCACCCTGACTCTTCCTGCAATTTCATTGCTCATCCACCATACACATTCACATTGTTGATAAACACACACAACTGAAAAAAACCCAAACAAAAATCCTTAAGTCTTTCAAAAGAAAACTGAATAATTATAAATCATAGCAGGAGAACTTTCAATGTGTATGTGAAACAAATTAGGCCTAGAAGATTGTCTTCTTTTATATGCCTAACTCCTTGAGGCCAGTGGAACTCTCTGCTTGAAAAGCTTCTAAGAATTGTTCTCAGTCTGATGAATCAATCACTTGGTCCATCTCAAAATAAAAATTCTCTATTAATGTAGAAGAGTTCTGCCTTTTTCACCTGCTCCTTCCAACTCCTCCTCTGGGACAAATTTTAGAATTCAATTCTKTTATCACAGCTGGGATTTATTTCCACATTCTGGGCTTTTCAAATACAGAACCACTACAGTTCATCACCGCAAGCTGAAAAGCCCAGGTTTTTTTCTAGCAARACCAGACAGAACAGCTGAAGCCAGTCTGGATGATTCACTAAGGAAGATACAGCAATGCCAACCTRAGACAAACTCTCCCTGCAAGAGCTGAGCTCAGCTTACTAAGGTCTACTTAAGGAATTGGCAGTCTTAATGAGATGGGTAAGATTTCTAATGGGCAGTATCACCAAGCCTACATATATACACACACTAAGAAATAAAACTGATAGCACAAAGCAAATTAACTGGCACATAACAAATCAGCACACAATCCTGAAATAAAATTAACATTGATTTCAGAGTTCCYTTAGCAAGGGGCACAGGTTTTATATGAATAGAGCATGCAATTGATCCACTTAAAGGTAATTTTTAAGCCTTACTGCAAGGGAATCCCAGTTCTTTATACTCCAATGATTAGATTTTGCTGACTTTTCACTAGTAATTATGGAATGCCACATTAATCAGAACCTCATGTTTATTCAAATTAGAAGCAGATTTGAAAAAAGGGGTTTTTTTACACAGAGTATTACTCTCAATTATATAGATAGCAGCTGGAACACATGCATTTTGGAGGTGGAAGTGATTCAATAATATGSAGTGGGTTTAGCTGGTGATAAACTTTGTATTAATTATTTGCATAAACAGTTTTACTGGAGGACTGCCTGCTGACACAGTAGCCATTCCAGAAAGCTAGCAAAAAAAAAAAACAGAATTGGCTAGATTATCTTGGTCATTGTCAGTGCTGCTGTAGCAGGCTTAGGGTCATTTAATTCTACTTTTAGTCTAATTGTACATTTAATCCTTAAATATATATTCCCTTGATTATCCTTGAATATACCTTCAATTGATTATCTCAGATTTCATTTTTTAGATGGTCTGCATAGTGAACAGATTAACCAGTACCATCTTTGCCTAGAGATTAATTTAGCTAAATCATTACAGGTCCATTCACTGTGCTCTTCAGCCTGAAAAACACTTAATCATGCAGAGGACAAAGAGCAGAGCACACTGAGAAACCCTGTAATGYCTGTACTAAACAGTGAAAAGGAACCATCAGTAATAATGCAAACATTACTTTCCCCTCCTGATCTGTTGTTCTTCCATTACTGCACTTGTGGCTAGCACTGTATGTTCATGGCTAAGCTCATCTCCCAATATCAATTATACATATTTCTGTCAAGTACAAAAAGGAATGAGAAAGCACTAGAAACAAATTATACCAGGAAACAATCCACAGACCTGGGCACATCTGCTGAGACACAGATAAATAAAGGTAATATTGAATTAGATATCATTTCTTTTATCCAACTGAGTGTCTAAAATTGCATGAGCATCTTTTAAATTATTTCTTAGTATCTCCAATACATTCTGTAATAGCTCTAAAGTCTAAAGTCATATTAGGATATATACTTACATACAGATAAAAAAAMCAAATTACAGCTTGCAAAAAAGTATCACCTGAAAAAATGGGAAAAAATACATCAACTTATAACATTAAATAATTCAGTAACTCTTCCAAATAGAACAGTTCCGTTACAGTTGAAAACAAGGTTCAGATCATCCAGGGGACCAAAATATCTTTAATAACCTGGACTTGACTGCCCTTGCAATCACTATCACAATTAAAACCTGCTTTAGCAGTTAGATAATCAGAGCTAAAGGCTCAATCCTACAGAGCTCAAACTTCAATCCCATTAAAAAGACACTTCCATTTGGAGCAGGCATACAGCTGCTCATGCTCACAGGGAAGGGAAAGTTAGGGACAGAAAAGCAGAGAGGCAGCACAGACACCAGATCCACAGGATGGGAAGAATCAGCTGGCATGGCATTTTAAGGCATAAAAATCACATGAAAGGACTATATTGCAGATCTAGCTACAGAACAGTTTTTTAAATAATTATTAACAAAACTATTAGGCCCAAAGAAAATTATTCCTTCCCTTTCAAACCCCACAAAGAAAATAGCCTGCTACTTATTTGTATTTAGCTGTCAGGGTAGAATTTGACAGTCACTCTTTGTCAACTCAGAGGKGAAAATCTGACCCCAAAATGACAATTAGTTGAACTGGAATAGTAGTTCACCCATGAAAGTGATTCACACCTTTATCCTACTTTGGCACCGAGTTTATTACAACGAAATTTACTATGAAATTCAAACTAATTAATGTCAGTATTTCTTGAAAATAATTTCAAAATTATTAAACCTTAAATGAAGAAAGTACGGTCCCCATTTATGGCAGCCTGGACAGAAACCAAGTTCACATCACAGGTCTGAAGAGTGTAATTCTGGCACATTTCACACCAGATTGGTTCTGTTCTGCTTTAAGGAAAAACCCTAAAAATTACCTTGAAATTATAACAAAACTTACGTCAAAAAGTTCTTCACTGGCGGATGCACAGCAGCATTTTACATCAATTATCATTAGTTTTAGGATAGTTCAGTGCAGCACAACCCTTATCCCTTCCATCTGATGTTTCAGGTAGACAGAAAAAAACCCAAAAAACCAAAACCACTAACTAAAAGTTAGAGACTTATAAAACATTAAAGCCAATATGGCAAATAAGAGACAAAATTGCTTGATCTGGGAATTCACTCTCAGAGGTTATTTCTTTCAGTAAAGATAATAGGCTTTAACTTCATGTTGTCCTATATCACAACTCTAAAAGAATAATAGGCAAAGAAGACACAAGAAAATAATCTRTCACAAAATCTTTTCTTTCCTGAACTAGTTTAAGCAGTATCTCAAATGATATCCCTGCATTTAGAAGCAAGAAACACCCTAAATAAACCAAAGCAAGTAAACACCAAYATATTATCTAAGAAGATAATCCTTAGCTTCTACCTTATTTCACCAGAGACGAAACTCTGCATTCCCGAAACCCTGACAGTACAACAAACCAAAAAGAAAAGTTTTACTTTAGTTACCTATGGTGTCAAAACTCAGCTCCAGAATTTTCTACATTCCTCAAGAATGCTTAAGTACTCAAAGAAAATTGCATTAGATGAACCTTGTTGTTCCACGGAATTGTAAAGATCTACACACTGCTTAATAAACATATAAAAACCTGTCCCTAAAATCATTATTTTAATGATGCCACTTGATGCACAGCTGCAAAGTGTCTGAATGCTGTGCTGAGAATTAGCACAGTTATCACTAAACACACTCAGCCACTCAGTCATGCTGCCAGGAAACTGCTGCCACTGGGAGGCAGCTGGATGGGAGAGACTCCTCAGCACTCACCCACATCCCCCTCTGCCCCAACAAAACATCTCTGTTCTCTTCTTAAAATCACTGCTCATCCACATTCCTAAAATTACCTTTGCCTTATAAATAACACTCCATAACATAAGCAGTTGAGTCTGCTGCTCCTCAAGGTTAGCCATTTAATGGCATTTTCTATTTCAGACCAGAGGTCAATTCACAATTTTTTGGTTGGTCGATCTACTGTATTACACAGAGTTAGTAAAAAAGCCCTTTCCCATTCCTTTGGGGTATAGCTTCTGACTAAGAGATAGATGTTATACCATGAAATTACAGGGCTTTTTAAATAAAATTCTAGACCAGTCAAAGAAGAGAGTGGAATTAATTGTGATAGCACTGATACAGGAACTAACACTCTCATAACTTCTGTAAAAGCAAGGCTTATTTCTTCTGGCAGGTATATTTGGAAAGTTGAGCTCCATTAATATCCCAGCAGCTTCTTCAAGAAACCAAGATTATCTAGTGCCTAGTTGGGTTTTCTTATAAAGAAAATCATTAAGAGAAATAAGCTTTATTTGAATGACACTTGTGGATTCCTCTTCTAAAAGAAGCTATCARTCGGGGCATTCAGTGTCAACAAAATGTCAGCTAATGGCATCTAGAAGCATTTTCTCATTCTCTGCTAATGTCACCACTGTTACTAAGAACAAAGTATCTGGACTACAAACAAGTGATGATTTTCATTTGCTTTTATATATTATTATACATGCTAAGTAATTAGCACAGTCAGTGCTTTTATACCTTTGAAATTAAAGTGCCTACTCAGTGCCAGATCTAGGCGCTTGCCTTGGACACACAAAGCCACAATATATCTAAAAATATTATTACATCTTGCACACAGAACTTTCAAACTGTGTCAAATCAGACATATTTGTAACTTTGGGCAGGTCAGACATCATCTCCTGGGTGACTACCTGGCTCAGATAACATTCTTACCAGAGTAACTGCTAAGTTTCTCAGAAAAAAATTCATCAAAATGATCAAAACTGAAAAGTGTACCTGCTACATTTTTAAAAACCTTCAAATTCAGAGCCAACAGTATCAATCTCAGCATCACACACACAGATTGTGTAAGAGAAGATGCAGGTTTCTAAAGAACTTCCAGGAATGAATCCTGGTTTAAGCTACTTCTTCAGAGCAAAACCAAATTCCTGTTCATTAAACTGTACTACTACATAACAAAAATTGTATGCCTGATTCCAGTTGCTCCACCAAATCACAAAGTTCTACTTACTATTTCTACCAAAAACAACATCTTGAGCTGACCTTTTCATAACTTAAAAATCTTACTCTTTCTGCCCCTCCACCCTCTTTCTTCTTTTTTAATGGCTAATGCCCCAGGGCCTCCAAATGCAGGTTGCTGACTTCAGGAAGATTGCCCACAAAGCACTGAGGATTCTGCACTAGAAACAGTGCTACACTTACTCATTTCTATTCCCCTCTTCAAGGGTATTCCCTTCTCAATAAATCATGAGTTCCACAAGGAAAGCAGTATCTCAAACCATGCACACAACTCAGTGTCTCTCATCAGCAAATGAACAGGAAGGGATTGGGCTCATAAAAAAAATTGTCATTTAAAACATGTCATAAATGTCTCAACTCAACTTCAAAATGATAACTCAATGTGAGTAAAATCAGCTGCTGCTCTTTATGTTCTTGCTGCAAAGCTCATGCTTCCACATCCCATTTGGCTTTAGTGGATGATCAAGAATAAAAAAGAACACCAACAAAACCTAAAAAAAATCCTAACGAAACAGATTTCAGTGGTTTAAGTAAGTAGTAGCTCCCAAAACAATACTCTTAAATAGCCTCTTCTCTTAAAAACACACTGTACATTGGTTTACCTGAAAAAAGAATTTACACAACTTCCTAATAAAAAGTAATTACAGGTAATTTAAACATTTTGGTATATGGACACTAGGTGTAACAGAATTCAAAATTCCTTTCTAAGGACAGAGAACCAAAGGGACATGTTAAAAAAACCCCTGGTTTATCTGTGAATTCTTTTTTGAACTACAGTCAATTCAACATACTACAAAAAGAACAGGAAAAACAGCTTTATTGATGTCTCCAGCCATTACATATTTTGTTAAAAGCGATGTCATTTAATTTAAGCCATTCCAATTGCCCAGAGCATTCACTTGTTTCTTCAGTTCTTTCAAAATCTTTGTTGTAATTCTCCAAGTCTCACGTGCTCCAGGCGCCCTATAACCTCTAGGGTCTCAGAGTGAAGTTCTTTCCTTGTAGGCAGGACTGGTTACTGAAGCAGACAGAGGAAGCTGCAGAAGTTTGTCATGAAGAGAGATTCTCAGTGCATGGGATGGCTGACACACAGCTGTGAGTCTCCTCAAAGAGTGGATGCTTCAGAACTGCCCTTTACCAAGCAAATGCCACAAAAGCACAAATCAGCTGGTTGTTGCAGGATGATGTGGACAACTTCTGCCCGTAATCACTTAACAGGAAAAGGGATCAGAAAATAACATCATTTTTCAAATCAAAGAACAGTCAGCTATACTCAAGAGATGCCCAAGAGGAAACATCAACACGGAAGAGCAAGTAGGAAGCAAGTAGTGTCTCCTGTGTACYTCAAACCAGAATGAAAAATAAATAGCTTTTATTTGCATCAGAGGATAGAAATATGTATTGACAATCTGTTGATTGCTTTTAAGATTAGGAAAGAAATTGTACACTTGCCAAAGTTTGCTGACCCGAGCACCTCAGAGAAGTAAAAGCACAGAACAATATCATCAACATATTTTTCAAGTTTTTGGAGCGCACTGCTGCATGAAACTTAYCATTTTCACAAGTAACTTCAAACAAAGAGCACATTATCCAGACAAAATACAATAATTTATCAATGAAAGAATCCACCATCACACACGGTCTGCATSTAACCAACAGAGGTCTCTGCAGAGACCAAGCACTCTTACCTCAGTGTTTGGCTGTAGTGCCTGTGCATCCTGGGCTGCAGATGGTACTATGGTACTTGCCCAGGTAATGTTGGCACTAGCAGATGATAAGGAGCTGAGGGCACCGTTTTTCAGTTCCTCTGTGGAGTGTGACTTGGGACCAGGCCATCCCAGGATACCATCTGAAGCAGAAAATAGGTATCAGCTCATGAGAGAAAGATTACAGATTTCCTCCATTCACCTCACCATTCTACTGAGCTAAATGAGTTGTATCTCTTCTCTGCTTCCATGTACAGCTTCACTTCAGTTAAAAATGATCTTGTACTTTCTGAACTAGCTTAAGCAGTATCTCAAATGATATTCCTGCCTTTGGAAGCAAGAAACACCCTAAATAACCAAAGCAAGCATCTTACAGGCAAACTTATCTGTGATATTTTTTTTAAGTCAACGAATGTTAGCCCTACCACCTGAATGTATGTTTAATAATATATGACTGTATAGAAATCTGGCATACCTTGGAAATTAAGCAAGAATTCTCTATCCACTATTTTCATAGCTGCRAAATTATCCAAGTAAACCCTCCATTTCTTCTGCTTGAAATCAAAGCTTTAAGCCTAGCAGCTGCATTTTATTTCTGCCTGTACTACTAAAAGTTTCTTCTAAAATGCTTTACCGGTACCAAGACCACAGTTTAAAAGAGATCTCATTAGAAAGATACACATTAAATATGAATCAAACAAAATTTGGCATCAGAACAGCCCTTATTTCTTCGGGCACTTGATTTCCTGGATGGATCTGTATTTAAGGATGCCATGACAGAAAGTACAATCAGCTAAGGCAAGTGCACAGCTGTTCCTCCCTAAGTGCTCTAAAACATAGTCTCAACAGTCAAATCACTAGTCCTCAGCACAGGACTTAAAATTTCAGCTATTAATTACACACTGCTGTAAAACACAGAGATATGGATAAGAAAATCACAGGTCTTCACTCATTACCATAATTTATATATGAATATACAATTAGTGCCACAGGGAGGATTTCCTCTCAGCACTGACAAATTTTTARGATGATGCAGAGCAACACAAAGTACATTAAAGAACATGCACTTTCTCCTCTCCRCATGACCAGGGTTACCAGAGATTGCCTCCTAAGTGAAGTAAATGGTTAGATCTGGAGAGGCTATGCTGCATGGTGTTACAGTAGCATTTCCATTATTAAAAAAATGGGCCACAAACCCCATAGCTGACTGAACTCTTACCAAATGCTAGAGACAAAACAGTTACAGAACATTCCTCTCATCTAAAGCAGCACTAAGTTATGAAGACATGGCAGGAGTTCAGATCTACTTTGCTTACAGTGCTTTTGTGGCGCCATCTTTTGCTGAAGAAATAATGAGRAAAGCATAAGCAAGCAGTTTAAAAAAAATTATTTTCAAAGATCTGAGTAACCAACAGGGAAAAAAAAATCCAGTTTTCTTTTAAAATGTGTATTTCATACAATTACACAAAATTCCTCTTGCCAAAGGAAGAACATTTCCGTGGCTCTGCTGTCAAATTATTTCTCAGTCTTCATTATTGTGCAATAACAGATCTCGATCTAGTTTTCTGTTTCTCTCTGTCAAAAAAGCTGAATAATGGATTGCTGTTGCTATTTTCCTACTATAGAGACACTAAAAAAAAAATTGAACCTACATCTCTTTATGCYAATCTTTAAAAATATGTCATCCCATCATTTCCTTGGGCTATCCACTTTCTCTCTGCACAATCTATTTGGCCTTCACTCTAAACAGTAACTTTGGATTTTTTAAAATCTAGTTTATGTAAATAAGCACAATAAAAAACTCCCACATGAAGAAGTACCTCACTTCAGGGGAAATTTTAAAGTGTGAACATTTACTTCATCATCACAAACATATTTTTAAAAGAACAATACTAGCTTTCCTCTTCAGTGCAAACACATTGTAAAAAGACCTTTGTACTTCTCTGCACATTTTAGAGCCTCTAAGAGAAATAGAAACCGTTAGAACTAGGCAAGCATGTTTTCTCTCCTGTATCAAGGGCAATGCTACCCTCACAAAAGAACAAATCTTGTCAGCCTAATCAAATTTTAAACAGATCTTAAAAATACATTATGACCAAGCCAACACCAACAGGATGCCAAGAGTTACAGTCCAAAAGATATTAAAACACATTAATTTCCTCAACACTTTTGCATATAAGAAAAATTGTTTTGTTAAACTGTGCATCTGGAATTTGAGTACTTTGCCAAAGAGAAATATGCAGAGAAAGATATTAAGTCACACAGCACAGAAAACTAAATAAATAAACAGTATCTCTCTGAATAAATTGAAAAAAAAATCCCGCCTTTCAAAGTGCCATTAGGGAACCTGTGACGACCTTGAATCTACAAATCTTACTCTGAGATATCAGCATTCTCATATCATCCCAAGGGACTTGCCATGTATCTAATACAGCAGCTCATGTTTCAGGCAAAAACAATCTCTGATAAAAGAACTCATCAGAAATTATCTTCAAATCAACTTAGACTAGAATACAATCTCTATGTAGAAAGTGAAAGGCCACAACAATATGGCTCCTACTTAGTCATATAATCAGTTTTCCAAAACTTTTCAGGACAGTTTTTCAGGGTTTTCTTCAGTTTTTCAGCACACCCAAAATGTTCTCATCTGCACTACTACAAATTACTCTTATTACAAAATAGTACAGGTATAGCTGTTGTCTGTGCCATATCTAATCCAGTTGTTTTACTGGAATTTACTCTCCACAGATTGAGCTGTCAGGTGTAAATCATTTGATCCACTCTAATGGAGCTGCCACATCTTTGCCACTTTATGGGACTCGAAAATTTCTATCACTAGTTCAACCCCTGTTCTTAAAGACTTGAAAAATATATCTATGGAAATGAAACATAATATGAGAAAGTTTATCTTCTGAGTTGGATAAGAATAGGAAAAAAATGCTGTCATTGGTTTGGGTTTTCTTAAGGTTTTTTTCTTATAATTTTTTCTCTGTTCTCAGTCATAGGCATACACAGCTGACAGAAAGGTAAATTCTAATCTATTTTGATACATTTCAGAGATCTAAAGGAATTCTCCAGAAAGGCAGTCACAAATTATATAAAARTATTGACAGCTATGTAACTACTTTACTACTTGCTTTAAGACTATGCCAAGCACTACACTAATTAAAACAAAACATCTGTTTCTGCAGTAAACGATGCAAAAAGTAGAAAGGACATACCAAATACACAACTAGTAAAATCAGCCAGATCTCTTCTACTTGTACTTTGTCGGTTCTGTAGTTCCAGGAGTGAAAACTTAAGTCTGATTCCTCTGAAACTTCACAGCATATGTATACACAAAACAGGAGTTCTTCTAGAACATATGCAAAAATTAGCTTCCTTCCCACTTCCATTCAACAGCAGCTTCCACTGTGATGAGCGTGCAGCAGACAAGTACAGCATGGCACATGAGAACATCTGTACCTAAGCAAAGCACAGCATCCAGACACAACCTATTTATCCTTTCCCTACAGCAATGCTGCAGTTCACAAACATCTGTTTTAGAGGGCACAATARGCTGTATCACACAAATGCCCTCAGGAGAAACATCTTTCCCTTCTACAGGTGCACACTGCAGGAGCGGAGGGAGTTCTCTCCAAACAGAAGGTTTACAGGAGATTTTTCAGTTAAGCAATGTTGATCATTTTCTTTTGTTGGTTTCAATTTTCTRGGTACCTGATGTACCTTCAAACTCACTTTTGCATTATAATTGATACATGAAATATGCTTAACATCTATCTCAATTCCATAACAAAAATGTTTCTAATTTGAAGTCCTCTAGTCTTGCCTGGGAGACTACAAAAAAACCCACCTTTTTTTCTGTGGTACAATTGTAAACTAACATCTACTGATAACACTTTCAAGACATATTTTAAATATACTCTAACAAATATCCCCTAACAGTGCAGTGGCAGGCCTTCAGGAGAAACCAATATTAGACTTGGATTCCTTCCCCTGCCAGGGAGAGATGGGATAGCTTGGGCTCTCTGCTGAATCCCTACAGTACACTGAACCAGCAACAGCAAATGGCAGCTGCACATCTGCTTTTCACATGAGATTGCATTTGCTAATGTTGTGTGGAGACTAGAAAATAATGTTATCTTCCAATGAAAGAAGAACACACAAGGAATAATGTATTGACCTTTAAACAGAACAGCAAACTGTTCTGGTTATTCTCGACAAAAGCAAGGCTGGGGATGGTGCAATTAAGATAAAATGGACTGACCAAGCCAACTTTAGTAAAGTACACCAGTAAGAAAGAATTTGTACTCCTGTTTTCTTTCCTCACTCTTCCCTCTCCACACRTATTTAAGCACAAACAAGGACTTACTTTTCTACTCATTTTTCTCTCGTCATCAGCTGCAAGAGAATTCCTAGCAGTCATCTGTCAACAAATTGAAAGCATCTAGATTTTGTCCTTCCTATCCATTTATTTTCTCCAAAAAGCAGACAATAGAGAATAAAAAGCTCAAGTATATCCTGCCTTCAACTCCAGAATAATCTCTGATCCATTTGTTTCCATGGGACCCAAAATCAGCAGCGTTTGCACATGAAAGTGAACTGCAGAAAATCCATAGTAAGAATGAGTTTGGTTTTGTTTTTAAAAAATCTTAAGAAAAATGAAATGTTCTACAGTTGGAAAAGTGGGCAAGGGAGAGATAGAAAAATATAGGAGGGAATTCCTATTGGGAAGATGCTTTATTCAGTAAAGGCCAAAGTGAAACGCAGATTAAAAGAACGGATTGATCTGTGCAGGCTGCTACTACAGAAGAGGATTCTGTCTGCCAAAACACCAGAATAAATTTAAAAAAAAAACAGATCTAAAAGACAACATGTGCTGGTAGAGCTAAATTAAAACAAACATTCAGGTTTGCTCCATTCACAGTCTGGGAGAGAAGAATGTTAACAATTGCAGTCAACAAGCTCTGGAGATACTCCTCTGCCAAAGGCTGTATACAGAATTGGAAAAAAATAACACTAGAACTTCTAAAGTTAGAAATGAAGACAAAAGTTTCTTCTCCACATTTTTATTTTCAAAGATGCCTGCTCCTTGTCTGCATGCCAAACAAACTCAGGCCTGTCAGAAGGCACTTTTGATGTACCTAAGTGGTGACATTCCCAGCCAAAAAGAAAGGCCTTGACATTTTCCACCATCCTACCAAAAAACTGTAATTCCCAAACACAAAGAAACTTGTAAAGATGCAATCTCTCATCCTCAATTCACATTATATATAACGAACACTTTCAGCCAATAATATCCTTCTCTGGCATATTTTTCAATGAAAGAAAAAAAAGTTGCAAAAATTTAGCCAGTGATCAATGCACATACCTTTAATAATGACAGCTAGAAATTATTTTTACATTAATTTTACTTAAAAGTAGAAACACAGACAGGATTTTGCTTCACTGACTGTTCTTGTTGATTTACTTCCAAAACAGACAATCTCAAAAACCCTTCCATAAAGCTTCAGAGTAGAAATAAAAAAAAATCATTGACTAGCTTTCAAGACAAGATTGAGGACATCAGTTTAATCTTCATGTCTGCTTGTAGGCTTGAGGACTAAGACTGACAATTCGTGACAAACATGAAATGGAAAAATCATGTAATCCTTGAACTATTCCCTTAGAAAGGATGACATAAAAATATTTTAAGTCATGGCCTATGTAATTGTAGATTCTGGACAAGATTCCACTAAAGTGAATGCTGATTTCTTTCTACTCTAATTATTGGAAAACAAAGCAACAAAAATATCTACATCAAAAGAAAGAAGACACTTTTTTTCCTCGTCTAAAACAATAAATGTCAGTATCTGTTTAAAATAGTGACTATTTCATTACAATCTTCACGAGAACATTCCATAAGCCCTAGCTCAGAAACTCACAGCCACTTTTAAGTCTTTGCTGTAGAGGCAGTAAGACTGCAAGACCTCCAGGGAAGTCACAAAACTTGCACAATCGGGTATAAAGACCCCAAGGACACAAGGAAAGGTATAGATTAAGTAGATATGTATCTAAATTTAAGGCAGTTCTCTCTCTTTATGGCATAATAGTGAAAGCTTTGGATGCTGAAGGAAAGCAAACTCCAGGTAGGTTCAAGTTACCCAAGGTAAACAATTGAGTACTTCTCACACTCACACAAGGAAGACTGTTGCCTGCCTGGACTGGATTGCTTTCATGAACTGTAGGCTAGAAGCAAGAAAATAAATTATCAAATTTCTATCTTGTCTCTGTCTATGCATTCTGCCCCACAATACCCACTGGCATCTTTACACCACACACCAGGTAATGAGACAGCACTGGGATGGAAGCATTCAGCAATAAATTGCACAGGACATCTCACAAGCAAGGTGTTTGAGAATTCCTACCACAGGAACACATGGTTTTTAAACTAACAAGAGTAATTTTCACCTGACAGTGACTGAAAAGGTCATCTTCTATTGTACCTGCTGGGTATAAAATTAAAATAATTCACCTGGAGGACACAATCAAAATTAACTAGATCATCTCTCAGAATTAGTTTGCTAGGGGATTACTTAAAGGCTTTATTCTGAGTAGGTATGAGCTTATGCAGCTTTGATGACTCTGAAACTCTACCGACTCAGCACAAACATTAAGTCTACCAAAGTACGCCTGGAAAAGATTAAGTGTGTAGGAAAATCAGTAATCAAGACTTGTAGGCCAGGTTCTTTCAGGCAACTGTGTTGCATAATAAGGCCTAGGGAAAAAAATCATTTCAGTCAGGGAGAAGAGACTAAATATTTCAGCAGCTTTTAGTTCCTTTCTTAGCTCTGTTTTTTTTTTTTTTTTTACTTCCATACCAAAGAATAAACCCACCCACACACTGAAGAATTAACTGCTTGCATTCAAGTTCTCACAGTTACACCCAAGATGCTGGTGCAAACCAGTGCTACAGAATTTTGACTCCTGAAAGGATTCTCATGCAAGTTTACAGTCTTAGGAAGAACAAATAAAAACAATTATTTTATAAAAATAATTATAAAATTATAAAACCAAAAATTTTAYAATTCAGTATTTCATAGTCATGACTTTCCTTTAAAAAAAAAACAAAACGATTCCCTTTAAGCAATTACTAATGCTTTGCTTGCTTTTCTCTCTTCCTGTCCATAGATCCTCAAAAAAAGTTTGCATTTTCTACAAGAAAATGGCAATTTTTWAAAAATCATGTTCCTTTATGAAACTGATCAGCATCTRGATATGCAAAAGTCAGCACATACCATAGGACAGGTGTCAAAAGGTTTAATATTGTTTATTCCAAGAACCACTTTTACATCATTTTCCTACTTCCCAACTAACCTTCTCCCATTTCTATTCTCCTCACAATGAGAATGCTTCAGAGGTTGTCCCACTGTGTCATCTCAGCAGCCYTGAGGGCATGCCCTGCCCTGCAGTGAACCTACTGCAAATAAGGGCAGGTCGAGGGGGATTGTTTCAGAAGCACCTGAAGAAAACACAAAAAGCCACCCCATATCCAGAGTTCTGCTGATTCTCTTACATCAACACTTGCTGTGTTCTTAAAACGTGGCAGTGCAGTTTATGCATGGGAAAACGCTAACCACCCTTCCAGAAAGCTCAAGGTCCAACTTCCAATATTATGGACAGATCCAGAACTGCGTGAACTGGAAAAACTGAGGTACACAGGGACTGAGAGGCTCATGCCTGCAGAGCTCACTGTAGTATCACACTGACATTTTAGACTCATAAAACTTGCCACATTTCTTTTTTTCTTAAAGCATGGAGAATTCTTTCCAGACTCAAAGAAAACCACAGACCAAAATAAATCCACCTCAGCAGCATCCTTCCATGCAGAAAAYTAGAAATATTATTTTCACTGTAGTATTGCATAGCATTATTTTTATCAAACAAATCTGTATTGAGATTGAAATCTATTGAAAATAAAAAAGGAGGGGGAGCAAACCAAAACAACCAAGCTGGTTCCACACTGCCATTAAGAATGTAGGTTTATATATAACCTCTTCCCCATAACACACATTTCTTTTGTGCAGCTGTCTTCAGGACCAATTTCCTTTGAGAAATCTCAGGACCACCTCTTTTCCTCCCCTCTTTGACTGCAATACATTTTGCATCTTTTTTTTAGGTAAAGAATTACAGTGTTTGAGGCTGCAGAAGCTCACAAGCAGCTCATCCCAACTTGCCTCTCTGAGAATGGTTAATTTTGCCTGCTTCATATCATAATAAAACACCCCAAGGAACATGAAACAATACCCAAGGGAGCTTGTGCTCACCTGATGACAGTGTCCTGTTATGCTGTTGGCCCACTTGATGCATGCTTTGYTGTAGCAGACTCAGGCATTCTCCAAGGCAGCTCAGGGTGGCAGCAGAGGTAGCTTTTAAAAGTAGCAAGTCCTGATCCAAGGCAGTAAGAGGTCCAGAATTTGGGAGAGATTCAATGGCTTGTACAAGATTCTTCTGCTGTCCTTCAGCTTGGCTCATGATCTGTAAAGGTCCAARAACATCTGCTGTCAAAGGAAATATCACTATGTAGCTGTTAAATTCTTATGGATTGAAATAGTGACTAAATGTGAAGAACTACCACAAATGGATGTTAATGTTCTGATCCAAACATACCATATACTCACCTACAAAAACGAAGGGCTTGAGACTACCAAAGGCCTGTAAAAATGTCAAGACTATGTTAGAGAAAATAGTCTCTTAAAATAGTAGGTTCACAGTAGGTTTAATAGTGACTCATACTTTCTGCAAGTCTTTGTAAGGAAAAGTAGGAAAATTCTACTTCCTTCTCCATTATTGATTTAGGCTTAGATTTTCTTGCCTTTGTATGTGATCTGAGATGCCCAAGGAAGTTACACTGTCCCTCCTGCTTTCCTACATGAAGTATTTCACCATAGTTAAAGAACAGGCATTACCCATTTCTCAAACTAAGGATCTGCTTCTACAAAATGCAGTAATTTTTAAGTTTACAGACATTAGCACAAGGAAGCAACTTAGAGTACTTATTTCATATCCAATATGAATACCAGCTGTCAAGCAGAAAGTTAACCTCTTTCTAGGTTTGGACCATCCAGATGAAGACGAAAGGGGTGCTTGTACAGCAGGCAAAAATATAGCAGTATTTGAGCAGGCTGCTCTTTAAGCAAATTGGCAAGATTTCAAAATCCWAAAGCCAAAAGAAAAAGAATATATTCAAAATTTCTCTCTCCATTTTTTGCAGCCTGTAGGAAATCATATATGCATATGACAAGCCTCTTACACTTACCTTGCAAAAAACTTGCTGCAAAAAYTTACAGGTCTACACTTGAGATATACAAAGTTTTCAGAAAAATCTATCTGAAGACATCGTAATAAACAAAGATTCAAGCTCCATTTGTCCACASTACTGTACTGTAAAAATGTATTATAAACTTCATTACTTTTTTCTTATCATTATTATATTTTCAAGTATTGTGTGTTTCTCTCAGCCATCCTACATTATTGTAAATTGACTTATTAAAAAATATATGTTGAGTGCACTGAAAAGCTAGAAAGAAAACTGAACTCAGAGATGAAATAACCACTCTTGCAAAAAAAGACTAGAATTACACAAGATGATGATGTTGCAGTTCATAAATATAGCCAAATGCCTTGCTGAAGGTTAACATGACATTTTAATAATCAACATTTAAAACAGAGGCCAAAACTTCAGTAAAAGCCACAGACAATTTTAATTCCCTTTGGCAGAAAACAAGACCTGTCAGAAGGTGACACAGACCTCTCCAACACGCAGCTTTAGGGAACCACAGAATCAATCCCAGGCAATGCAAGTATTCCTCCTTCATGGAAAGAGCACAAGGAGGCAAACAGAAGGAACAGCCAGGAGAAAAAAAGATAACCATCTCCCTGGAAGACTAAACAATATAATTGTATGGAAAACTGCTCCTCTCCTTTTCTCATCCTGCAGAAGAGTGTAAAATTGAAAACCTGACTTTCTCATACTTCACAGTGACAGAAATGTTCTATTTTCATTTCCAAGTGACTATTTTCCGACTTTTTTTTTCTTTTTTTTTTGGGGGGGGGGGGGGGGAAGACAGCTTACAAATCCAAGATTTGGTTCCATAAAAAAATAAAATAAAAAATAAAACCAAAAGCAAAATTTTGAAAACTTCAAACATTTTTATTTTCCCCTCCCCCTTAATAAAGAACTCTATTCTTTCACAGATTGGACAGGAGCATAAGATAAACTGATCAGGGATTTTAGAAAACATTTGGAAAATTAACTGAATGTTTGCAGCTATCAGCCAGCCCAAAAGTTTACAGGCTTTTGTCAGCTGTATTCTTCCTAGATTAGGAGAAATTTCAATAAAATCAAAGATTTATTCTACCTTTACCCAAAACAAGGTGCTGGTGCAAGTCTTACTGTTTTCTAGCTGACCTAAGACAGCTTTACAGCAGCCTTTTGATTCAGCTTTTCCTTGCTACCTAGTTTCATGCTATAGTTGTGATACCAGCAGCTGGTCTACAGACCTGACACAGCAGAAGACACCTGGAACTGCAACTTCTATGTAGGATTCAAAGTACTAGATCTTGCTGAACTTTTACTGCTCAAACACTGATCRTAACCACACTGTTTAAGGTGCTGAATGCCCAGAACAAAGATGAAGAACCTTCCCTATCGTAAAGTGACAGATCAACTCAATGGCAAAAAGCATAAGGAAATTACATATATTATTGAAATAACTGAACTTTTTTTATATGTTTGCCAATTTTTTTAAAGACCTTGACAAAATATTTCAGAAGACCTGAAGTGTAGTTGTTCTACAGAGAGTAAATCAAGGAGGAGCTAACACAAAACCACCAAATCATACAAGATGAAACTCATTAAAAACATAACAGGACAGCCACTAAGTCATGCAGTTATAGCATCATCCTCTGTCTTACTGGTGGGTCTGTTTTTTGCTTTCTCACAAGAGAGGAGAGGCAAAATGCTTGACTTACTAGCACTCTAAGCTTGTTTCAAAATCAGAATGAAAAGCTTTGATTTTGAAAAAGGGAAGTTTCTAACTTTCCTTTCACAAAGTGAAATAACTTGCCTAATTTTGAATGACTTTGCTCTTGCATGGGGTTATTTCAGCACCTTACAATTCTCCATCCTTCCCATTCRCAAATACAGACAGCTCAAAGTAGTAGTTCTCTACTTGTAACAACAACAAAGGGTATTTGCCCCTGTCTCCCCACCAAATATTAACCTATTTCTCTTTCCACTCTGGTTTTGGATTTGACAACTCCTCTTCACCTATATATTCTTCTCATAATAGAGAATCACAAAACAAATAGAGATCACAAAACAACTGCACATTCTCAGAAAAGCACTGAAACTTCAAACATACAACTTTATGATAGATGTACAATAAAAAACTGAAAGAAYCACCAGGACTACATGGATTAAAAGGAATTACATATGCGCAAATATCCAGCATTGTTAGGTCTGCATTTACTTAAATGCAAAATGTTCAGTAAGAGGAAACCTCATCCTAGGAAGACACCAGCTTAAATGCATGGTTTGCTTCTTTCTCCATCTTCTGATTCAGGAAAACAAGCAGATGACATGTGTTCCCAATTAACAGCTGCTCCTGAAGCATGAAGGAGATTCAGAGCTTTTAGCCTGCCAGAAACTCTCCGGTATTGCCTATGTTCTTCTAGTGGTTACCCAGTGCCCACTGCTTCCCCTCCTTGGCTGAACAACAAAAGGTTTGAGGGGTCAAGATAAGAACAGGGAGGTCACCCAATTACCATCACAGGTAAAACAGACCTGACTCAGGGAAATCAGTGTAATTAGTACCAATCAGAGTAAGGCAATGAGAAAATAAAACCAAATCTTACTTTTYCTTCACCCTCCCCTCTTCCCAGGCTTAACTTCATTCCCAGTTTCACTACCTCATTCCCCAGAGTAGCACAGGGGAACAGGCAGGGGGAGTTACAGCCTGATCATGACACATTGTCTCTGCCACTCCATGCTCCTTGCTCTCTTCACCTGATCCAGCATGGCAAACAGTCCTGCACAAACTGCTGCAGTGCACATCTTTCACAGGGTCACAAGTCCTGCCAGCAAAAGCCTGAGATTCCCTGGGGTCACAGCCTCTTTCAGGCATCCATCTGTTCTGGCAGGGTCCTACACAGCCTGCAGGTGGATCTCTGCTAACCATAGCCTCCGTGGGCTGTAGGACATCCTACTCCACCACAGGCTGCACCATAGGCTCCAGAGAAATCCTTCCACCAGTACCTGGAGCACCACCTTCCTCTCCTTTGTCACTGGCTTCGGTGTCTGCAGTTGCTTCTCTCACATTTTCTCACTCCTCTCTTCTCTGCCAGCAGCAGCTTTTCTCCCCTTCTTAAATCCGTTATCCCAGAGGCTCCACCACCATGGCCGATGGGCTTGGCCAACTGTGGGTCYATCTTGGAGCCAGCTGGCCTTGCCTCTGTCAGACATGGGGAAGCTTCTGGCAGCTTCTCACAGAAGCCATGTCTGTGGCCCGTCTCATGCCAAAGCCTTGCCATGCAAAGCCAACAATTCTCCTGAGTAACACTACACTCCAAGAAACCTGCCATCCAATGACCCTCTCATGAATGTCAGAATGCAACAGGAAATGATGGGATGCTTTCCTCTCTAGGTCATGCCCTCCCTACCACTTGCTCCAAAACAAGACAATCCACAGCTTTTGTTGCTGCCTGCTTCCTTCTCTTCAGGGCTGATCTTAACATCCTGTGTGATCACTTTCCCTACTTAACCCAGCCCCAGCAACTGCCACCTACCCCTTCACAGCTGGAACYGCATCTCCTGCTCTGAACACATAGCCAACCACAATGCAGGAGACCAAACATTTTATGTGATGAGAATCCAAACAAATGTTAAGTAGAAATTACTAATTCTCAGGATTACTTCCACAGTATATGGAACACAAGTAGAAAAAGCCATGAGATACACTAGGTTTGCAAAGAAATTTATTTCAGATGTAATAAGATGAAAGAACATTCTTTCATGTGGTAAATAAGCTAAAATTAGTTATTAAAATTAAATTAGGAAGTAAAATGAAAAATTGAAGTGCTATTTTCCATGCTAAAAGAAAAAATACAGCAATTCAACATTTGGATAAAATACTAGATGATACACTATTCTTTGCCATGCAGAGAAATCATCTTAAAAAATCTGAATGCCATTTTTGATTTAAGACTTAAATTGGTTTCTGAAACTAGAAAGAGAAAGGGAGAGTTTCCAAATTATTAAGTACAATAACAAATAATCTCTATTCAAGGTTTTTCCTCCCATTTGACAACAAAAATAAACAGAAACTTCAAACAAATAAAACTGAATAGCCACACCTAACTGTAAGAGCATATGATTGCTTTTGACATGATTTTATTTTAAATACTTTTGTTATCCAGACTCCAAGACTAACAGGCATAAGTCTGTTAGTCTAGGACAGATGTGTATTTTAAGACATCTTTCTTTCTAGAATTATTGATCCTCCAGGATTTTGCCCAATTAACACAGTGTATCACAACAACCTAAAGCAAACACCAGCTTTATGCCATCTGTCAAACTTCTCAATCCACAGCTGCAGCAGGGGCACCTCCCAAGACAGTGACTTCAGGTTCCTCAAAGGAAGAATGACATCAGCCATATGACCTCAGAGGRCAAGCAGAAACTCTCCCTTTGTCACAGGGGCCTCGTGGAGCTGRCCATGAAAACAAGTAGCATCACCAATCCTGTCTTTCTACATAATGATTTAAATGCTTCAGATCATTCTACCCTCCTTCTAGAATATAAAACATAGACAGATTCTTCAGACTGTGCCAACCACAGTCTGATACACACATGAGCAATTTCAATTTTAGTTTAAATTTAGTTTAAATGTTGTTTAAACAGTGTTGATAACATAACTGAATGCTTTATAGTCAGTATTAAGATATGCCTATCCATGCATGAGGAAAAATCCAAAATAGTCCAGAGGAAAAAGMAAACATTCTTTTAGCACTGAAAAAACACAGAAATCCTGTCTCATCAAGCTCATCTGACATGCCAGAAATCATTCATGAAAGGGAAATTCTGCTCCATCAGTTAATAACYCTTTTTCTCTGAAGTAATCTCTGTRCATCATTACCAGCAGCATGTGGTCTGACGACTTATCTTAGGCAATTCCTCTGAAAGATTTAATGCAGTCATTTTTATTTTTAAATCCTTTTCATTATTGACTGCATGCAAGTCAAAAACAGTTATTAAAAACATGGGAAAATAAACAACACAATAAAAAGTGCTTATACAAAAAATAGGGCATCTGTAAAAATAAACAGTTGTGTAGAAAATCTTTAGACACTTTAATGGTAATAGAAATGCAACATGCATCACTACTTAAAACTCCAAGTCAAGCTGTCCTTGTGAGAAGTTTACTTCTTTTAAAGACTGGGAAATCGCCAGCTTGCTGCTGAACTATTTTTTGGCAGGATTTGATTGATTGGCGCTTCATTTGGGGTGGGTTTTCTAATATGAAAACAGTCTCTCTCTCTGACACACGCACATACACACTTTCAGGAAATACTATTTTGCTTTTTAGAAAATAGTACCAGAAAAATAACTTTTCAGAAAACACCAGGAAAGGACAGGAGGTGAGACCAGCTTTTCAAACTACTCTAGAATAGGTCACAAGTGATACATGAGCCAGGACATTTAACCATTATTAAACAAGGAGATTTCAGGGGAGTTTGGAATTTTTTTCTTTTATTTCACAGAAAACGCCCTTTTTCTTAAAAGCAAATGAGGAACAGAAGAGTCCACACACAAGAAACAAAAACGTTTTAASTCACTGTAAATGTGATACATTGTGTTGCCACATGAACCTAACACAGTCATCAATTCTGACCTTGAGCAAGGACTGCTCTTGCAATCTTGACCTGYATTTCATCAACACCACAAACTGTCATATGCAAAAATCAAAAGTTAAACCAGCCAGTAGAATATATGTGTATATATATACACATACACCWATCAAGAATACATCAAAATGCAAGATACTGATACCTGGAACTCCTATGTCACTAAAGCAATCACACCAGTCACTAACTGGACACACTAGCTACCAATTCAGGTCATATTCACAAATCCAACACTATTTYCATTAAACTTGACCACTTTCCACTATTTATTCTAAAAAAGGAAAGAGCATAAACACACATGCAAGACTACTGCAAATACTGTTAATCATCAGCTCAGAAAGAATACCTCACCAATTGAGATGTCTGGCAAATGAAGGTAACTAATAAAAATGCACTAAAAGTGGGGTTTTTTCAAATGTAATGCTCTGTTGTTTTGAGTTAAGCATAACCACAGCAGAGGAAGTGAACTTTTGCCTTGACTTAAATTACTGAGAAGAGTTCTCAGACTACTCAAGGTTACTTGCTATGTCCATCTTACTTGACAAAAGACATTTTCTGACAAGGATTTAAAAGGGTTTACAGACTTCATTTTTTTCTTCAGTAGAGTCACATAATAGATTTTGCAATGGGATTCCATCTATAGCATGCAAGTCAGGAAGACAAAATCACAGCTTAATATATAACTAAGATGAAATAACTAAGAATAGAGGCTACTGCTGGAAGCACTCCAATAGCTAACAGAAATCTCTTACCAAGATAATTTTGCACTTCAGCTTTTAAAGTGTCTAGTGTAGGAACAGGTACAGGACCAGATGACCACCAGTAACATATCTGTACACTTCGCCTGCAATAAAATCTTACCTTCAGACTGAAAAGAACCTCCTTAAACTGTAAACAGGAAAGAATTCTGCCCACAAATATTCAATCTGGAAAAAGACCCACAGCAGCCTCTGCGAACATTACTATGTTAATGGCAAAAAATGTTTTAAGGAAAGATCCTAGAACACCAAGTGAGATACTTTGAAAGCGCCTTGGAAAGATGGAAGCAGATAATGACATCYGTATCAGCTGTCCTTTCCTGATTACTGCTTCCCTCTCATTACCAGGAATAAGCACAAAATTCTCCATTATCATCACCTCAGGGTAGCAGCCAGCTTGACCTCAATTATTTTAACAATGCAAACAATGAACATTAAAATTGGACTGACTTGTTATATAATAGTTATTAAGGCTCAGACACATACATCCTATCAACAAAGCTTCAAAGGAGCAAGTTAATTTTCATTTGGCATGTAATTTGCAGACAGAGACACAAAAAGTAACAGAACAAACAGAACTATACCTCTGACAATCAGGATGGAAGCTAATCACCAAGGCACATTTCTTCTCTTCAGTCCCAGCCTCTGCTGTCACGATTCAATTTTTTCCCTCAAAGGAGAAAGAAAACAAGCTCTCTCCACCCCCATTTGTTATTTTGTTATCTTTTCCCTAACCAGGAACCCACAATCTGTTACCGGAAAAACTGAAAAGTCAGTTGCTACATATCTTCATTGTCTCAGCTAACAAAACATTATTTCCTTTGGGGTTTTGTTTTGGCTTTTTGTGCTCAGTCTTCTCACCACACACTCCACAGGGTGGTTCCTTGTGAGGAAAACCTTACAGAGCAAACATCAAATGTCATCAGGACTGAGTCTAAAAGCCAAGTCTAAGACAACCAGAAAAACAGGGAGTGGAGGAGGCAGGCTGGCTCACTTGTTTCCTGCTCTCAGCTACTCTTACCAATCTGCTGATGTCCCACTGGTTGCCATCAGCACCTCCTGGGGCTATGAGCTCTCCACAGACCTCAGCACARGGTTTACTCTCCAGAGAGCAGCTCTTATTTACCTACATCAGTCAGGTAAATTTTGAATTGGCTAGTTAATTTTTTCACACACTAAATATGAAACTATGCTCCTTTTTTAACACATTCGATTCCTATTTTGTATCTTCAAATTCTACAACCTGGACACTTACTGCATATCCTTACAATATAATAYAATTGTATTTTGCACAGACAACAGTCATTAATCATTTGATGAAGTACAAACATCTTACTGGCCTACTATCCAGTAGCTTATTAATCACACCTGCAAGCTCCCTTGTTATTAGTTGCAGAGCTACAATAGTAAGACTTCATATTTTGTAGGTCTGAATCCTATTGCTTTAGTCCATGAAATTATCCAATTTGAGGGAGAGAGGAAAAGGGGGACATAGGTCTTTTTTGCTGAATGGTCTGGAAGCCTTAAACATTCCATGCAGTGGCAGAGGAGGAAAATTAATCTACCCTCCCAAGAAATTATCAGTTGGTTGCAGCTCAGGTACATGAGAGAAAGCTCCTCCCTTCCTCCCCCCAAAATAGGCAGAAGCTCAGCAAGAAAGGGAGCTGACCTACCTTAACTACCTGYTTTACAAAAGCATCATTCTGATCAGAAGAATTAAAGACAGGATATATTTAACAGATCCATCTCCAAACACCAAAAAAGTACATGATATCTGTAATTGCCAGTGTCCTCTGGGACTTCAYGAAGACATTTTATTTGGATGCAAGACACTCCCAAGGACAATCTGAGTGCTCTGAGTTTCTAAAGAAGTCCACTTCTTAAACCTGGGAAGCAGAGAGACACCAGAAAGCTTCACAGCCCTTGCAAYACAAATGGTTAGTAAAGAGGATCAGAGCAGTTCTGGCAGGATCCCTGAGAATGCCTCCAGAAATCTCAGCAAAACAGCCCACCTCTGTCAGGCCAAAGCCCCAGACATAAGGTTAAATGCATGTTTTCTGTATTCCATCCGTCCTCCTCACCTGAGAAATGAGTTACTGAATGATAGAAAGGCAAGTGGGGCAGGGGTGAGGAAAAGACCTTGTGTCCATGCAGACAGACTAGGACAAAAAATTCATATTGAGAGAATATTTAAGCAAACAGAATCTTGGATTTTCTAAACCAGAGGATGTTTTTAGTCTTAATCAGTACTCTAATATATATTCAGCTTTCCGTGAGTGGCTTCATTATACCGGAGGGAAAAAATGGGAGGGGAGGGAAGCTTTTCCTGTCATTCTCCCAAAATCTTTTAATTATTCTGAGAATACCTTCCTGCTGCCTAAATCTGAAGGAGAACACTTCTCCCTCGCAAAACACCATCAACTGCATGTTGTTTTCTCTGTGGAAGAGGAAAATTTACTAACAAACCAAAGTACTAAAACACTAGAGAAAAATAAAATTCCTCTGATAGCGTCAGCTGTCTTGGAGTGTTTCATGGAATCACTCCACAAGTCTTTAGGTGAGATGCGAAATCTTTTTAGAAAGAGCTGGCTGCCATAAGARGTACACATGTGAAAGCATGTGATTCAGACAAATCAATGTATCAAKGACTGCTGTGTTTTCCCACAAATCAGAGTAAGCTATTTTTGTGCAAAATTACCAATATCAACCTAGCACTGGTCACTTKGCTTCTGGAGGGAGGTGTCAGGGCATCAGGGCATGTTGCAGGAGTCATGACAGTTTTCCTCATTTGCCTGTTGTGTTAGAGCTCCCTGTGAATAATCCATGTACCTGGTTAATACATGACATTTTGCACAAAAACAACTAATAAGTTGCTGGATTCCCTCACCATGATCCATTTTCTTGAGTATTTTCTACTAACCATATCCTACTAAAAGCCATCTATTGAGACTTTGTTTTTACTGTCAAACACAACTCAATGGGACCAGAGAGTTGGGATCTCAAGGAAAAACCACAGGGAAGAGAAAAAGCAGCTCCCAAGGTTGTTTCCCCCATCTCAATTTTCTTTCAGCAATACAGAACCAAAAAATTAGAGAAGCAAATAGGAGTGCACAAATTCAAGTAAATCTTGGATGGCAGCTGGCTGCCATCTAGCCAAGCAGGAAGCACACAATGCTATTTTAAACCACAGAATACAGCATTGAGAGCAGTCTATAAAAAGAACTTTGTGGGAATTTATTCTTATGCAATTTTACTATAAAAAATTACCTTGCAAAGTCACTATTTTTGTCATTAAACATTACTCATAGGCTGATGTTATTCCGTGGGCTCCTCTGAGTAGCAGTTTTCCTTATGCTTCAGAAGGATCATTTTGCTGAAGTTAACAGCCCTGATCTGGAAAGCATATTTTGGTTATCAGGAATTTAGGCTCATTTGTGAATTTCAAGCATTCCAAAGAGCTCAGAAAATGTTGCTGCCAGTCATTAGATCAACATAAGCAATCACAGGAAAATTCTATCAGTTTATTGCAACATAGGACACAACTGATAAAAGGTGGGGTTTGGACTTTGAGCGAAATTAATCTTCAGAAGAGAAAAGGCCATGTTGATCATGAATTACACATTTCAACATGAGTCACTTCAAAGATGCACAGGTTTCTGTCAGAACATCTGGTGCTGGGRAAAATAACTCCAAATATTAAAAWAATAATAATAATAATAATAATTTTTTCTTTGGGCAGATGTAATTCAGGTTTGCTTGTTGGATGAGATGTTGCTAGCTAYTGTCTTAGCTATTGCTTTACTGGCCATTTTTTAAAAGCCTACTGTCAGAAATCAGAACTGCAGCCAAGAAGCAGGTAAGCAGCTGCTGAAAAGCACCCTTGTAGCAGTTTCCAAAGCATTCAACACCTGCAAGACAAGCATTACAGTAAGAACATGCAGCAAAAGCTGTCAGAGATCGGGTCTTTGTTAAATAACTAAGAGTTACAGGGCTTACAATTCACATTTGTTGTAAACTTAAAATGCTTCCCGTGTTTCTTAGAGTAGCCTTCAGTACTTTAGGTGCTACACAAGGAGCTGAAGATTACAGTAAGCCCTCAATAAATGTGTATAATAATGTAAACGTAATGCTATGCTTAAAATATATGAGCCATTTCTATGGTTACTTTCTTCTTGAGAGCATTTATAGAAGTACTTTCTGTACTTAGTATTTGAAACCTTGCTAGCCACCTAATATTACATTGTCATACATTACCATTGAGAACATTCAAAAATACCTTCTATTTAGTTCAATAAAAATAACATAATAAGTGTGGGTTAACAAAATGGCCTGTGTATCTTGGAAGCAGTAATTTGCATTACAGAGTTGCAGAARGTGCCCCTTGTCACCCTTGTTCAGAGTTTGCTGTGAAAATCACTGTTGCATCAGCCAGCCACCCAGAAACCTGCACTGAAAACAAAACCATGAGATGTGACAGCCTCATCCAAGAAAATATTTACTGAATTGTTATCTTTTCTTTATATTTTTATATTAATATTTTTCTTCAAAGCTTCATTTTCCAACCGAGAACTCCGATTTTAAACTACTGCAGTATTTGTGCTAGAGCTGTGAAAGAAAACAACCTTGCAGTTTTCAAAAAATGCATGCATGTGTATGATAGGCTATGCTGTTTTATATGTGCAGATAAAACAGCTGAATTTTGTATATAAAGCAGAATTAAGTGGCAGTTTTGAAGGCACACAGAAACTGGAGACTGAATTCCCTTCAAATGTAACTYCTCTCAGGATCCCTTGGGAACCTACCATTTACTTGAAATGTAATTAAATGTTTTAACAACTGTAAAGAATAATCTTGGCTTCTCTGCAACTGCTTAGGAAAATGAATGCTGCAGCAATCKCTGAATGTAGTTATCATGTGTACTGTATTATCCCTAATTTATTAATTGCCATTTATTAAATGATGGAAAATTATCATCTTTGCACATGCTCAATTACTGCTAAACTACAGGCTGAAAAAAAATTCTGAAGAGAAGCCATGTTTGTATAACTCATATTTTTCAGGTTTGAAGGGGGGGCTGGTAGAAGGAAATATCAAAAATAATGAGCCAGGTTCATTCTTGACATAACCCATATGGACAAACAGTGTAATTTTAGTAGAACATTTGCTCTATGATTCCCATAGCAACCTTAATTCTCCCTGCCTGGGTATCTGGAACCCAGGATGACTCAACTTTCACATGAATACAAAATCAAATGCACAGAACAAAGTGCAGTTTAGGAAGATGCTACTTATATGCACTCTTAGTGACCTCAAACATATTGCAAACACAAGGCAAAGGTTCAGAGATCAGAGAAGTATTCAGGTCATGTTTATGTAATGGTAACAGCCAGTTTACAGTATTAGAATAATTTCTATCTCCTCATCCCCAAAGTGAGACACTGAWTAATTTTTATAAGCACATGTACATTTACTACTCTGGGAGGTACTAGACTGACRCTGTCAGAGATATAAGCATCCCATTTACTCCCCTAGGAGACATGTTTCTATTGATCTTAGCAGGACTAACCTGAGATAGAATAAGCAGATATAGGAGAAGAGACATCTATACACACGACAAACAGCTTCCAAAGAAAGTGCTGCAGAAGGCACCAAATAACTGCATCTGTTCTACACGCTCTCCAATCTGCTTTTCTCTCTGAGGACATGAAGGGCAGGTAATCCACACAAACACTGCTGTATGGCCAGAAGAACATTTCTGTGTGCTCACACTGGTATTTTCACACTGTTCAAGCATAGCAGGTTTCTGGAACAGGGGCCAACACCAATTCAGAAGAAAGTGCAGAGGTAACATCTGCAGCTTCCCTTTTTAGACCTTAGGTTAGGTTTGAAACTAGTTTATACTGTTACAGATTTAATGCCTCTAAACAAATCATAATGGCTCCTGTTGAAACGCAGCTGGAAGCAATCCTTTTGGTATCAAGGAGCTCAGCTGCAACTGAGCTGTTAAATGTACCTGTAACACAAATTTGTATTACCRCACTTCTCAATTCACAAAATGTGTCTAAGCACAGTTAAACACTAGTAGCTGTAGAATAAGTGACACTACCATGTTCTGTGCCACATAACTATGAATTTACTGATTTAAGGCCTAAGGCCTCATTCACTTTGTACTGACAAACACAAAAGTGACACAAAGGTTTTCTGCTGTCTTTTCTTCTGCTTCACTTTTCTTCAAGCCAAGAAGTATCCATTGCTTTCTGGGAAATAGCTGGTTTTGGTCTGAGTTCTTTTCCAAGCACTTTTACATCACCTGTTCTAGAGTGGAGACATTCTTCCGTTTTTCCCACCCAGATAATTAAAATGAAAATTTTCTGGCAGTGAGTTTGCAGACAAATGGAAGTGTAATACATACAATCCATATAAAGTATAGATGCAGTGTCATGAGGATGCAACCTCTTTAGTAACATATCTCATTTTCTAATTAGCATCCATCTACAACTAAAGACTAATTATCTCGTACATGTTATGACGTACTTGATAGAAGATGATCAATAGGATGAGCCTTCACTAATTTCTTATGTATAGTGGGGGATTGGAGGAAGATATTTTAAACACAAGTCCAGGAAAAACTGGAGAGCTGTAACCCACAAAGGCTACTCTTCTGTGTACTCTCCCTTCCTTTTCCAAAATTGCCACTCACTGTACCACTGTATYATTTCCTAAATGCCCTGGTCAGTCCAACTGAGAAATCTGTCTAGAGTATATTTACTACACTAGTTTTGTAATGCAAGAAGTATCTAGTTAAAAGAATCAACCACAAACTGCCACAAAGAAAACATCAGAAAGTACCTTTTTATACTAAAACRTATTTAGAAAGAAAAATGGACATGATTTTAGCTAACTAGTTTTACACCTGACAAACAAAGGCACAGCAACACAGACCTGAGCAGTGCTAYTGGAGCTGCAGTCCATAGTTATCAGCTCTCCCCCAATAAAGCACCACCATTACTAGGCCAGAAAGACTGAAGTTAGCAGTTKAGCAGCCCATCCTACCTCCATATCTTAGGTGAATATGAGATCATTTTCATCTTCTAAAAGCAAATATTTGATTTATTACTCATGCAGACCTAAAGGTCATTTTTGTTAAAAAGCTAGCTCTCATCTTCCTGCACTCCAAAATCAAGGTGAGAACCGCAGTGAAAGCAATGATTTAATATAGAGCATTTCTCCCCACTTACMTAAAGTAATTTTACACAAAATTAGGCACATACGTTCAAAACCACTTAAATTGTTAAGAGGATTTTTAAATGGTCTTTTGCATACTGCACACTGTCTGAGCATGATGTCCTGTTCAAGGAGCTGAATCCATTTTTTTCATGCACCCTTATTGCACAACCCCACAGAACCTCAACACTATGCCRCATATCTAGAGCTACAGCATTCTTTTTGTTAGGACTCACTTTATTACTTATCCACCGACCTTTCCAAGTACATGCTTTCAGAGAAAAAAAAGGAGGACAAAAAAAAATTGAAATACAAAGCAAAACCTGACTTTTTCAAAGCTGCAAAGTAAAATTTGGCATAGGTCAAAAACCATCAAGATTTCCCCTACTATCAGCTTAAGCATTTACTACAAAGCTTTAACATCAACACACAGCTTAGTGTAGTCTTCACATAAAGTTCACACCTGTGAAAGTCCTGCAAGTCTTAATGCTTCCCCAAGTGGTTTAAGTACCACATCTCCTTTGTCATCTACAATGCTGCATGTGCAGCACTATAATTCTGTGACACAACAAACACTTCTCCACACACAACAGCATCCTTTTTTGTTAACAGTACAAGTCACAGTTCCTAACTTTGCTATCCAAATATTACAGTGACCTGAAGACATTCATTTCTCACTTGAAAAATCCTCAAAAGTGTTTTAGAATCATCTCTTTTTCCCAACAACCACATCAAATTGTTGCCTCACAAAATTGCTGTAAAACCTCACTCCAAGAAGCCCTAGATGCAAGTCCTAGATTTCCCTATATTGTAAGGAAGGAAGCAAAGAACTATCCCTTAGCTGCATAATTCCTGCAGGAATCAAATAGTAACTGTTTATATATGGAAAAGRATGTGCAAGAAGCAGTAGGACTGTCATCTCATCGAAAAGCAGCCCTTCCCAAGTTCTAGGACTGCCAACTGGCACACAAAAGAGATGTTACACTGGTAGAGGCCCTGTGAAATCTGGATCTCCCTGTACCAAATGTTCAGAAACCCATACTGATGACTAGTCATGGTATCAAAAGTTGTAACAAACACATTTCAAAGCGATCAGAAAATTCTTCATTGGCTTTTTTAAATAGTGGGAAGAAATATWTATCTGGACTTCTTTTAGTTTAATTTCTCTAAATGTCTGCAAATAATTAAAATCAATTACTACAAAATCYTCACACGCTTGGTTCTTTAACAACAATTGTAACACTGGCAGAGGTTGTAAAAGAGTCAGACACTCTCAGCCAAAGTAAACACCATTCTGACCATTCTGTCACTATTATTTAGTTCAGTGACAGCTAAAATTTAATATGAAGTGTGATGTGGCCACTTGGCTTAACTTTCCAGTTGACTTTAACCACCTACAGTAAAGAAATCTGAAAGCATAACTCTAATCATAAATTTCTAACAGGATAATAATATCCACAGTTTTAAAAACAGAATTAAATTTCAAGACCACAGAGACTTAGTTTGCCATAAAATCACTTACTAAAAGATTAGCTCAAAGTAGTGCTTTAATGCTAAGTTATGGTCCATATAAAGAGGTAGGATCTCTAATAATTCTGCATGAAGTGCGACATGATGCAGATAATTTCTCACAAGTTAATGTACAGTTAATTTTAGTTTTGATGTAACATTCCATAAATCAGTGTGGACTGCACTATTAATGCCAAGTTAATATAAGCAAAAATCTGATTTAAGAGATATTAAACAGAATAAAAAATTTCATTATGATGAAAAGCAATGCTCCTGAGCTCCTTTTCCATTCAACACTATACAAAAGTAGGGCAAGTATTAAAACATAAATTATTTATAGCAGTCAAAATTTCCATACTTATACTCAATTTTAACTTGCCAAAATTTGGAAAAGAGGTGAAATTCCAATTTCACAATGGAAACACTTATTACATGTGTCATTTTGCAGACCTAGACAGTTGCATCTACTACATTTATATTATTTTGCTTATCAGTTTGGTGCTAAATAGACCTCTTTGCTACAATTAGTGTCATGCTAAAATTCTCTAGCCTATTAAAAATCAAACTAAATCAACCAGAACAAATCACAGAAGGAAACATTGTTTATTCTTACTGTTTTGTTTATTCTTATTATGAAGTGAAAAGATGGAGAAAAGAACAATCAAGTATTATTAAACATCTTGCATTATATAAAATACAGGAGTATATTCTGCCCTATTTGCAATGTGGAGATACACCTCATTTTTTCCAGATAATATGGCCAGACCAAGAAWGTTCAGAATTGAGAAGCAATTTCGAGTTGCTTTTTCAGGAACATTGTCCCAGTTGGCAAACACTACACACGCCAAGTGAAGGACGTCCCTCTTTGCAGCATTCCTGTTTTTCAAAGATCTCACATATAACATGGTAGCACTACCATAGCATAACATTTTTGTGAAATTTAAAACACACATGCATCCTCTCATTTTCCAGAAGCAGATCAGCATTTTACATTGACTCAACTACTGTATTTATAAGATGCAAAATTAGCTAATGCAGTCCTATTTATAAAGCAATTTCAAAAAACTCATTTACATGTCAAAGCTTCAATTGCATTGCTCAATTAGGGAAACACTAAAATTGATCTATAATCCTTTTGCAGTCTCTTCTCTTCATCCAGATCACACCAAAGAATTTTCAAATAAAAAGCAAAGATTTGGTCATTGAGGAAAGGATTAACTCTCTCTCTCACTGTACTTTTAGCTCCTATTTTTCATTGCTTCAGATTTKAAAAAAGGACTAGAACAGATTTAAGCACACCTTGGTGAAGGGCTCTGGACATATCTCTTCACTGATAAATTTCAACAGTCAYTGCTTGACTCACACATGGAACAAAGATATTTCCTGAAAACACAGGTATCATATATCCAAGTCTACTTCATTGACTCTGGAAAATGGGGGAGAAGGAAGTGCACAGAGCCTACCGTTGAAATAAAATGTACTTCCTTAATCTGGAAAAAACAGACTTATCCTTTCAAAAGATGGAAACAACATCAGCTAAGCGTCACTTTTTACACAAAACTGGCAAAGAGGGCAGAAGATCTGATTTCTCTCCACTGTTATGCTGTTCTTTAGGAAGTAGCACACACACACAAAATAYCCAATACATAAAAAGGTAAACTTCACACATCATCTTGTGAAATTTGCTTAGGCAGCATTCATCTTAGTACCATTTTCTCTCCCTGRAAAGCACTCATTTCTTTCAGCCATTATTGTATCTTCAATGTCTGAGAGCTTTTTTTCATTATTATTGCAGACCTCTAAAAGGTACCATTCACATCAAGCAAAACAAAATAATTACCTTCCATCATTATAGACTGAAGTCCTGCAATAGTTACCTTTTTTGGAATGACATCACATTGCAATGCACCACAAACAAGTGAGTCAGCAATTCACTGGCCTTTTCTGCAGGGATGATACCTGACCTCTTACTCATTGTTTTACTATAGGTTAGTATTTATTTCTTCCAGGTGTATTCTTTGCAACTGATGGCTTTTTCTCTTCCCAACTTATTATGATCAGTACATACACTAATATTCCCTTTCAAACAGCTTTCAGCCTTACTCAGCTCCATTTGACAAAATTGCAACCACTCCCACTGTTGATTTTATTAACAGGTTTAAGGTGCACTCTGAATTCAACCTATGAGAGCAAATACATTTAGCATGCTAGGAGTACCCTGGAGGAGATGATTGGTAGACAAAGACAGGATATTTCTATAAAAAATAGACAGATGTATGTTTTCTCTAATGTAAAGAAAATGTGGGTGACATTCAGACAGCCAGTTCTTCATTTCTGATTTTACTAGAAGAAAAACAAGCATTCCTCCTCAGGATATACAATTTAGGGCTTCATTCAGAACACATCMCGAGAATTTATTCAAATTCTTAACATGAAAGACAAAGCAAAAGAGAGTAAGAGATGAAAGATGAAAGTGTGTTCTGTGAAAATCTGCCMTACTATTTAAGCTTAAAACTCTGCACAATCTTTGTTGTCTGAAAGACAGAGTTAAATCAGAATGAGTTAAAATTCTTAAAGACTGGTACAAACAGTCKTTAAAAGAAACAAACTTTCTTCTTTGGTTTTCATGCATTTGATACAGATGAACCATTTTTCCTCTGCAAGGCCAGCAATATAAACTTGACACAAAGTTAAGACTACAGCAGCATAGCAACAAACTGCTGAGTGTGGGGAGCTACGCCTTCATTCACGCTTTCATCAGACTTATTCAAGTAGGTTTTTTCCAGCTATATTTAAACTTCAGGGCCCACTTTCCAATCTGAAAGATATTGCGGCACGCAGCTTCAAAGAGATTTTCCTTCAGTCCTGCAACACCACTGCAAAGCCTGGGAGATGCTGAAGTATCACTTTCAAGCACATGCACACATCAATTTTAACATCAGCATAAAAAAATCTGTATGTACCTGACCTGAAGCTGAACCAGAACTAAAGCGCACCTCTTGCTCAGCAAGGGGATCAAAAYAAAGCAGTCATAAAGTAGGAAACAAAGAGAATTGTTAACTTGTCAGATTCAATTKCTTATTGTAAAGCAAAATAAACACTTCCAAGCCATAGCAAAACAGCAGATGTTTCTCTCTTACCTCTCGGACTTCATGGAGCTGACCAGATCGCTGGCTCTTCGCTCTTCGAGCAGCTGCAGGTGATTTGTGATGTGTGATGGTTACAACAGTTGGCCCGCTTTGATTCGTGTGTTTCTGGCCACTGGGAGATGCAGAATTAGCTGTCCCAGGAGGCAGCAGAGATGAGCTTCTACTTCGTGAGGATGTGATGCTCTAGAACAAGCAATAGGATTGTGATATTAGCAACATTTAGACAAGCAAAAATTTACAGTTCAGGCTATACATTTGTATTGTTCTACTTTTCTCACAAACCTAAATCTGGAGGTGTAACTGATTTATTCCTTCTGAATCGTCTGCATGGCTCAGGAGATGTTCTTGGTAACATTAGAGCTATTAATTTTATTTCTTGGTGTGCCTGTAATTGGTCTTTGCAAATATCTTCACAAATTCTTACAAAATAATATGCTGCTTAGTTCTTACAACCCTACTTTTTAGGAAAGACTTTGCAGACAGAGAAACAACAATGCAAATACAAATATTTTTCACAAAACCATTGACCTACAATGCACCAAACTGGTGTGAACAGCAAGGAAAAAAAAATCTTAAACTTTCATTCGATCAACTTCTGAAACAGTGTMGTGTTCTCAACATCAGTGCAGGTTCAATTTTGGCAAGGCCAATCCACACACCAATTAAATATTAACATTTGAAACAAAATTTATCTTAAATGAATGCATTTTGGAATAAGCTTGGGATAAACCCAATACACAGAAAAGGCCAGAAATGAATCTCCAACAGTATATGCAGTATGAATACTTTTAACATACAACCTATAAAATCAGTCAGGACACTCGGTTTTTATGTACCCATCTGTCAGTGCTGCTATCTCAGTTTGCTCTTCACAGACCTCAAACACAAGTTATCCTGGAGGTCTATAGGACACCAATTCTCAGTCAAGCTCAGATGGGCACCAGATCACCATGGGACATCATATATAAAAGTGCAATGTAAAAAAGTCTTTCCCTTCTATTCGAACAGTTGATTGCATCTATAAGGTTAAAACTGAAACAGAGTAACTTTTACTTCATGAAACACAAACCAATTCGGAGAGTAACATTAAGCAGCACCTCAAGATAGTAAAGAAAATACATAGCCTCATGAGTAAAAYACTTTTCCACCTCTCCTTCAAAATCTGCACAGATAACAATGGCAACCTACAACATTGCTAAGACAGCCACCATCAACAGCAGGTACTTCTCTTGAGCCTGCTACACAAAAGGATTCCTACACAAAAGTATTCCTTGRGTATCTTATACCTTCCATGTTACTTTTTACAATTCTGTGGTAATCTTCAAACTGAGGTGAACAGATTCCAACTAGCACTGCAACTGAAGTCAGGCCTCATGTTACCACCACACTGACTGTAAAGGWAAAGGCAGATTATTTGGCACTGCCAAGGAGGAGGAGTGAAACAAGTAACACAACCCCATTGCCACCATCRCACAAAACTAGACTTTAGACTTTTTGAAGGTTTAAAAAATGGGTTATCACATTGCCAGTGTGCAAAGAGCTGCTAATCTCATAGAAATAATTATTATTCCATTGGTTTAGATTTAACATTTATAAATGCTTCCAAGAATGATGGTCTGACTGKTTTTGAAATGAATATATTCTTTGCTACCATGGCCAATAAGATTACAATAATAAGCATATTTTAAAAAATTATCCACCCTGGCTGATAAATCACAATTGCATTAAAACTGGATTTGACTCTAAGGCAAAAAAGCAGCACGAGGTGTAATTTGTCAGAAGGGCACAGAAGGTTGCCAGGTTTATAATTCATCTTCCATCTGAAAGAGCTTAGACATAACTACAATTAAAATAAGAGCCAGAAGAAAAGGTATTTGGGAGAAGGAAGGGGATGAGGGAAACTGAATTTCCTTTTTCAAACATAGATTCCACAGAAAAAGGGTGTTCTGAGTAWATGAGTGGAACATACTTCACTAATGTTTGTTCTTCAAACTGACTAGTATCAGAATACCATCTAAACTAAAGTTAGGGTATAGAGGTAGAACAAGATAATTTTATTTTTTTCATTGAAAAATCAACTTCTCTTTTAGATTAATAAAAGTTGATTTTGTTTTAGAATGAAATCTTTTGAGATTCACTGACATTTTAGTATCATACTATCATAATAACAAAAATGCATAGCTGCTACTTTCATATAGCTAAACAAATCCTAACAGATCAAACAGTTTGTCTGCTGTTCAGACTAACAGCCGCCATGTAAAACTGAGTTTTCCCACTAGATTCACATAAAAAAAAAAAAAAAAAACCAATTCTGTGAGAGGTAAAGTTTTGCTATGTTTTGATTTTCTTGAGGGAGAGCTATAGAACTGCACATAGAAAAAGTTACATATATGGAAAAATCCATGAACTGGTTCAGACTGTGGGACCACAGTGCATTTAAGATGGCTTTTCCTAAGTTTTGCCAAGGTATGTAGCAGCTCACAGCAACTTCTGGTGAACAGTCATTTAGGGCATGGAGTTTGGGGATCAGTGGAGCAGGAGATAAAAATCAGAAAAACAGCCCATCTCTAGCTTCAGTAGTGGGTGGTGCTCACGAAGGCTGTCCTGCTACAGGGACACTAGGTAAACCCAAGTCCCTACATGGACAAGYACACAGCCTGCCAAGGGCTGCCCATGGATCCACTGTCTGGTGTGCCTGACACTCRGCTCTGTTGTGTCGGGACCCAGGACACTCCTCTGGCTGCCCTGGAGGACTCAAGACCCTGGCAGGGGGCCCAGAGACCTTGGCACGGAGTCAAAGACACCTGTGCCTTCRATTTTAACCCATGGAAACAATTATCAACTTTGTGAGAAGATTTACAAGCCACAGGGGTTTGAGTAGAATGTTAGTGAATTCATCACAGGAYGAAAATGTAGAATTTTGGGGATTTAGAATGGGGGTTCAAKAGGCAAGATGGAGGAATCTGGGCATGTCCTGTCTTTCTCCTTCTTCTTGCCCTCCATCTTCTGCTGTGATGGTGGCACTTTTGGATTGGTTAAGAGTAAAGACAAACTGTCTAACATAGGTGGTAGGTATTGGAAAATTATTTTTTGTAAATATTTATTGTAAATAAAGTACACATAGTTTTTAGTATAAAAAGATAACACACCCTGAGGGYGGTCAGTGTGCCTCAACCCGACCTGCTGGACAGACCTCAGTGGGTCAGAAAGACAATGTATTAGATAAGAGAAAATAAACAACCTTAAGAACCAGAGCCRAGGAATCCAGTCTTCTTTTTTGGTCTCGAGGCTGGGAAAAAGAGACTTTCTAACACCTCRGGGTCATCTCGACACCAGAGACCTCGGCATGTTGTAGGGCAAGGCATGGAGCTTTGTGATCTCCAGGGAGAGACCACCTCTGCCCATGAGTCTTCTAGAGCCCTCTGCTTACCCTTGCAGACCAGAAGAGTCACCAGTCCTACAGAGCTCATCCAGTCAGGGAGACTGGCAATCTGGAATTCACACATACATGGTCTGTGCAAAGTATCAGAGCTAAATATATTGGTCCATGATCAGCTCCTACAGGTCTAGAASCAAGCTCTTCTCACCTCTTTGTTTTCTGTACCTTTACAGCCTTCATCCATCTATAGTGACCCAGCATTTCCAAACAACATGTTAGAAAATTTCACCAGCCCACAACACAAATACTCCAGCACCTAAATTTCATATTATTCTTTAGAGGGCATCTGTAACATAAAAACTTTAAATGAGCTCAGCACCAGAACCTCTGGCTACTCATGAAGCTATCTCTAGGCAAGGCCCCATGACAAACATAAAAATTTGCAACTTAAAATTTGCAAAATCAGTCACAGCCAGTATGCATGTGAATGTCTGCAGGAGGCAGTTTTTGGAACCACTCAAATCCTTTTCAAGTTGGACTCCCCTGTCACAGAGAACAGCAGCAGAGTACTGTGCCTGCTGCATCCAAGAAAATGGRGGAAGCATCCAATTCCTTCTGACAGCTTCTTCCTGTCACTGCCAGAAGAAGACTCTCCAGGAACTGCACATTCAGCCCCTCAGGCACTTTTGAATTTTACAGTACATTGTCAACACCTATGTCCCAGCCAAATACTTGACTCCTCTTTTGCAGAATGTCTTGAGATTCAACACTGGGAATGACAAGCATCCTTTTTGCATTGACACACAGCTGTGCAAAAATCCGAATTTTCCATTTCTGTTAAAATGTGAAAACCTATGTGAAGTTTTCCACTGCTAAAAGCACTCTAATTATAAATCATACTACAACAGCCATTAAAGTCACTCTCACAGGAAATCAAAGCAATGACAGTAACTGATGGGCCTTTATGCCTAATCCCCTGCTCTTCCCCCAGCACTGCTCCTATGACTGATCTGCCCCTCTAATTATCATATCTCATTTTCTTTGGTCTCGCTGCTTTCTGGCTCACAACTAAATAAATAAAAAGAGAGCAAAAAGTTTGATGAAAGGAAAATGCAAGCTCTTCAACATTAGTAATGCACAGCGCCAATAATGAGTCAAGAAATCCACAGGCTGAAGCATCCCAAAAGGACTGCAAATTTTCTTTCCTGAGGCTACACCTTACCATTGCACCAACATTTCACCTGCTAATAAAATGAAACCAATAAAAGAATAATAAAGAAGCTAATAAAAGATTAATTTGTAACTTGCATTCATWTGGGTTTTATGACCTAAAGCTAGCTAAAGTATGCTTAGCTAAAACAGATTTGGGTTAAGATTTTTATTTTAATAGCCAGTCCATCCCCAAGATACAAAAGCAGTATAATGAATGCTTCCATTTGGATATCAAAAATCCTAACAATTAAAATAATGGAATTGCAGAACTGTAAATTCAAACTATACTAATGTTTTCATATGACTCATTCTCCCAGGAGATTGCCATTCCTGTTCACAAAGWAGCTGAAGTGTTTTTCACCATTTACCAGAAGCAAACAATTTTGTTTATTTTTGAAAGTAAATGCAATTTTCCAGAGATCAATAAAATAATTTCTGAAGTGAATTGTCATATCTGCTTATGGTTGATAATCATCATTTTCACAGGCACTGTGCCACAGATGTTTTTCTCTGAATAATAATTACCAAAATGACACTCCTTTATTCCTCTGCACATMTACAGCACAGAAAACTGATCCCTGCATGCAGCTTGAGAGTTATGGGAAGTCACACACTGTCAGAAAGTGATTACAATTTTGAGACATCACTATTCAGTGTTTTAATTCTCATCTACTTCTTTTCCAATGTATCCTAAGTAAACAAACACTGATAAAAGATAAACCCAGACACAGTTCTGCTTCATTTACAYTATAATCATTCACAAATATTAAAATGCAAATGACAGAATCTACATAACATCCAAACTTCAACACTACACAGGGACTAGCTTATGATGTTTTGCATATTCCTGTCAAGCACCACTCTATAGTACTAACTTTTCTGGTAGAATATCATACTGTTTCATCATCTTCAGCAAGGCAATACATATTTTTTTTAAGCAAAAGACTATGATAATCATTCTAWCAAAATCTTTTCTTCATCAAGAATCTTCAATCCTAAATTGATTTTCCTCCATTTCTGTAGAAAGATTTTAGAAGCAGTGAACAACTCTAAATTTTCATGAAGCTTCCAAAGGGAGGAAAAAAGATGTCAGACACACAACTATCAACAGCCAAGCACTGCTTCCCTCTCAGCCTCACTACTGTGAGGATTTCAGTACATGCTTTAATTAGAAATGCCATTCTTTAGTTGACTTCCATAGGTCAGGGATGAGAAGAGGAAGCAGACAAGCAGGAACACTTGAAGCTCGGAAGGCAATTTGACATACACARAAAAACCAAAACAACACTGAAAAGGACTTGAAATTTTCACCAGTTTGGCTTAATGAAAAGTTACCATGCAGATGTTAAAAATACTCAGCCAATGATCCACTTAAAAATGCAAAGGTATCTCTGTAGCCCTTCATTACTAAAGCAAAAAGAAACCTGATAAAACCAAAGATCCACAATAGTGATTCTTCCAGCTGTGGAGAATAATTACACCTCTGCCTCATAACGATTTGATAGAAGTGTTACATTTGAGGCATTATTGCAGGTGTTGTTTCACATTATAGCTAAACTGCTACTGCAGKTGATACTTGACAGGGGCAGGTTTGGACTTTTTTTTTCCCCACCATTACTCCAGGGAGGTAAGCCAGTAGAGAACCAGAGCCAGAGGCACACATTCCTCAGAGAGCTGGTCAGAGAGCTAAGCTCTTTTGGGTAGGATGGCATTTTTTCTACTTTTGATGCCCAGGTTAATACAGAACTGGAAACATGACAAAACCCACACAAAAGGTGGCAGCAGAAGGAAGGGAATTGGATTGCAATCTACAGCTGCAAGGAATCAGCAAATGAGTTCAGCTTAAAGATGAATCCACACCATCCAATTTTAAGCAGCTAGCTCACTGTGCAGCTCAAAACCAAAAAGCTGAAACAACGGAGAGTCTGTCTCCTTATTCTAACACAGACCTAAGCTGAAAGTTACCATCTGAGCACAGAAGTGACTTCACAAGATAAAGGTTCTGTTCCCTGTCACATTCCTGATGCAGACACACCGAGATATACAAGGGTTATATGCAAATCCAGCAACCAGTCCACACACTGGCATTAAGAGCTGGTTTAAAAACCTGGGTTTGTTTTCAGTAGTGCTTTTACAGCTACCATCATTAAACAGTCAAGGAAAAAGGAGAACGAAGCAGAAGAACTAAAAAGCTTGTGACAATTTCTGGATACAAAATTATTCTTGGAAGTTACCACAAAAATTACTCATAAGCCTACTCTTTCTTGAAAGCACTTTTTATCACTGAAGGCAAATTTGACTAATGTTTTAATTAAAGCTCGTACAAAATATTCACTTAGAATAGTCTAAAAGAACCAGCAATCCTATCCAGACATAGAAGATTTCTTCCAATACAGTTGATCCRGCACTTACGGAGGATGAACAATCTGTAATTAAGTGAAATGAGACTTGTATAGGAATACCAAGAACACTAAGATTATGTGACAGCATGGGAATTATTTGCCAGTGAACACTTTTCTTTTACTGATTTTTTTTTATCATTACTATGTAAAATTTAATTAAAACWAAGTCAGAGACTTAGCTTGTGTTACATCCACTCATTAACTGTACTGCTCACCTTTTGACCATTCATTAGGACACAACCAAATTTAGTGTTTAGTATGCAACCTTTTCTTTCTTTTTTCAATCACTTCTTTATTTAATTTCCTCCACCACTCCAATCCCCAGCTAAAGTTTTAAAAACAGTCATTCAGTAGCATTTTGAAACAGGCAGTAGCTGAGAAAAAGAAAATAAACTAATGCTGATCTAGATCCAGTGCAGCCAGAAGGAATGCTCTTCTCTGAGCATTTCAAAGAAACAGTGACACAGCTTCAGCTTTGAAACACATCCTCCAAATTATCATGTTTTTCTACAAATTCCCTTCCAATAATGTTCTTTCAAGATTTTTAAAAAGCGTTCTCTCTCCAGTAWGAATAACCTGTCGCTAAGTTACTTTGCTGGTATTCCTGGGAACCCTCCCACTGCTTGCCTGGTTATCCCATTATTGGGTTTTTTCACATTTAAACCAGATCCCACTTGCATAACAGAAAATACACCACTCACTGCATATTTTTCACTTCCCATTCTACCTCATTCAAGTGTATGACTCCTCAAGAACAGCTAGAAATTTCTGCATCTCAGTATTCYTATGAAAAAGGTGAATTTAAACCGCAGAAGAAGCTGGGAGCAAACACTCAGACTCCAACTTCCCAGATGCTGTTCCCAGCAGAGACAGAGCTTGGATTCTGTTCAAACTCCAGAAGCTCAGAACACATGAGCATCTGCCTGYTCATAACAGCATGATCTGAGACAGATAACTGGCAGTTCCCACTTACTACAGAGTATAAAGTATGCAGAGAGGGAGGAATAAAGAGATCYAACCTTGCTGACAGCAGAATAACAAATCACATCATGACAGTCCTATCAATGGTAGAGCTATTTTAACAAAACCCAAAAATACAGATTTTTGTGAAGTCCTTGATTATGCAAAAGTAAGTCAAGCATACACCCTTCTCTGTGTCATTACAGACCTTTCTTTGTAAATCCAGACCCTAAGCTGAAACAGTAAAGTGGCTAAAAAAAACAGAATGCTATTTTATGCAAATTTAAAACACTTTAAAGAGCATGTTTCCACTCTCATGTTAATAATCATTTAGTATAAAGTACCATCATTTACAAGAGAAAGAAAAAAACCCAATACATGAAATGAAGCAGTTCTTGCTTCTCTTATCTCCTACCAGGCAGTGAATATGAAGTAAGAAACTTTGAGGAAAAGAAAAAAAAAGAAAATAAAAAGAATGTAAATGCCTTTTTTTTCTTTTTTCTAGTTTCTGGAATTGCTGTGAAGAATTGTTACCTTGCAAATGATATCTGATCTCCAAAGTCTAATTATTGTAGCACTTAAGCTTTTGATCCYTTCCTTTTATAAAGAAAAGCGGAGAGAAATTTAAAATCTTACTTGTAGATGAAATTTAAGTTCACACTATATGCAATGCTAAAGCCAGTCAAAATATTCTTCTCAGTTAATACTCTAATACTAAGACAGGAGGGGGAAAAGGAAAAACCATATTAAAAACAAGAGATGAATCATGTCACAAGAAAAGTTTCTGGGAACAGGTAAGCACAAAATTGCTTCAAGTACAGTCCACTTCTTAAACAAGTAGCAGAGTCATCAGTGGTGTTATCTGAAGCACATAAATTCTGGACATTTTATTTTCTGGACTGTTAAGTTTAAAAATACAGAAGATAGATATTCTCTATTTGCTCCGTGGCAGAGAACTTAAAGTACTTCAGTAACAAACACTTCAAGAGAAAAGTGACCTAGCCTGATTTGTAACACAGAAGTAAGTATACTTTTCTTCAGCATTTCTGCTTTATACTCAACAGATTCAAGCCAATTAAAACATATCTATTCCAAAATACATCTATACTCCCAACTTCCTATGCCAAGTTTCTGTAACTTACCAGTCTTAAAGAAAAATGCAAGAACCCTCTTCCTACTATCTGAAATACTCTTCCATTTAGTTCCTCTGCTACACATGTCCACCATCTCTCAGTTAAGGAAATACTTTTATTTTCTTGCACAATGAGCATAGGAACAAGGAGCAAACCACAGCATTGTTGGTCACTATGCAAGAATACAAGTGGACCAGTGAGATGCTCCCCATTCTAAAGCCTTCCTGTTTCCAAAAGTTGTGCCTTAGATCTTCTGTGGCAGAAACTAGCTTTGTATTTACCAGCCTCCCRCTCATTTAGTCAAGATTTTCTGATAAAATTTTGCTTTTCAAATGCTTTTCAAATCCCTGAACACTTCTGGCATCCAAAGCATCCCAACATATTCTTCACTTTCTACTCATGTCCTTTTGGTGYCTTTTTTTTGGATTTTTGTTTTGCCTGTTTTCAACTCCTTTTTCTTTGAGGCTCCCCATACCAATATTATTATTAACAGCATTCAGCYACTGCAGAGCACTTACTATACTGATTTGCCCTTTGCTTTCTCATCACCAGAAAAAAAAAACTACAATGAAGTCAAATTTCATCACATCGAGTTCATCCTGTACAGAAGAATAACAAATATGATGAAAAGTACTTCAYTATCCCCACTCCAATTTTTTCATTTCAGAAATGGAAGGGGACTGATAAAAGTATTCATTACAAGTATTTGACAGAGTTAGAGCAAGCTAAGTATTAGCCCTTYTTTTTCCTGATAATTTCTGAAATTTTGTTTGCTTTCTTTGGACCACTAATTGCTGTTTACTTTCACTGTTGCAACACCAAGGTTTTTCTCTTGACACATGAATTAATTCAGGACTAAATATGCAGATACTACTCCTGTTGAAGGAGCTCAACATGGAAAGATAGTCTGAACAGAAATTACTACCAAGTGTAACAGTTTTTACCTAAAGAAGAAATATGATCCCAACTTCAGTTCCACAAAGATCAGCTTCAACTAAATTACTGCTATTCTAAATGAGATTTTGCTATTAAAATAGAATAATTTATCACAAGCAGGAAAAGCATAAAAATAAAACTAGTATTAAGAAATATAATGAAAATTAATAGAGTGTAGGAGCATAAGAATCAGTATGCCATTGCACAAGTTTCCAATCTCATATACTGAACAGCAGTTTTACCACCTCATCACAGTTAAATTATAGATGCTAAACATCTAAATGCATTTAAGAAGTGACAAGAAAACATACTGAAGAATAATTGCTTGCTGGCAATTGAGTATAAAAAGTTGGCATCGTTATCTGGCACAGGAGCTGCAAATCAACAGCAACTGTAAGAGTAGCTTGATCAAGYAGAGTTGCACCTTTCTGAGTAGTACTGGGCCACATCCATATAAAAACTATATTGAATTCCAATGTGTAAGAATTTTTAAAGTACTGAAATATTCCAGCTACTCAATTCTCCTTCAAAAAGGGTTTTATTTGCACCACAATTCATAAAAGTTTTACTTGAAGGTTGGAGATAGCCTCAACCCATCATTTTGCTATCTTTCAAGTCTACACAGTTGGTCTTTTTACTTGCCCAAAATATTTGGCTGTTTGAGGAGAAAAATTGTGGACAATTACTTCCAAAGAGAAGTAAATAATGTAACTCTTCATATGATGAGCTCTTTCAAATTTAGTAAAGAAGATGAAGACTGACTGCTGCTAACATCTATCTGAAGCTTCCTATAAGAAAAGTCACTAAATTGCATAAAATTAAATAAAACTGTATTAGTTAACTTTTAAATATTTATTAATAAATGTATTTATTAATAAATGGTTGATCCAGCCACTCAATTAACCATGCACTTCACTAATTTGTCATAAACAGGAAAATGTTTATTTATTAGCATGGCCCAAACTGACTTATCCTGCTCCATTAGTGACAAATGACAACTTGCTGCTTTTACTCGAAACCCTCTAAACATCAACCGACTAATTACAGCAGCCAATCATCCAGGCTATGCAGTTCTCACCTACTCCACTTAAAACATAATAGTTACTTTTCACTCTTAATTATTTACCTTAGAATCACTTTCCTTGTGATGTTTGGCACAGGATCGAAGCTGAGTTATCCAGTACTGTTTCTCCTTTGCATCAGCAGCTAGAACAGAAACAAGAAAATGCAGGCAATCACACATAAATCAATACTCTTTTGCCCAAGAGGTGACAGAGCAGGGCAGAGGGGGAAAGATTAATTATTGAGTAGGATGCAGTATAAATCCTTAATTTATGCTACATAAATACACTTCAGCTTTTCAGTGCAACACATTTAAACCTGTACTTAAGAGGCCACTTGGAAGAAACAAGSTTATGAGTCTTCTTCGTAGTTATCTCTTCCACATGTTAGCAAAGGCAGAACTACCTACCTCAAGAAGACTYTTTTGCTCAAAATTTTTCATCCACTTTTGTTTTGTTTTACTTGTCYGTCTTTGTGAAGGACATACCACAGCATTTAAATCCATAAAAGCTCTACACTCAGGTTGTCAATCAGCTACCAGACAAGCTACCAGTTCCCCAGACACTTAAGTGCTTCTCTTTTAATGGAGTTCAACTAAATCTCTCTCTAAACCCATGTCATTCACATGCAACTTAAACACATAGGAATTTCCCCCACACATCTTTAGAAACCAGATTTAAAAACTATTGAAGAGTTTGACTACTCTCAGATGGCTCCTGTGTAATATACTAAGTCTGTTTAGGAGAAAGACTTTTGTTTTTCCCTCAACTACTACTACAGGAATCCTCATTAAGAATAGCAATACAGAGTTGATAATTTCAGTAAATATTTTCTCTTACTTCCTCTGCTATTGAGTATCTTAATGGKAATTGACTCAGCATAAAAATTGTTTACTGATTTCAATCAAATTTACAGACATCATTAAATTAAAAGTAGCATATTGTAAGCATTTGATAATTTCAAGTGATTGGAAAAGCATAATGAAACAACAAGTGCTCATGATTTCTAGCTGTGCAACTTTCAAAGTATTTTAACAGAAATGCTCCCTGGTTGTTTCTGAATTCAGTTCTGTGTATGAAAGAGCAACACATTGTAGCACAGGGGACTCCTGTATGCTCAGTCCTGCTGGACAACTGGTAAACTGTGGTCAGAATAAAACTAAGAATACTTCTGTTGCACTGCATTATCTATCTTTTTTTAAAAATAACAGTTTACTTTTTTATAAATTAGCTTGACTTGGAAGCATCATGATCAATCAACCATACTGAAAATACCTTAAAATCAGAACACTGCCATTTTTTTCTTCCTTTTTTGTAAATATTCCAAAGTATCTCCTATATACCCTGTATTGTTCGTCTTATACTTGGGAACAARGGAAGGGAAAATTTTATGTCACAGGAGCATTCAATTACTCCAAGACTGATAAGAACATAATATCTCAGCAACCCCTCACTGGCATTTTTCCCTTCTCTGACCCATCATCAGATTCATTACTGCACATTATCTGTAGGATGGCAGCAGGGAAGAACAGTACTAGAAAACAAATGTTATGCTGTGGACATCAATGAAAGCACCTTTTTCTTCCTTTGGAAGCAAATAAGATACAGCATTCAATGAAAATGCCACAGTAACAGATTACAGAAGCCACCTTGAGGTACCTTCCAGCCCTGAAAGTCTATACATTTTAAAGTCACACGTATTTAACTCCAGATTACTCCTCCATCGTATTTTAAAATATACTGTGTAATAACAGAGCTGGATAGCCACTACTTTCTGACAGCACAGGGAAATGAGACATGAGAGAAGAGATGCAGAAGTGGGAGTGGAAGAGAAGAACAATTCAGCAGGCACTGTGGGCWGCACTGTACCTCTTAGCTTGTACATCTCTCCATTAGCAGAGTAGACCACCATCATGTGTGGCACTTCATCACTGGGCGATATTATAGCTCCAGCTAAAGACAAGGCTCCTCGTGGCTTTGGGCTCTGGTTTTTAGTTTGTTCATTCATGAAATACTGCAGAATCCCCGTCTCAAAGTCCAGCACAAAGTACCTGTTGAAAGAAATCACAAGCATAYGGTATTTCCACAGAAGCTTTTCATGCATTTACCCAACAAAGGGCACAGAYTGATCTTAAATCAAGATCATAAATATACATAAGAGGTTAAAGTAATTTTTGTAATTACAATTTTATAATGTACTGTCATTAGGCTTGGTTTTTCAGGGGTAGRTGATCCTTTATTAATAACACAAGCCATTTCACAATAAACCAACACTTAAGACTGAAAGATCATACAAACAAAAAATAAAGTAATGGGTTGCCCAAGTGCATTAAATGAAAATGAAGGCATTTCAAAGTTGGTGTGTCAGCCTCAAGAGTTGAAAACACTTTTTTTTTTCCACAAATAAACCCATCTTTCACAACAGTGCAGATCCTAAATTTCATTCCCTCTGGAAATCTTCTATGCTATCACACAGAGCAATTATTAAACACTAACCCTTGACCAAGAGGGAACAGACAGCAACCTCCTGGCTCACWTGAAGGTCTGCAGCGGTTCTCCTTACACAACAAAGGTCAGTCTACTACAACCCTCAACAGAATAGACCAAAGATCACACAAATGAAGGTTACCCCCCTTAGCTGCTTCTAAAAAACCACCCCTAACAATCTGAGCAATCCCACAATACAGACATTTGTAATACACAGTATTTGTTACTGTTCCTCTAAGATTACCATAGGTCATACGAATTTGTGTAAAATATTCCAGAAACTGTGGTTATTCAGACTTCTGTCRCTTTGTCTATCCCAAATTTGCTCAAGTTACCACATTTTGTCTTAGCTCTTTCACAATATCCCCATATGCAGAACATCTCTAACTAACTTTCCCCATCCATAGAACATTTCCAGGATTATCTTTACAGCCTGCAGTTACTGGTGGTGGTCTGCTCTTCTCTTTATTCATGCTAAAAAAGCCTGGACRTGATGCAAGCAGTTATAGCCTAAGACTTACAGAGTTTCTGACATTTTGCTTGGGACCCCTTCCTTTGCTGCAGTTTTGCTTCACTCTCTACTGCCGCTGCCTTCACACCYGAGCAAAGATCAAATTCTCTTCAATTGTTACAGATTAACAGTCCCAAAGAATTTTAAACTASTGCACTACCACACCCTTTACTTCTGCCCTGACTCCATTTCCCACAAGCTCTTCTGCATCCTTTTCCTCAAGAAACAAATGGAAAGCCTCCCTTTTGTAATCATGTAGCAGCACATCACTTCACTTTCCCTTATCTTCAACACAAAGAAGGACTAGAGGAATGGAAGCTGAATAACAACCACATTTTCAATAGTAGTGTTAGAAATAAGGAYGCCCTAAAAGGAAACTACCAAAATTTCATATTACCTTACTGACTTGTATTGTACCAGTTCATAACCTTCCTGTTGTGTTTGACTTTTAAATGATTTTACAATACTACTCTTCCCCTTAATAAGCACTTTTTCTCTCCAGATTGCTTAGTAGGAGAAAATGATGCACTTAACTGCAGGGAAAAACAGCAGAATTGGAAAAGATTTTTTTTTTTAAGTCAGACTTGCATATTTCACAGCAAATTTTAATTTTGCTCATTCTCATTTTTCCAGATATTTTGGGAACATCTGTTACATACTCAAGAGAAAAAGCAGAGCAGTTGACAGAAGTGATGCCACGCCCCTGAGAAAATGACMCAGGTGCTTGACCCTAGAGCCAATGTTTCTCCCCATCATCTCTGAGCTCAGCAAACAAGTCTAGACTTAATATGCAGTCATGTTCATTCTGAGCCTGTGCCATCCTCATCATAATTCCATTGTCCTTTTATTGTTTAGGTACAAATAATTTATTTCAGCCTTTGTAATTTGGCCATTTTTTAATCGATTACTACCTTGGAAATCACCATTGCGGTTACTAAAGTGCAGCTCTACAATTAACAAAAGGAGGAACAGCTAGAGGAGAAAAAAAAGGAAAGAAAAAGAGAGGCAAGAAAAAGTCTCTCATTCTCCTATTAAGACCAAAGGATTTGGAGAAAAAAGTTCCTCTGAGTCTATTAGAACAGAATCTATTAAGTTACATAAACACTACGAGCACTTCAGCTCAGAAACTTCGGCATGCTAGGCCAGCAAAGCACTCCCAGAATGACTGTAAGCTCCACAAAAATGGACTTTGCATTGCCTTAAAGCTACCCCAGGGAAGGAAACCAGCCATWTGAGTACAGAATAATACCTTTACCAGCATAATGACATCAGACAGCAGCAACTTCTGCAAATTCCCAAATGCAGAGACGGCATCCTTCCACATCCTTGTTATCACTGTTACAGCAGAAGTGTTAACTGGATTTCTAGCCAAYCACAACCTATTTTATGTACAGTCTCAGAAAAACAGAACCTCACCACTGACSTTGTACCTTAAGTTTTTTGTGATGATGTCTCAGAAGCCTGTAAAAGCAAGCAATTTAGAAATCAAGCAGTAATTTTAAGAAAGAAAAAGGTAACCAGTTTTCACAAGCCCTCACATCACCCTCAAGAGTCCTGACTTCTTTCTTGTCCCAAAAGAATCAGGAACTTTTCAGAAGCATTTTGGCCATGACACTGTTCACATCACACAGAATCGAGTGTTTCCTTTCCAAAGATTATGGTTTGATGTGCAACTCCCCTCTTCACCTTTCACACAGTGGTGTCACAGAAAAAGACAAGAATAAACTGCACAGACAACTATAGCCTCACAAAGAAGCAGAGAGATAACACACTTTGAAAACTGTTAAAAGGATAGAAAGAGCCAGGAGAAGGAATAAGGAATTAAATGTCAAATCAAGCAGTGCAAGGCTTCATACAAAGGAGGTGGAGGAGAGAGGAACACAAAGAAATAGGAAAAACAGGAGCAGCTTTCAAAAACATTTTCTCGCATCACAGACCAAATGATGACCCAGTTCAGACCATCACAAAAACACAGAAGAAATGAAAACCAGAGTCTTTCATTAGCTGAGGATGGAAAAGCATTACACATATAAAGTAGAAGAGAAGGGTACATGTCCCATTTTAGAAGCACTGTGCAGCTGAATCAAAGGGACAGAGATCTCTTTTAACTTCTAAAAGTCATTTGTTCTGCCTACCAGGGAAATAACAGCACTAACCTCTCTACAACTGATTCATCTGGTCACCTCATCCTTACTGCTCTACTGGCCTTGCTCACATTCACCCATGACATCATATTTCTGTAATTAAATCTCAGATATCAGTGATGAAAACAAACATACTCTTTAGAGAACAGTCAGGCAGAAGGTGGCAGAGCCCAGTTACRTTATACTACTCACACAAAAAATCAGTGCTACAGAGTAATTGTGAAACAACTGTTACTGAAAGCCACTTCCAAAAGACAGCCGCATTTTTCTGTTATTCCAAAACCAGAATAACTTTTAATTAACAGTCTTTAAAAGAGTCCATCTAGAAATAAGGTATAAAATCACTACTTAAGCATTTTTAAGCAGTTTTAATTGCTTAAGTACAGTTCAAAATGAACATGCAAAATTACAGGCAAGAAAATGCAGGCTACTTCACAAATGAAGAGCCAATGGATTTCTCACTTCAGATTCAAATGCATTCAGAAACTAAAAGTTTCCTGATCATCTGGCCCAGCTTCTCTTAAGCTCCTGAGATCCATCAGGGTAGTCCCCCTATGCCATTCCAACCAAATACAGAGCCATTACCAACTGAGGTGAATTACAAGAGAAAACATTCACCACACTCTGCAGAGCTCAAGTCTGATACGACCAGAATTGCTATGTTTCAAGTCACTCAGGAGTTTGCCAATATGGCCTGATGACAGTTTCTTTCTCTTTTACTTCCCATATTTCAAAATTAATGCCCTCTCTGCATAAATCCTAAGTCTTATAAATTCTACAACTGTCTTAATTAAACATTTGTGCTTCACCACGCCCTTCATTCATTCACTCATTCATTTATAGCCATTTAAAAAAATTTTAAAATGTCAAACAGAACAAGTACGGTATGCTAGGAAGTGGAACATGGTGCCTTCTGAATTCTTAGAAGGGAAGGGTCAAACRCTGTACTAATAAAATATTTCAACCGGGTTTGCTTCCACTAATAAGAGTATTTATTAAACTAATAAATACAACATGTTCATATAATTATAGAGTATTTCAATAATTTATTATTAGTTCCCTATTCAAGAAGACTTTAAGAAAAARCAGTGACTATGCTTTAAAGAGTGATAAAATGCTGGTGGTATAGCAGGAGATGAAAGTGCTCTACCACTAGAGCTTGTCAACAAAGAACAGCTTAACAGGTCTAACACAAGAAAAACTGACATTTCACCAGTACAACAGATTTGAGGCAATAAAATTTTTAAAAAATTTTTAAAAGCCACACATAATTATCAAAAGCACATGATATGAACATTTCCCACATTATTTACTCACCTCAGTGGATTAAAGAATTTTAATTTTCCTATTTCAAGGCAAATTAATCATTTCCACATTCTCCAGTAAATGAATACTTCAGTAAGTAAATAATAAAAAACAAATCATATTTCTATGTATTTCATCGTTCAATTACACATCATAACATGGTGCACTGCTCCTTGAAGCTGTCACTTGGATGCAAACCTGCAACGCACCCARAATCATGCTCCCAACAGAAAAAACACCTCAAAAGAAGTTTCTCCTTTTCTTCCCTTATTCTGAACACATCTCACAAACCAACTATCAGAACCCATGTTTTCACTACTTTGTAATCCCAATAAGTTTTCAGTGTAGGATTGCTAAATCTTTCCATTGTGTAATGCATTCCTAGCAATTTGAATATTCCTTACACCCTTCTTTCCCACTTAAGTCAGTTTTCTGGACCAGATTTTGTACAACTTCCAGTTTGAATCCATAATGTGACAAAGGTTTTTTATAGACATTTACAGCTGGACAACTACAGTCCCAGTCAAATCTTCAATTTCTGACACAATCTTCTGGAAGAACCTCAACTCTTTTGGAAAGCAGCTTTGTATTAATCATGTCCTTGGGGTTCATAGAGGTAGCCTGTGCTGGAGTCCATGCTTCATAGCTGGACCCTGTCTAATCCCAGGCTTTATGTTTAAAATTGTATGGATGTCCAAATACTGCACACTAGCACTGACACATCCTGCTGACTGATGACAAAAATCTTCCAATTTTCCATAATTTCCAAAACAAAATTGTTTTAATTACGACCTAATACAGCAAGTATGTCTGGATGGAGAGGGATGCTGGGTTGCTTCTACAGCAGGCTAGCTTGGTTTCACCTTTTTGGAGGTTTTTTCCCCCAGTTACTTAACTCACTGATGCATAGAGGAACTTTTCTTTCTAACACACCACTTTAGGTCTTCTGCAAACATCTTTTATCCTAAACCAATCTCACAATACATACTTTATGATCTGCTTTTTATTTTGCTTTAGCCATAAAAATGCAAATTTTTTAAATAAAATACATTTACTTGAAACAGGACAGTATTCACTCAGACTTAAAAGACCCTGATAGGCAGCATCACCTTCCTTACCAAACTGGAATAGTAACAATTCACGCATTTTTCCTTCTCAGACTGCTGAACTCATCATTCCAGACAATGTGACAAATACTATCTGCTACTCCATGCTTCAACATGAAATTAACTCAAGAACAGAAGCAGCTCACAACAGAAGAATTTTACTACCTTCTTCTTCAACCATTGTTYTCAATACCTCTGAGTTTCCAAACATATTTTCCTTTCACTCCCTTCCAATCTYCCCCCAGTCACTGCCAGCACATATTCCTGACTGATTCCATAACCCTCTAAAGGAAGATTTTCAAGAATAAGCAAYCAAACTAYTCTGTAATTTTGTTCCTCTTTTTAGAAGTAGTTTAAAAATATATAAGAACTGTAGGATAGAAAGTAAATTACTGTGTCAAACAAAAGCAAACTTTATGGCTCCAGTAACTGAATAACATGTCACACAGAAATGTTTCATTTTTAGGAAACTGTATCTTATTAGGACATCCTGAGCACCACATTCATACAACTGCTTCTTTTTTTCCCTTTTTAYCTTGGTCCATAAAATTAATGGAATTACTCAAGCCAAGAAAGATAAAGCACAAACGCACATATTCCACAGCCAAGGACTTTAATAATAAAAATTATCTCCAAAGTTGTCATTTAAAGACTGATGCTCAGGAGAACAAGCTTACATTTCAGTAGTTCTGCACTGAGGTTCCCCAATTTATCATTTTTTAACATAAGAAAGTATAAGAATACAGTATTAATTAAAACTTTCACTGGCTTTGAGCATRTCTGTACGAAAACTGAATTTTTAGAACAGTAATTTTTTGGCATTATTGGAATTCAAGGTGAACTACAATCTGCTGGATACTTATAGAGGCGTTCCACATCTAAAACGCAGTTAGGAAATAGAGGAAGTATTATCCACAGCTAGCAGTTGAACAGCCTGTTTTCGTTGATCAGGCCCTTCATGATTTTAACATCTGCAGAATTCTCACACAAATAAAATATTAAGAGAAATCTCCTTTCCTGTCTCRTCAAGTCCCAGCAAGCCCTCTTTATGAACCAGAATGTCACTTCTTTCTCAGTGAAGAAACAATTGCTACTGACCAGCTCATCAACCTCTACTTACAATGCCAATTATTTTCAACTGTCTGAACTCCTCTGTAGTGACAAATGGATATGTTGCCCAGATTTCACAGAAAAAGAGACTACAGTAAGGATAAACATTAAAAATTGCTTAGGGGTTGCTTTTTAGGAAAGAGGGAGGAAGAATAGGCCTAAAAATAACACATCCATTTGTACCCATCAGGCTTTGAATTCATAGAGAATTGTGGAGAAGTACATTCATTGTACTAATCTATGCTTCAGTACAACATGGCTGTGCTGAGGGGTTGCAATTGCTATTTTGGGACAAACATAAACAAAAGGTACACAGTTGAGTTTGATACCATTAACAGCACCTACTGCTTGTGAAAAAYGCTAATCATTTGTTTTTACAATTTTAAAAGTTTAATAGTAACAAAATGGTTATAAAAAATAGTAATACAATTAGAGTAATAATAATTTGGACAAACTGAATTAGGACAATATGAGACAATAAAGACAAAGTTACGGACGTCTGGGTACTTCTTTCTGGGCAGCACGAGCCCGAAGGAGGACCCTTACTAACAAAGGATTACTCTTTAAGAACAATAGCCTGTTGCATATTCATACACTTCATACATGATGCATAAATTCTATTCAAACACAGGATTCTGTCTGGTCATCGTCAACTTCTTCTTCTGAATCTTAACAGCACCTTCGAGGCGGGAAGAAGTTTGCTTCTTCTGATAAGAGGGCAATAAATTCCTTTCTCTGAAAGATTTAGGTGTCTTGTGGCTGCTATCTCACTGCAAGTTTTTTCTCGTTTAAACAAAGCATCTTACATAGCATAATTTCTATTTTAACAGTTTTTATAACTTAAAACTATGTTTAACACAGTACTTAAGAGAATTAATACAGCATTACTTTCTAACACAAGACATATAATATTCATTTTAACATTTGCGTAAAGCCAATCATAAACTGCATTTGTCACATGCTCACAGCCCATCACACTGGCTGGCTACCAGTAATCCTTGCCACCTTCCCTTTCCTTGTTCCAAATTCACTACTACTTAACAATTAAGCAGGCTGGAATTGTCATACTGCAGGTCGAGAGAAAAGGGATATAACTGGGGGAATAAACAGGCTGCTGTAATTTGGACTCCAGAAATGCTGTTACCCAGCTCAATTCAGGTAACAGATTAAAAACAGAGTTCAGGCAGGAAAATATGCTTTCTTTCATAAGAAAAACAATGAAGACCTAAAACAAAACAAGAACCAAGTACTTACATGTCACTTCTAATGATCTGCATGTAATGAAAGGATGGTAACCTTTAGAAACACACAATTCTATGAGATTCTAAAAGAAGATCAAGGAAACATACACGAGAAAATTAGTTGCACACACACCAACCTCATTCCCCATCTGAGGTGAAGGCAGTGCTCTGTGTGACACAAAGGTCAGTAGTTAAATTGGTTCTCACTGAAGCTAAGCCCACAGGAGCTGTTTGCAATCATCTGGACACCAAAAGGAAGGAAGCTGTCTGGTCCATCTTCTCCCAGTCCCACCTTTCCACTTCATCCAGGAGCAAGGCTTTGCTCCTTTGAGAAAGTAAAATTACAGACACCTACTTCACAGCCTGTATGGACAACTGCTTTTCTGCTCCAAGTCTAAGTGCAGTATTGTTCTGTCCTAACTAGCAATAAAAATCCTACCAATAAATAAGGCAGCTATCAGAAATCAAGTACTTCACTTTCTCCTGTCATCCCTACATCTAGCTAAATTGAGCTTTACATTCAGATGTTTAGCTTTCACCTAGTCATCCTCAAGAGGATGCAAAGAAGTAGAATGCATGTACTTAGTCAAGGAATATTCTAGTTGCAAAATACCTTAAGAATACCCAGAGAAACAACTGTTAGAAGACCTTATTAGCAAATTTTGTGAGAGTCAGTAAATAAATGACAAAAAATAATTTGCTTTCATTTTTGTAACAAATCACTAAGAAAATCCAAAAGCAAAAACATACAAAAAGCCCCCCAAACCTAAATACTGGGGGTAAAAGTGACACACACTAAAAATCAGGGAAAAAAAAATCTGAGTTTCTTCTCCAAAATAAACAAAAAATATGTATATGTAATGAGACAATCAATTATACCTAGCTTGTGAAAGAAGCTTTTACATACTAATATTTGTAAATCCCTCTAGTCACATTAGCAGTTATCAAAACTGCTCCTGAGCAAACAGCAGCATTACCACACAGCTCCAAACACCTCCCAAAATTACACCAGCTATGGAAGGAATCTTATTGCCTTTTCTGTAACACAAAGACCCACCAAAATTTGCAAGCAATACAGAAATATTCGACCTTCTGAAAAAATATGTCACTTTTTTGCTTGACATTTTCTGTAATAATGTTTCAAAAGATCTGACAGGCTTGGCAAGCACACTTCACATCCAAAATCGCCTGCTGCCTAGCATCCATTCATCTTTCATTAAATACTTATAAAAAATACAGAATTAAATAAACAGCTTAGAAGTTGGCCTGACATACCAAAAAATACAATTCTACAACAAACTAAATACCAAATCTGAAGGAAAGTAATCAAAAAGAAGGCAGCACTGAAGGCAGCCACTGGGGGAAGGCAGCTGCTTAGAGCACTAATAAGTCCAACAGTGACTGACACTACCATGTATTATTCTTTCAACATTCTCTCCTTTAAGTAGGGATATGCACACACACACAGAACACACTTCCAAGATGGCAATATATGAAGACAAATCAATAATGAGGTGATATTTGACCAAGGGCAGCATTTTATGGAGATTTCTGTCTGCTACCTGTCACATCCTGGAGGAGACTTCACGGATTGACTAGAGAAAATGTGACCTTTGCTTGGTCTTTCTGCTACTTGCTTTTACAACATTCACAAATGAATCAAATATATTCATTTGACAGCCTGGTTCTCATGAAATATAATGAGAGACTTGCAGCAAATTCAGTCCCCTAACATAATGTCCCTCTAACACACAGTCTCAGAGCCTGGAATTACCATGCAACAGAGTTTAAAGAAAACCACATCCCACTAAATTGGTGTGAGTCAGCCAGGTCTAAATCACAGTTCTATCTCAAAATACTGTCAATCATCTGTAATCCAAATTCTCTACAATTTGCAGCTACTGAATTTTAGCAATCCCAAACACAAACACCCCTGAAAAAGGCTGTTGAACAGAAAACTTATATTCGGTTGAAATATAYCTACAACCCTCTCCTTCACCTCAGCAACTAGAGCTTGCCCTCTGAACTACTTTACTAGCAAGTCATAAAATGTATGAAGAAAGCAGTAAACCCTCACAGAGTCACACACCCTAACACACACTAACTTCCACTGATCCTAAGCTTTATTATCACTTCCCTCTTATGACGTACCAGTGATTAATTGAACCCTTATTGCAGAGGTGAAGTTGGTTTATATTCTCCTTACCTGCACCTCCTGACTCTTCCCCTCTCTTCTCCAGCAACTACTGTTATTGAATATTATGTCCCATCTAGGAGAAGCACCTTCATACATCTGTAGATTTTTGGAGCTCTCTTCTGCTGTCAAAAATTATAGACTGTATACAGAAAAGCACTCAGCTATGAGAAAACCAGCATGACCCTGACTTTTTATGCCAGACCCGATGTTAGTTAGGATTTCACCTGGAGATAAAATACTTTCAGGGACTGAAATACTTATGAAGCAAACAACAAAGGCACAAGGAGTGACTCTGGACAACAGTGCAAATGCTGACACTGAGAAGGAGACAAGGACTGGATGACAAACCAGGAGATGGCCTAACACCTCCACGCATGAATATCAGACAAACTATTCAGGTAATCAGACCACAAAACAGACAGCAAAAAGTGCAAATAGAAGTAGCTCAAATTACAAGACTACTCTAGCTTCAATTACAGTAGCTGTAGAGTAGTTCAGCTACTTTCAAGTACTGCTGTTTGTTCAATTTAACAAAGAGAGTACAGAAATTAGGAGTATCATTCAAATCATGTCTTAAGCCAATTACAGAGACAAAAGGAGTCTGTTATCTCAGCCCAAACTATTTGGCCTCAGCATTAAAAGCCAGGGAAATTATCTCTGTAGGTAAACTCTAATGTTCCTCACAGGTGAATATAGTCCCATATTCAACAATAACAGCCTGTAGTGCTAAGTTAGGAATCTTCAGGGAGCTGACCTGCACATAAATAAAAAGGACTAAATGTCAATGCAAGCAAAATGGCAATTGGAGTTCTTTCAAATTCATTTTTACTGCTTACTGGAAACCAAGGTTGCTTTAACACACAATGCAAAAACCTCAGAGGAAGGACACGCAACTCTACTAAAAATTCTATTCTAACAACTGCACTTTTTCTTACATAGTAATTATTGAACTAAATAGCTAAATCACTGAACTATCTTCACTATAACTTCTCTCTGCCCTCATTTATTTTTGAACATGAAATATAGGGTTTAGATAGGATTCATAAACCATTTTAATAAAAAGATGTCACCAACCTACAAGTTTTCAACAGAAACATGTTGCTGAAAATTAATTAGAACAGTCACATGTCATGATTTCTTGAGACAGAACATCAGTTTTACTACAACCACTCTGCTGCCAACAAACAAGAAACAATCTAGAGAGGAAATGAAGCGGAGGGATGAAGCGGAACAATTTGGCAACAGCACGTGCCAAAAGGTTTTCAGTAAATCTACCTAAAACTAAATAAACAAAAGTCTGAAGAATCATTTGACATTGCAGTCTAAAAAAGCACTTTAATAGCTTATCCTCTCTTCAGAGCAAAACACTCTTCTGCACCCGATTTTATGTACATTAGGCTAATTATTAGGTTAGTGAAAATTGAGGGGCTTTGCTACTTCCCACCAATTTCAGATATATGTAATTCTGTTCAAGTTACTGATAAGAAATTCTAAAGAATGCAACACTCCCCTGGAAAGTAAAACCCTTTCAAAAACGATATTTAATCTTATTTACATTTTCTATAATCTCCATGGATGAAGAGTTAGGAAATCAGCACAGACATCCTCTTATCATTGCTTCCATTCTATGTGAATGGAATGTTCAATTCCATTCCAAAATTCCTTTACTGAAGAAAATACACGAAGTAGATTTGGAATTTCTCAATATATGATCAGTTAACTAAAATGAAGGGGGAAAAAGAAGGTTAAACTTAAGATATGAGTCCAAATTATATCTCCAAACTCTAATCACTTAATTTAGGCTGAAACATGTTTACACCATAGTCCATAGCAATGGTGTAAAATAAACAGCAATCATTCCCCAAAAATCTCAGTGAAGTGTTACATCACATAACTGGGCAAAGTGAAAAAGGCAGCCCTTAAAAAGCACAAGTGAAATCAGTTGTAAATTCTCTCTCTCCCTCCTCAAGGAAAAATTAYTGGCTTGCTCTTTAAAAACCTAGTGCAGCTGAACCAGCCTCCCCTATTTGATATCATGCAGAGCTCCTGCTCTGTCACCTTCCCTGCTCTGTCCCCATCACTGCACAGCAGCAGTGCACAGGAACACATCCCACTACAGCACCAATTCAGGAATGAGAGCTGGATTCAGAATAACACAGCCAGGTCAGTCTTTGGTTAGAAGGGAAACTTTGCAGAGTCATGCATGCAGCAGAGGAAAAAAAAAAAACCAAACAAAAAAAACCACATACACAAACAAAAAAAAAATTCCTATACATCTACAAACATCACATGGAAATCACTGCATTGTCAGTATTTTCAACTGTAGGTCTGTGTGGATACTTACTTGACCCCAGGCCATAATTTGGTACAGGCTGACTAAGAAGTCACAGGTCTCATACCCTGTGAATCTGTGAGTTGAAAAGCTCCTGGCTCAGGTGTGAGTGAAGGTGCCTTAGGAAAAATATTTCTAAAGGTGGTTTCAAAGTCCAAAAATGCAAGGAATCAAAGTACATAACAACAGCTAAAAGGAAGACACCCATCTGGTTTACACTATTGCCAAGCAGCCAACAACTTCACTGCATAAATATTCCTATCAGGATGGATCCAACTGGAGCTCTCCCTGAACTGCAGCTGAAGTGCCAGGTGACTCTCCCCTTGAGCAGAGATGCCTCTCAAGGTTTAAGACTCCTTACTTGACCAAGAGATCCTCGCTTACACAAAGCAGAGAGATCCCTTACGCGTGACAGATTCTTGGAGACAGAATGATAGCATGCTGAGTTAACTCTAATAAAACATTGCCAAGTCACACAGCYGCCTAATATCATTATAGATATTGTACAGATAATTCCACTACAGATCAATTTTTGTCCAAGTCTGAGACTAAAATTGGATCCAGCTCCACATATTCTCCATAAGGATTTAAGAAAGCAAGGGGGTTCTCTCTGAATGCTGTGACATAACATGAGGGTCCTCATTTCTCTTTGCATCTCTAGTCTACATGTGAATCATTCCAACTTGATTCTATTTCAACTTTCCTGTGTATATTTCTTCCATTCAGTAATTAATAAGATGAACCTTGCCATCAAGCTTATTGAACCTTGTCAAACCATTGCTAAACCTTTTCTAATTCCATCAAATTCATTTAACTCTGTCAATTTATTATTTTCCCTCAGTTAAACGTATTGCTGCTTCTCTTTTTAGAATGAGGTGCATATTCTACTCATCCACAACAAGGTCACAGGCATTTGTGATTGTACATAGCAGTCCTGACTTGACAGCAGAGAGAAACTCACTTGTTGCCCCGTTACCAACTTTCAACTACCCAAAACTCCTGGCAAGAAAGATTTTTTACTCAATTATGTGCAACTACTTTTCCCCAGGCTGAAAACAGAGCCTGCCCCACAATAACAACTACTTCACTAAGAATCTTAGATAGTCAAAAAACCTGATAGTAAGAACAATTTACACCACTCAGTCCTGGCAAAATAATTTCTGCTGTGCTCACATTTTAAAATTACAAAACTCCTTTTTTCAGGAGCCTCCTACATTACACTACATATGTTTCTGTCAAATGTCATTTTGCATCTTACTGAATGACTGAGAAGAGTCATAGTGGCTGATCAGCTGGCAGGTACTTTCAAATAAAATTTGATGCCACTCTTAATGTAAAAGCAATCAGTCTGTTCTGCAAAGGTCAAACTCACTAGTAACTTTTTTAAAGCTTAAAAATTTCTGCTGTCATTCCTATGGTTACATTCACACTACTATTAAAAACAATTTGGGAATTTCTGATCTAATCCACCCTCCCACACAAAAATAACTCCTTTGTCATAACTGAAACTATGAACTTTTGAGCTACGAACAGCTATGAACCAACAGCTTCAAAAGGAAAGTTTAAATTCTTCCCTTTTGAAATAAAATAGTACAYGGGTATCGAAGAAATTAGGCCAATAATGACAATATTACAGCAAAATCAAATTATTTTAAACATGCTGACAATGTCTCTGCTTATCAATGGCATAAAGCAGAATGAACTGCCTGGAAAATATAAAACTATGGAACAATGAACTAACTTAATGAGACAAAACATCTCTTAGAGTCTTCTAGGTCAACTTCAGGTTTTTATAGTCTCTCAGGTCAGGCTTGTGCTCTCCCCTTTAGCTACAGGCAAAAACTTTGGTTAAATATAGCAAAACAGCAGGCTTTTTTCCACATGACAGGTTGTAACATCAAGTTGTGAGATTCTATTAGACTTGAAGTTTAACGGTTCTAGTAACAGCTGAAACCCCAAATCTTACTTTTGTTGGAATCCATAAAAATCAGAAGGTTTTAGGAAGGTGGTAAAAAGGCAGGCCTCAGGCAGCAGAATTACATATGCTTCAGATTATTGGGTAGAMCTACTGTCAATATGCTTTTCCTCTATGTGATTGGTTAAAACTGAGATTGAGACTGTCTTATAGTATGCTGTAACTTTTAAGATTCTTTGGCATTCTGTTGAAACAGTAAGCTGGTCACATCTCTTGTCTCCATTGTCATAACAATGTTATGAGACTGATGTGTGAAAATAAACCACTCAAGGAACTGATTCCAGTTGCCCCATCCTGTTCGTGGCTGTATATAAACTGCTGGCGTGCAAATGGCAACTTTTAGTGCCTGAACATTTAGGTTACATTTCAAACTTTTTCATGAAACTCTACAATTATAATAATGAAATGCTACAGGGAGATTTGGAAGAAGGAAAGTTATTATAGCATAACTATTTCCTCAACTAGCACACATAAGCTGTATGCTTTCCTTCAGTTACCAGAAGTCCATAGCTTTAAAAAACTGAAGCAAGTAACACACTAAGCTCTCTTCAGTAATGACCTAGAATTTATTTCAATGTCTTTCCTGCAAGTGTAGTTTAAAGACTTCTTCTACCTTTTTTCCTCGTCCCTAATTATGATTAAAAAATCAATGATGTGTTAAGTACTTCTCTACTTCTCCACTTGTCTGTAGCCTTTTTTTAGTTTATCAAATGTTATCAACTGTTTGCAAACAGTCTTAATAGATGTCGCTCCTTAGCTGATAATTTCTCTTACCTGACACCACAAATAGACAACATATGATTTATTTCCACTACTTCCTTCCCCCCCCCAAAAAAAAAACAACCTCCTCTTGCTCACTGTACCTGAGATATCCAGATTACAATCAGAAATGCTCAAGCAAAAAAAGGGTAGGGTAAAAAAAAAGAGTACGGAAAAGTCCAAAAAGAAACATCCCAACAGAAAATTTGAACTACAGAGAGATGCATTTTTTTAAACAGCCATTAAAAAAACTTACTATTTCTCAAACTAAAACATGGTAAAGCAGTATTATTCATGCATTTTATGGAGCACAAGCTGTAAAGTCTCTTTCTTAGAGGTCAAATCTAAAGATTTGACATTTGAAGGTCACCCCTGCTCTGCAGTGCTCTTTGGTACCCTACTACCTGCCTTCACCACACTCCTCAGTACTCACACTGCAGCATTTGACAAGGTACCTTTCTCTGCTTTTCATTTCATTTTGAGCACTGAGAAGCAGACAGCATGATAAAAGAACAGTGTAAAGAAAAAAAAAAAAGTAACCCACACAAAAAAAACCACAAATGCCAAAAAACCCACAAATTAGTTGGAGGGGAAAACCTTAACAGCAGACTAAAACACCAGCAACAATTTTAGGCATATTCTTAAACTCCTCTAAGAGTAAACCTCATGCTTGCTGTTAGAACCGCAATAGTCAGCTTGCCTCCTATGCAGTCTCTGAAAGAATGAAAAAGCAGATAACAATGCACAAAAAGAATTTCAGGAAAAATTCTATAGCAGGGATTTCAAGAAGTTGAACATTATCCTGTGAAGGAAAAGACAAAAGGTAGTTTGATTTTTCCTTCAGCAGTATAACCATGACACAATTTAAGTGAACCTTTGAATCCACTGTTGGCACATGTGTACAGAAAAGAGGTTCATTGGGAGTGCATTAACCAACTCACAAGTATAAAATACTCCTTCAAACAGAAGAGATCCATCCAAGAATCCAAGTACCTAACAGCAGATAACACCACCAACAAACCAGAATGTAAGCACAAAAGAAACAGAGGTAATAAATAAATAAATAGCCAGAGCAGAAATAGTTTTCACATTTCCAGAACCAAGTTAATTTCATAATTCTATTAATTTTCAGTTAAAAAGCAGGGAATTCAGCATTCTAATAATTAAATCCAGTTGAGAGAACTATTCAATGAAAGATAAAACTCAACATGAGAGTTCAGAGTAGGTATTTTCATTCTCTCAGACATCTGTTCCTGGTGTCCTGACACCATCACAAGTAAAAAATATCTGTGAGAAACTGCACTATATTTTTGCCTATACCAGCTGCTCTCTCTATTACCAGAGACAGTTCCACTAAGCTTTCCAGCTCCCTCAGTTGAGACACCTATTTCCGCCTCTTGTGCTCAATCTGTTCAAGTGCCACTTTTGAAAAATCAATTTTTAAGCTCAAGGGGAATAAAACCTACAAAAAGCATCATGTCATWAGCCTCCTCTCTGGAACCTAAGGTCACAGCTCATCTACTTCTAATTTTTAGCACCTGTAATATTTTCATATCTGATCTCCTTACTTTCAAATGTTTTCTTCTCCTCAGTCCATCTTCTATAGCACTACTCCCCCCTATACTTGCTGTCACAGTATCAAAAAGCAAGATCAAATAAATGGGAAAGAAAGAGATCCTCAGAACATGGAAAAGACAGACGGACTCGTATCACTTATCTGATCCTGCAGAAAAGCTTAATATTGCACTACCAACCTGTTTGTTCAGCTCAAGGAGCAAGACTGCAGCTGGCAGCTGCTCAGCTCTTCTCCTCAAGGCTTTAATTCCTCCATTTGAAAACTAGCATAGAGAAAAGATAAGAACATAGTGATGAGCAGTTGTAAGCTGCTCCAGTCTGCTTAGACAGTCCAGCTATTTCTGCAGCTCATGTCTCAACTTGGGGATTCCCACTAGAAGCCCCATGCCCAAGGAGCAGCCTCCCACCAGTTTTCACAGTCATCTGATCCCTCTAAAAAAGGTCAAAGCCCGGGGAGACACTTCCAGTACTTCTCCCTCACAGACAGGAGCGCAGTGTGCTAGAGGAAACCCTGAGATACATTTGAATAATCTGCCAGCCTTTTGGTTCAGAGCACAGCAAAATTACAAGATCTGTCACAGGATTTCCTTCGGCCAACAGCATTTAAAGCACTGAATGAAGCAATCCATGCCACGCCTGCCATCTATCCTTTGGGCCCAGGGGCTGTGAATCAGCTCAGTACAGCTGAAAGCCCTCAGCAGTGAGCTCAGAAGCACAGATGAACCCCAGGCCACGCAGTGCTGAGCACACCAGAGCAGCCAGGACAAACCACCACAGCAAAACACTCCTGAGCGTGGYGAATGTGGGCATCGCCTGCCCACATCCCCTAAGCAGCACGGGGCATGCCAGCACATAAAGGCTGGGAAAGCACTGCATTACCTGCAGAAGCTAACCACCAGTTTGAGCCCCTGACCCGGTGGCGAGGACAGAGCAGCTGAACATGGCTGYCACAACCCACAGGTTATCAACTGCTCACTGCAACCCATTCTCACATTTGYGAGTTCTGCTTTAAGATACTGGCTGTTCTCACAGCTTCTTATGACTATCAAGTCTAAATTAGTATCTTAATTAGAAAAGAAGGATAAGTGTACCAGTGCTTTTCCCAGCATAATTACATTTTCACTAGGGTTTTTACTATCAACGTGTAACAACTGAGGGGAAAACTGGCAGTCCTGTTAGCAAGATATTTAATGACAGAAAAAAACCCAAGGAATTAGAAGTTTCTGGTGTTCCAGTCTCTGGATGTGTTTTTCTCATCCAGGAGCAAAGAGACCCAGCTAGACAGAACTACTCCCAGATCAGGTGCCCCAGCTTTCACTTCTAGGGAAAATTATCAATTTTCCCCTAACCAGTGCAATTTGGGACTTGGGAGGAGAAGAGATAATTCTGAAATAAGCCTCAATAGCATTGGATTAAAGTGGCCTCCCAGAGAGAAAAGAAGGAACAGAAAAGAAAAATATGAACTACACATTTTATCAGCAGGCTCCAGATCCCTTGTACTATCTCCCCGATGATGACTCCACTCGGCATAGTAAACTGCATTCCATACTGGGTGTGGAACAATTGTAGATATACTGCATGATGCCTGGTAAGTATTAAATGTATACACAGACTTAACTGGACAGGACTTGCATCAGCGTCAATTATAAATGTAGTTTTTACAAACAGAATAAGGAACCACAGACATGCCTTGGGATGTTCAAAATAGCTCGAAAAAACAAAAGAGAACAGAGGTACTGGCAACAGAAGGGTAGACAGGAAAGTACAGCATGATTACACAGTTAATTTTTTTTAAAATTGAATTTTACATAGTGATCTACAAAAGGAAGTAACTGTATTAATAAGATTGCCATACTATGAAAGATTCTTCTTTTTTTCCTCAGTACATGTTATGTTAAGAACCAGTAAGCATTTCATTTATGTTTTTTAAATGACAAAAAGTTTCAAATCTATTCAAGACTACTCCTGGCTTGTTTTTGATCCATTAGATTTCAAGTTGACATCTTTACAATATTCAGAAGCTACTTTGTTGAAGTCAACTTTTTAAGAACAAGGTCCTGTCAAAGAAAGATACCAACTGTACTGTACTGTATTACAATAATGCAATGCAATGAGATTCAAAGCATAAMCACATCCTATCCATGGATATTATTGCATAAATTTTCAATTAGCTGCCTTGAGTCAGCAGAGTTCTACTGAGGTGGTATCACAGTTCACCAACTTCTCYGCCAGACCTTCAGAGTTCATCCTTGTTTTGCAATGCCCTGTCCTCAGCAAGAATCACTGCCAGGAGATAGAAACTCTTCACTGTTACTTTTTAGACTGCAGCTAAAAACATCAAAGAATAAAAGACCTCAAGAAATAATAACCTTCCTGTAAACTGAAAAATTAATGTTTAGATTTGAAAACCATCTTGCAATCAATCAATGAGAGTCATTTTTAGACTTCACCATTACACCAGGAAAAGAAAAACACTATATATTTATAATCTAGCAATCGTTTAATGAGGAAAGATGTGGTCAGTTAGAGATCCAGCATCTCTTACTCTAACCTCAGGAATGTTAAGCATCACATCTGACGCTTCAAATTTTGCGAAGGACCTGTGGTGTTTYCAGATGAAATATAAAAACTTCTAAAAAAACCCTTTGGGTTTCTTAAGAAAACACTATCACACTGAAATATGGTGTTAAAAGTTTAAACAATAGAACAGTTTTGCTACAAACCAGTTTTAGAAAGCATTTTATTTTTATTGAGTAATGCATTGCAATACTGACAAAAACGTCAGCTCATGAATGCAAGGGGTTTTTTTCCCTTTACCATCTCTAACAAAACAGAAAGTGAAATAGTTTGAAACACCTTTTATTAGAAGAGTGCTTATCTTCATCAGTCTAGGTCACCAGAGTTACAATGCCTATACAAAGCTCCTGTATTCAAGAATCTGGCTTTCTGATACCTGCCTCACATTCATTTAGCTATTTTTGGCTTGTGGACCTATCTACATTACTCATGTAATTTATGTGGAAGATACTCACAGTAATAAAATCTGATTACCACCAGCAAAACGGAAACAAAAATTTTAGAGGTCATTTCCAGGAGAAAAAGATACATACATGATGCCAGTCCTTAAGCCAATTCTTCACTCCTCCATTCCACTCTGTACTTCTTATATAATTAAACAAGAGTACATTCTCTATAGCTGTTCTAGACACAAAGTATTATGACATATTCTAAGTGAATACATGAAATGCTAGATACTTTCTAGCAGGCAAACTTCTTCTGAATACATCTATTTCAACAAAAATTTTTGTGCAAGCTGATAGAATAAAACATCTGGTTTCAAATTTGTTCTGTGTTTTTTTTACTGCAATGGTTATAGGAGCTGTTATTTTCAGTTTCAAAATGCAGGTAATTTATCATCTAGATTCTCAAACTTGAACCACATGAATGTTGGCATTTCTCCCAACCGTAAGTTTCATTTAAAATACTATTTCACTTGCAAAACCTGTTGAACGAGAAATATTCATTTCACTGCCATATACAAGGGGCTGGGAACTCACCTGTGTTATATTAATGCCATTTTTGTGAACTGCATACACTTCTTATAGACAGCGAGAGAAAAACACAGAAGAAAAAAAAGAATCAAAGGCAAGTTAAGGTCATACTTTGGCAATTTCCAAAGTCCTTAATTTTATGTCTTTCCTTCTGTTCATTCTTCCTAGCATTCGAAATTTTTCTTTTTATCTACAATCTTAAAAGTTCCCAGTCAGGAATAATGAACATATTTGATGCAGTATTTTCTTTACACATCATATGGGAGAAAATAAAATATACAAAGTAAGAATCTTGATGACAAGATCAGCATGCTAGCTTCCTTCCAGCTCTTCTGCACCCAGCTTGTTCAAACAAAGCTTTGCAGAAACCAGACCTTTCTTACATCATCTCAGAATAGTTGGAACTTTTCGACTTTCTCTGCCAATACTTCACAACCCAATAGTGTTTCCCTTGCCTTTACTTAGGACTATTAATTTATTGACTGAAATGAGAAGTTTAAGTTTCCATGTTTGGTCTTTATCCTGTCAGCTGATATGCAGCAATCTTTAACAAGTATCTTGTCAACACTGTCTCTTAGAAACCTATGTACAGAGTCCACAGAACCTGTAAGAGGGTGGTTTCATCAACATGTTGCAAGATATGCAGAGCATTAGCCTTCATCCTTCTGAAGAAAGAGTATTTAGATTGGTGAGCAAACATAACTAACATAACTTCTGAAGACCTTTATACATTAGGCTGCTGCTTTGTACACACATATACAGATATTTCTAGAAATACTGTTCCACAAAAATCCAGATCATCAGTGTTCCAATCAAAAACGCAAAAACAACATTTATAACCTTTAGCAAGAAAATAATCATCATAGATGCCTGAATTCCCATATAATCAATACTGTGTTTAAAAGGGCAAAGGTAAGTCTGGCACATTAATATATATCCAGGTGGATACTGTCAATAGCTTCCTCTGACTGCTACTACCATCAGTCCTCTACTTACCTRACATTAGCTCTGCTATGAAAGGTGGCAAAGGGAAGAAAGCAAAAGCAGAAAAATCCTCATTACACATTCTGCAATTTAAAAAACACTACTTTCCTCACTACTTCTTGTGTGCCATTCTTAATGGCAGTATTAAAATGTATAAATAAGAGCAAATTCTCTCACTTGGGTTTTCAAGACTTCATTCTGAATTCATGTTACTCAATTTCCAGACTTTCTTTTTAAAGAAGTAAAGGTCTAGCCTTGTGCTGCCCTCAGTTAAGCATCTACTTCTGTCTCACCCCTGTTTCTTCCCTTACACAGAATCACAGAATGKTTTGGGTTGGAAGGGACCTTAAATGTCATCCAGTTCCAACCCCCCTGCCATTGTGGGGGACACCTTTYACTAGAGCAGGTTGTTCAAAGCCCCATCCAGTCTGGCCTTGARCACTTCCAGGGATGGGGCATCCACAATTTCTCTGGGTAACCTGTGCCAGTGCCTTGTCACTCTCACAGTGAAGAATTTCTTCCCAACATCTCATCTCAACCTACTCTCCTTCAGGGTGAAACTATTTCCTCTCATCCTGTCACTACAGTGTGCTTTGCCTTCATCAGTCCATCTTCCAGATGCTTTAACCCCTTTTCTAAAACTCTCCAGCCATTCTACTCTTTTCTTTCTTCCCTTGTTCTATTGCCAAACTATCCCTTCCTTCTACTTGCATAATAAAAATAGGATGAATTTCATACACTAACACAATGTAAAACAAAGCTTACTAAGGTGGTAAGAAAAAACAAGAGAAAAGCAGAGAAGCCAAGAAAGTAGAGACAAAACCCACACTACCCTTTATGATGTGGAAGGCAAACCTTTCAGCTAAAAAACAACCAAAATAAAAACACCAAAACCAAACCAATCAACCAACCAAAAATGCCAAATTCTTKATGCTTGCAGCAGTAAACCTGTTATGCTCCTCCACTGTGCTGGTTTGGGCTGGGATAAAGTTAATTTGTCTACACCTTGGGACCTTCTTCATGATTAAGTTCATTATTTTCCTCCTATCACCATGATAAAAGCACTACACAGAAACCTGACACAATTCCAAATAATGGCAACAGACAAGAAATTGGCCTTTTCCTCTCTTCTTCCCGCCTCTTTTTTTTTTTTCATTTAATAAATTCAAGCACACAAATAGCAGAATGCCTGGTCTTGCCTGCATTTGCTTAAACAAGTCTCCTTTTACTAGGAAGACCTTCTCCATATTCCAAGGCTGGAAAAATACATGCACCTTTCTCCAGCTGAGGTTAAACACACTACTCTGACTGCAGTATGCAGATTTTCTCACAGTGTGTGTGCCCTACCTCAATGAAAGATATAGGTAAACACTGAAGCTTTATCAACACACAGCCCCACCTTACATTTACATACTTCCTGTCTCACCACTATTCTTGACTGTGCTCCAAGTCCATTCTCAAGCAAATCAAATAAACATCAACTTATTTTATTAAAAATCTTGTAAACCTGACTAGAGGCACACTACGTAAGGCACAGCTCTTAACCCTGAAACAGATAACCCCTGAAAGGCTGTGCAGTTRAAAAAAGCCATTTCCTCAGTCACTGAGAAATATGCACTTGATACATGAACTTGTAGTAGTAACTTACTCAAAACCACAATAAAAATAGTAATTTAGRGATTTCAACTTAGAACCACCCGACAGGCTCAGATCTTTTCAGTCAAATACCTCTTCAGACGTCTACAAATGCTGATACCCAGCAGCAACCACATTTAGTCTGTGCAAATGTCCCAAACAAGCACCAAGCCTTTAGCAATTAGTACTACACACCAGTGTATCCCTGTCTTTTATTTTGAAGGCTCCTACTCCACATTTCACTGCAATTTTAACAAAAAAACACCACCAACAAAACTGTTAGGTTACACCACGCATATAGTGAATGACAAAAAAAGGTTAAGGTTCATCAATACTTGGTGCATCCAGCTCCTCTTCATCAAAAACAATGGGCAAGCACCCAAACCACAGAAAATTACACATTAAATGCACTGAAAAACAGTTAAAAGAAGGAGTTAGCCTCAAAATATAACTAAATGAGGTTATTTGAGTGAATGTATTTCTAATAGGGTATYCTGGCAATCAGTACTTGGCTTTGGAGTGCTTAGCAATGACCTACATGGGAGGAAAAATTTCCATAAAGATTGCTGATGATATGAAAAYAGGCTATCATCAGCCAACATCATGCTTTCTAATACTGTCAAAATAAAATTATATATCTAGTGACAAAAAAGTCATAATTACAAGATACAGGATTCACCTGGAAAAGAAATGACTCACAAAAATTCAGGGTAAGGAAAACCTACTGATTATTTTGGTCAAATAATTCTTCCAACKAATAATAATTTTCCTCAATTACATTTTAAAATTATTGTCTTCCTAAACAAATAATTAATTGCTATTTTTCCCCCCTCACAAAACAGGGCCTGCACGCACCATGAGAAAGCCCAAGAAAGATCACTGGGGATATGCAAAAACATGCTAACTGTGGAGAGAGCAGTCTGCAGGTTGACAGCTCCCACAGAAATCCTCCCCAACACCTTCCCAGACAAACAAAAAAAAGGGTAGTGAAGTGCTACCCTTCATTCTGACACTTCTGGCACTCACTTGGGTAGTACTATACCATATGTTCCTGGATGAAGTAGTATACTGGATACCAGGAGAAAATGGCATAACAAGCACCAGGATGCTGCAGCTTAAGTAAATAGAAAATAACAAGAGTRTGGATATGGAGATATCAGTCAGGAGAACCCAAGCAGCACCAGGGAACATGAGGTCTCAGTGTTGCCTGGAATCAGACTAACAATAAAACTTAAGAGGCAAAACTAACAACCTAATTTTTAAAAAATAACTAACAAAGATCAAAAAAGCTAATGGTCCTTGAACTTTTTAAGCAGGAAATAAATATTGAGTTGGAGCAAACAGAATRCATTATCCTTGTATTTGATCCCAAGTGCAACTACAACTGAATGCATACACAGTTCTGGTGTCCCATGTAAATAAAAACTTTGAAACACTGAATAACCATCAGGACTATCGTAAATTACTGAAGTTACTGGGAGAGCTGACTTGTGACTGGGACTGTAACTGAGTGACTGGTCAAGCAGCAAGAAAACTCCACTGGTCTACATACTCCAAACCCACACAAAAGATAACCACTTAGTCTGCCCAAAAACAATMAACGTAGAGCCCAAATGAGATACGAGGTATCTTCAGTCCAGCATCATGAGCTTCAGTGAAGAGTTAAAGGCTGATAAAAAATTGCCTATTGTACTTAGTGTGTAAGTAGTAATTAACTCAGGGCAAATTGTTCCCATGGCTATGATGAAGAATCCTCTATCACCAGAAGATAAATCCTCAGATCAATATCTAAAGAGAAACACAAGTCTAGATGCAACAGAAACCATGGGAAATACYATGGCTTGTGCTAWACAACTGAGTAGTAAAGAATCTCCACCCTTCAGCTTTAAATTACCTACAAATTAAATGCTATCTTGGAAAGTGAAGTGCAGCAGCATTTAGACAGCATTTAYAGCAACGTTTTTTATATGCAACAGTTAAGTACTAAGCAAACTTTGTCTCTCTGGATTGTGTTCCAAAAAGTAATCAAACATCTCAGGAAGATATCCACAAAAGCCTCCAAGATCTAAAGCACAATGTCAAGATACTTGTAAAAACAGTTGCATTAGTTTATTACATGGAAACAAACTGCATTTTTCAATGAACTAAGTTCACTACTTTTTTTCATCATTCATTATAATACATATTTAACAAATATAGTTGTACATTAAATAGTCATTGTTACAGCAATTTTTAGCACCTTTTTCACTTAGAAAGTTCAGTCTTTTAAATATATCATAAAGAACAAAGAGTATTAGGTGAATCTAAAGACCAAATAGATTCTTACTGAACAAATGGTTTCAAATACAAAATGACTGGGGAAAACTTTTGAATACTTATATACTCACAAAGTTATTCCTGGCACATTACTTAGTTTACCTACTGTCACTTCTCCTACATTAACAAAATCCATATTCATAAATTGGTGGGGCTTTATAAATGAGCCAGCAAGTGCATGTGTGCTCCCTCTAACCACGCTTATCAYTGCCTTGCTAAGCACAGAAATCACCGTTGAAAAAGCTAGCAGCAAAATGAGCCAGTAATAACAAAACCTAGAGAAGGGCAAGTGCCTGTTTCAGTGCCAGTGCCAACTGCCACTTCTCTGCACTGCCTGAGAGCTAAGTGTGACATCTGGGTGAAAGGAAGACCACACTCTATTTTGGCTGTCACTTCATTCCCTCTGGTAGAAGACTGCTGCTCAGCTCTGAAGAGCACTCACAAATCCCAAATATACTGCCTAAGTGAAAATGCCCRAGTCTCATCTGTATCAAACAGATTTTTCCTACATTATCATCAAGCATCTTCTGCATTAGGTTATTATCCATTATATGAATTTATCCTCTGCATAGGCATAAGCAGCCCCAGCACCATGTGATACAAGCAGCTGAGGAACAAAGAGCTTGGGTTACCTGCCTGGGGACAAGAGAAATGTCCATGGCAGTTCTCCAAACAGAATCCACACCCCCACAATGCAAACCAATTCCTTAACCACGAGGGCCTCTTTTTCAATTTTAGCCTGAGGTTCAAAGTTGTCTTCTTCCAAATGCTCCCTGCAAGCACTACTGAAGGGCAGAGATTAATGGATTTCTCAGCCTCTCTCTTACCTTATGAAAATTCTTTCTCTGCTGCTGGAAATGCCTTCTCCATTCTCCSAACAGAGATGGTTTAGAGGCAACAGCAAAAGCTATTCATGCTAATCAACCAGCCTGTCATTAAACCAGTTAGGTTTAATCAGCCACTAACTAAACAAAGAGAAGGTACACCTTAACTTAAATTTTCCTACAAAGAAACTAGGGATATACATTTAAAAAGGCTGATTTACKTCTTTTTAATTTCATTTGTTTTTTAAGAGAGCATTGATGATACTAAAGGGGGAAAAGTTTCAATAGCAAAAAATGAAAGAAGGAGAGGAAGAAAAAAGAAAGCTTATGTTTCAATGTGATTATTTTTGCTACATAGATTTTAGGATTAAAAAAACAGATTAGTGCCTTAATCCAAAACAGAACTTACTAATAACTGACTTTTTGGCATTTTAAATTCCAAATTTATTTAAGACTAATGACATACATCTTGATTTAAATAATGTAAAATATGCAGTTACTGAGTGKTTAGCACAGGAAACATCACTGCTCCAGAGAACTAAAGTAAGTTTGGTTTAAGTAGATTTCTTCCTTTTCACATTGCCTCCTACTACAAAGAGAGCCTACAAGTAAAGGGACAACACAGCTTCCAGTAAAATCTATTTTGCAAGTAAAATCTTTAATAAAATGTTACCACCATAGTATAAAAACACCTTGACATTTTAAGGTTTACACAATTCCTAATAAATTATAAGCAAGGYTTCAAAATTCAAGCAGGAGATGCAGAACAACAGAAGAAACAGAATATATTGTATCTCCAGCTCCTTAAAAGGGAGTCTCCCTGTTCACAGACTCTGCAAATAAATCCTGGAGGGTGTTACAACACTACACAAAGCCCTGGATAGACATGCCACAGAATCACACTAAGATGAAAAAATATGTAGTGGAGGAGCTGGTGTTAATCTAATTCCAGTAAGAACACAAAAAATTCCCRTTTCAGCAAACTTCACAAACATTAAATTAATTATATGGCTATTTCCTCCTTCTCAGATAATGTCTACTGTTAGGCTATTTAATATGGCTAATATGGCTTATTATGAGTGTGGCTTATTTTAATACTAAAAAACCCCAGTTTATTTCTCTAGGATAGATTTCCCCCTCAGCAGCTGTAYAGGTATACCACAGTCATACAGTTTGTTCAGTAACCATATACTTTTTTTTTATACTGGAAAAATGCCCCAATTCATTGCTGGAACAACTTGACTGGTACCATTGAAGAATACTATATTAGTATTACATATGTTATATGCTATACTGAAGAATATTAAGAATACCAGAGGTGCTAACTACCCCAAAACTCCACAAGCAGATGTGTCAATCACAAAACTCCGTGAAAGACTAGTTAGCTGATTCAGAAAGAGGGAGAGRGAGGTTATTACTGTGTTTGAAGGTACCTTTGTCAATTCTTCTAGGAGGTCACAATCTGTTTCTCCGGAACGTACATATACATTTTTAAAAATAATAATAATAAAAATGTTACAAACAGATTTTTGTGCTACAGCCCAATACACTGTTGACACATTTTGTCAGCATACATAGAAAACCCTCCCATAAAAGTTGCAGTCAGAGCAGAACAAGGTCTGGAAGACAGTGAAATCAGCTCCTAAAGTGGCACTAAAATCTGATGGCTACCTCCTGCTTGSGACACTGGTAATAAGAAAGGGCTTTTCTCTCGTGGTAGGAGTTAGACTGCAGCTACACAAGAAAAGTTGCTCTGTGCAACTACACAAGAAAAGATGTTACACCACAGCATTGGAGAGCCTGATAAAGATCCTGAGTGCAAAAAATCCCCAGACTGCCCCAAAGTACACCTTTTGTTGACCTACAGGGAATGCAGCTAATCCTCAAAAGAAGTCTTGTGGTGCCCAAGCAAAACAAGTCAGGCATGATTCATGCAGGCTGGTAACACAATACATTTCCCAACTGAGAGAGGAAACAGGAGTAGGCCAAAATAATGTTTAAAAAAACACCTGGGCTACAGAGCAACTTACACAAAGCAGTTCAGCTCAGAAAAGCAACAACATCCATCAGCCAGAGCTCCATTTATTGTTGTTACAAACCCAGATTTAAGCCCAGCTCAAAGGCAGATGATCCAGGACTTGACACACGCTTGCAGGATAAAACCCTACAAGTGCAAGTACTAAGCATTTTCAAGGAAAAAGCGGAGAGGGGGATGCAGACACCGTGAATTTCCCACTACCTTGGGCAAATGGGGGTTTTAAGACTTTTTACAACATTTTGCCAGTCTACTCAAAAGACAGGATAGTAACATCACAGGCAATAAGTATTTCAATAATTTCAAATTAATTAATGAAAAATAGGTCTTGCATGACATGAGATGATGCTACAGAGACATATTTGTCCATGAAATCCACATAACTCCTGCTTAAAATACACGCTCTACCCTCCACACGTAACAAGTAAATCCCAATAGAAATTATTTGTRACAGTACTTCAATTGAGAACACAATTACTTGTAATTTCATAGTAAAGACAGCCAGATGCCCTACTGTCTCAGACCAGACACAAGTGTTCTTATGTCAAAGAGTCTGTTTCAGATTAAGCTCCACTCCCTGTGTCCATACCTGAATAAATCCACAGAAAGTTACAGACTCAAGTGGAGACACTGCAAACCCCCAGGCCCCTTGACACCTTTCTCACACAACAAACTGCCTCAAAACAACAAAACAAAAACCACCATTTCCTTCTGCTTGTCATAAAGGTGAGGAATCACCTCACTCATTTCCAAATCAGGCTGTTCCTGATCTGCTAGAGCAGAACAAATGTATTTCTTAAGTAAAAAGCAACAAACACTTGGAAATTCTCAAAATAAGAAGTAATGCAGCTACCCAGATTGACTGATTTTTGAGGCCTTCAATTACTTCAGTTAATGCTTATAAATGAAATGTTATGCTTCAGTATTCATATTCAGTTCCCTCATCCACAATCAGRCTATCTTGCATATGCCTGCTAAAGGAACATTTATTCAGAAGTGACACTACTTTATTATAATTCAAATTACAGTAATTGCTTCAGACTTGTAAAGGCTACTCTGCGCACTAAGTGTTGAATAACCTAGGAAAGCCTTTCAACTTCAATACCACACGGCAAGAGCTAACATTAACTACATTTAAATTATTCAGACTAATGGATAAGGAGCTTTAAAGAACATTCCAAATCCACAATAAGTGAACTCTGTCAGTTTTCACTTTATTTTCCCATTTTACTTATATTCAKGCCATCTGGTTGTATTGATCACGCAGTTGAACAATCTTGTGTTTTTTCAAATGAAGTAAATGCAAAACTAATTTGTCTGCTAACAAACACRCTGCAAGTGCCAGCTACGAAGTCACTTACAGACTGTTACAGAATGAGCTCCAATTCACAGTAAACACATTCCATAACAAATGAAATAACAGAAGGCCAAACGGGCAACCATGCTCAAAAACATGGATCACTACTCATTTATTGAACATTATATAATAAGATCAACTTCTGTGAGCCTCAAGTTTCAACTGATCTGTTTAGAACTTGTATCAGATTCCACATCCCAAACCACAGCTACACGTATCAACAGAATAGACTAAGTGAGCAAACTAAAAGTTACTTATCCTAAAAGCTGTCTCATGACAAACCACTTGCTCAAAAAGCAAGACTTATAGAAAATAAAACCGGCAATTGACAAAGCACAATAAAGCAGTATTAAAAAAGACTGCTGGAAGTAAACTATCATTAATTTCCAGTGCTGGGGTAGAACTGTTTAAGTGACATTTGTCTTTTTTCCATCATGCTTTCAGGTAAAATTTCTTGGGCATGCACAGATTATGCACACTATTTCCAGCTGTTAGCCTTATCAAATATTTAATGTTTCCAAACACAAAAAATAGGCAGCTTTAGACTCAAAGATTTATAAGCAATTACCTCTGTTTTGCAATTTCAGATTACAACCCTTAAAATCACACACAGTAAAAGAAGCTACTGTCTCYATAAAAAGAGATGGAAGTGTCAGGGGGAAAAAAAGGGGGTGAGGGGGCTTTTAATTTTGAGTCATGGATTTCAGTCCTATATTTTAGGTATCAAAATGTGTTTGTTYCTTAAACAAAACTACAGGAGGACCATATAAACCAACAAATAGATAAAAGTCTAATGTGCATCTAGRACAGAACTACAGTAACCAAATGACAGCAAAAAAGGCCTTCTCTGTGTCGATGCTGAAGCAGYGAAGCAGTCAAGCTTAATGGAGATGTGTGCCTCCAGTTCATACCAAACTTTTTAATTTATAGCTGGTACACCTATGCATGRCCTCCAGGGTATGGAATTAGACCAGCTCCTGAAATTCTCCAGGAAGTACTGCTACAGTAGTCCTAGCACTGATTTAGCCACACAAGATTCAGCACCAGAGCATCACTGGCATTTATGCAACTCTGTCACTTATAAATGCTTTAAATTTACTGTTAGAACATGAAGATCCCAGCCATTCCTACATTCTTATTGCTTGTGATCACCCAATATAAGTAACAGCAGGTTTTAGTCTTTTTGTTTGTTTTCTTAAAGGTCTGTACAGAGCTTTATAACTAGTCCTGTACTTGCTCTCTCTATAGCATCTTCTTCTCTCTAAAATCACCACAGTGTTGCTTTATACTGAGAAGTTGTGTTTTGAACACCCACCTTTGTCCATCCACTAAGACAACAAAGTTGAGCAACAAAAAGTGAAACATCCCAGGAAATCTCTTTTGCTTTCAACAGACCCCAACACAGCACTATTAATTCCACAGCCTGGCTCCAACCCTGTAAAAATTTTACACTACAACTAGACCAAAACCAGACCTTCCTCGGGACTTCCACAGATGGAAGTCAGCCTGTCCACACCCAACAAATTGCAGGACCTGGGCCTGTCACCATATCAGCATAAACCAGGGCTAGTCAAACAGGTAGGACATTAGCAACATAAGTTATTTTATTGAATGCAAAGGTAACTGTTTCCGCTGTCCCACCTCATAGCGAAAAAAATAGTAATAATCACAAGCATGACATTGCCCCCTCCTTTATTTTGGGAGGCTCTTAGGTTTTCATTCTTTAGTTATCCAAGCTAACTTCACAGGAGACGGATGCTAACGTGATAGAAAAAGGAGCTTAAAAGCGGAGCCCTGTCATGCAGGGACAGCAATATGTGCAGCCTCAGCCCTCCCCTGCCCCCGCCCGCACCTGCGGCGGCCGCGCCGGGGGACAGCACTCCGACCCTGCGCCGGGCCACCTCCCCGCCCKCCCTGATGCCAAACTCGGCTGGGATAATAAACAAGTCCAACAAAAGGAAGGARTGCGGGCGCAGAGGGGAACGGAGCCCGGCCTCGGGACGCGGCGGCCGGTGAGGGTCGGGGTCGGCTCGGGCGGCAGCGCCGGTTGCCCGGGCACCATCTTGGGGGCTGCCGGGGGCGAGGACGCGGCCCCGCAGCGCCGCCGGGGGCCGGCCCGGCGCTTTACCTGCTCTGCCAGCCCTGCAGGAGGTTCGTGTATTTGCTGAGCGTCCCTTCCAGCACCGGCTCCCGCCGCCTGCCGCCGCCGCCGCCGGGCGCCTGCGCGCCCCCCGGGCTGGCCGCCGCTGAGCCGGGGCTGCTGCTGCCGCCGCCCCCGCCTCCATCCAGCCTGCCCGCGGCCGCCGCCCGGCCCGGGAGCCCGCGGCTGGCGGAGGAGGACGAGGGGGACGAGCCCGCCGACGTGGGGCGGCTGCTGCTGCGGCTGCTGCTGTTGCTGCCGCCGCCTTCGCCCGCCGCTTTCTCCATGGAGCCCCGCGGCGGAGGCTGCCCGTCCGCTCCGGCCCCGGCTGCCGCCCGTGCCCGGCAAAGCCCTGACTCACAGGCGGCGCGGAGAGGGGCGGCGCCCGGGGGAGAAGGGGCTGGGCCGCGGCGGGCGAGCGAACCGCCGCGCCGCCTCCTCCTCGCCAGGCGTTGCGGGGAGCTGGGCGGCGGTCGGTGCCCCGAGGCTCCGCGGGGTCCCGCCCGCCGCCCCCCCGGGCGCCCCGCCCGCCCGAGCCGGGGGCAGGGCGCCGCTGCGGCGGGGGCCGCGCAGGGGCGGGGGCCGCACACGCACACGCGGAGGCACAGGGCGAACGGGGAGAGGCACAGCACGCACACGGACTGCATGGTGCCCGCGGCCGGCACACACACGCACACGCCGTGCGACACGGGGAGCGACCCCGAAGGACGCGGTGGCCCGGTGTGGGGCGGGCGTGCAGACCCACGCGTGTGGCGGGGGCAGAGCGCACACCGAGACCGCCTCCGGCCCCGGCGGCCGCACCGCGCCCCCCGTGACGCGCCCGCCACATGACAGGCACTCGCCCGAGCAGCGGCGGGATGTGCGCCGGGGCAGCGGCGGACAGCGGGCTGCCCACGCCACACAGCGTGTGCCTGACGCTTGCACAAGCTGTGTGTGCCCCGACACCACCGAGGAGGTGACTGTCCGGGGTACACTACACTGGCAGCACAGTCGTGCCCGCRCTCGTGAGCTGGGTGCCGTGCCCATGCTGTGCCCGGCACTAAGGAACACATTATTCTTGCTCAACCCACAGCAGGTAGTGTGTATCAACATACCACATGAGTCATGTCATTCATCCAGACTTTACAAAAAAATACTACAAGTCCACACCTCCTGAAAGGAGAGGAYGTAACCTCAAGATCACCATAACAAGCTAAGCAGCTCCTGTACAGCCAGCCCAGACCCACGAATCACTTCCGTGGCCATCCTTGTTGTCTTAGACAAGTGCCTCAGCTATGTTACAATGTGYATCTTCCCAGCATACCAGAGATGTAACTATTCTTCTTGTCAGTTTATAATTGTAGACCTGAAATGTAGAGGAGACTCGAGAGTCCTTGAAAAGTATAAACTTAGCCTTAGCTTTTGTGCTTTAGCCCTGTGGAAACTTTTAACAATCCTTTGTACTAGAGATATTTTGAGTGTAGAGTATCACATGTGCCTTCTGTTCTGCACCTCAGAAGATACTCAAACTATCCAAATCCACACACAGTCAGATATATACATTCCCCATATAAATCAGCACAGAGAGGAGGGATCCTAACTTAGATTCTCCCAGTTTTCTCTCTGGAAAATCCTACCATATGTGTTGTGGTTGAGTAGCTGAAATGTTGGGCAACCTGATCCTGAATTTTGGGTGGTTAAACTTCTCATGTTGTAGTTAAATACTAAGGCACTGCAGTCTGGAAACTTGAATTTTAATACTTCATGGGTTGGACATGTAACACTCAACTCTTGTGGAACAGACAAAGACTAAGAACTTAATTATTTTTAAAAATAAAATATTTTAGAGTAACTATTTTTCTGCGTCTGTTACTTGAGATGTTCATGTAGAATTCTCAAATCATCGTTCACTATGGGAAGAAACTCCATTACCACAACATGAAAATGCTCATTCTTAGGCTCAACTCTACTTTTGATGACCACAGTTTTTAGGAAACATTTAAATGAACAAGGAATGCTCCTTTGGGAAGCTCAGATCCTGCTTGGTGGAGATAAGGATGAGACCCCTTCATTTGTTTTAATAATGTTACAATGACAGGCCAAAATTGTGGAGCAATGTTTTAATAAACTGTGTCACCACATCAGCCACGTCAACACATTTCATRTGTATGTTCTACATTATAGATAATGAATGTAGTATTTTCTACCTTCCACAGAATTCATTGAAAGATAATTCTTCAGAAATTCATCAGGAAAAGCAAGTGACCTTACACAAGAACAGAGAAGCCTCTCCGTACATTTCTGTACAATAAAACTCAAGTAGCAATGGTGCACTTATCAGGACGTCTCTGAAATAAAAGGGGTAACAGGCTKTAAGTATATAGTGCCCCCAGAGAGTTCTGCCAAATCATAAAACATTGTTCACTGCTGCTGGAAGGATTGCTGGGATGTGGTAACATAAGTCCTCTTGTAGGTTATAAACCAGTTACTATATGGGAAATGAAGCACAGGAATAAATGCGCAACTCTCAAATAGAGGGAAACCACTATGAGCTGGGTTCTGTGTTGTTCAGTATCTTCTTAAACCAGAATCTCTTCATTTGCTTATAGTTAAAACTAGAATCAAATGTGAAAAAATAGCAGAAGGATATCACAGTAATGACTAAATCACTGATAAAATGGCACCTGAAATTTAATCTTGCCAAAAGCCAAAGTAAAGCACATSGTGAGAAAATAACTTTTACTATGCAGGCACGATGATAAATTAGCTATAGCCTCTCAAGCAAGAGATCTTGGAGACATTTTCAATAGTCCTCTGAAAACTCCATCTCAGTCAGCGTTCAAGGGTAATCAAACAAACAGCTGTGATAAGCTCATTAGGAAAAACAGAAATAACAGCTTGCTGCTATATAAATCCACAGTACAGCCAGTATCYATACAACCCTGCATTTAAAATATTCTTTCAAAAAGGACAGAGTAGAAAGAGAAAAGTGTAAATCCCAGCTTTTATATGAAGRGAGCTCACTGAGCAGGGTTTTCAGTTGAAAAATAAACAACCAATATATAAAATAATATTCAGGTTAATAGAAATTATTCTTCACTGTTTCTCCTTAAACAAGAACTATGGGGCAACTGGTTTAAAACAAGCACAAGAAACTACTTTCTCACATGATTTACACTCATAAAACTCATTCTTATGGAGATGGGTTTGGATGCTAAATATCTAGAAGGGTTAAAAAAGCAATTGTTCTTGAATAACCTTTAAACAAGGTTRAGCAAAGTATTTTGGGTGTATTTGAAGTTCAGAAAGGCTCTAAACTTCTGACTCCTCAAAGACTGTTTTTACATTATTGATTAATTAATCCCTCCCCTGTTCTTAGTCTTTTTCTAAACACCTACTTGTGGAAGGAATTGACTGCTGGACTAGAAAGACCTTTGGTTTAACCTATTGTATAGCTTTTTATATACTAAGGATTCCTCCTTCTTGGTCAATCAGTGTGATTGAGTCAAACATTGRCACAGCTTGCAACTTTTATATTGTATTGAAGCAAAAGAACGTGTCATTCTTCTCATCCCCTTTCCTTTCCTAATTTGTACATACTGCAGCCTAGCAGAGCTGGACAACCTTTTATAGCAATCTTGATATGAGTGAGCTCCTAACCTCATTTGCTTTAAGTTATTAATGGTCTTTAAAATGACTGAACCTGTATTTTTTTTACTAGCTAATGGTTTGTCCCAGTAGAGCTAGAGTTCAGGGTAATACACACTGACTTATTCTGATGCAATACCACACCATGTATACCTTGTTACAAGTATTCTTAATTATCTAGTTATTAATGCAACCTGCATGATGAAGGTTCACACTGTTTCCAAGGTAACACAGCTGCTATGTTACAGTCCTCCTTTASAATGTTACTTTCACTCTCGACCAAACAAAAATTTTGCTTCTTTTATTAAGACTCCAAAAGAATCAAAAGAACTCATTATTTATCCCACCTTTTAGAAAGCAAAACAAGAGTACGATAACAAACTCAGTACTCTTTGCTCTTATGAGGAAACAGACACCTTTGTCTGTCTTTTGCTAAACTACAGTTTTAGATTCTAGAACAAGGTCCGCTCATAATCCATTTGCTAAGTTTTGTTTCCTGGACACATTGGTTTGGGTTTCTCTATCATTTTAACACTCTCCTAGTAAACAGTTTTCTCAAATTACTTTCCAATTTATTTTTATCTCCTTCCACCACCAAATTTCCATACAACTTCCCACCATCACAATTGTATAGAGGAATTTAGCTATTTGGTCTACAGAAACAATTTCTGCCCAGCCTACATTCAAGTTTTKAACATATTCCATGGAAATGCCCCAAGGCTTGCTCAGCTTTACCATCTCTTCTTTCTTGCCCTACAAAGTCCTTCTGAGACACTGCTTCATTTAACATGAGCTTTGGAGATAAGTCCATCTGTCACTAAACTGTAGGCAATATTTATGGTAAAAGCATATCAATGTGCACTTCTTTCCCTGCTGTCTAGAGGCGTCAGCACCAGAATGACTGGGACATTGCCCCTGAAGTTTATCTCATGCCATGGTAACACCTGCACCAAGCCTACTGTCACTAAGGCTTCCCAATTGTCCACAGCAACTAGAAGGGAGTGATTGTAGCAGGTGGAACAGTGTGCACCAGCATGTCCTTCAGTCCTTCCTCAGATCCAGTGTCATAGGTTCCTGGGTTTGAAGGTTTAAAAGAGGCAGTGACTCTCYAAGCAGGCCTTTTAAATAACACAGCACAACAACTATAATATTCTCACTTAGGTAGTTGCTTTGCTYAGAATTAACCAGCACATTATCCATGAGTAGCAGGCTTCTCACCCAACAATTTGGAGAACACAGAGAAACAGCCACTAACTCTGCAGTCTGCCAACTTTAGCTTTAGCTTTGCTGAGCCAGTATCCATCTTATCCTCCCTCCATGGTGCATGTAAGCCTSCAATGTATGCCAAACATGCTGCTTTGCCACACTTCATCCCGTTGTCAGCAGTTTCTCATCCACCAGCACAACCACCCATCTAAACCTCACTCAGCTCAAAGCTGGTGAAGAGGGAAACATCCAAGAGAGACACAGCATATGGCAAAGAGCACCCAAACTACCTTTACTGCCTGGGACATTGAGCCTACGAGACAGGCTTGCCTGCAGGTTAATATACTCAACCACAAGGCATTGCATGTGGGCTGAGGCTTCTGCTGTCACAGCTAGACTCTCACAGCTTGTTTACTCAGCTACAGTGCACTGCTCAGTAATTTGCAGGTTAGACCAGTTGAAACAAAATTTGATCAAAATGGCTGATCCTCTGGAATACAAATTTTGGGATGGTTAGCTGGAGAAAATGCTAGTTTATATTAGGCATGTTATGTATATATTTGCATTGGATGTCACTAAATGTGCATGGGGAAGTGATGTGCATGACAACCATGACGAAAGGCATTTTCTGCATGGTTAGAATCAACCCTTTGAACTGCAATGGGAAACAAAAAGGAAGTCAGTACATAAAGATACTAAGTGAGCATAAAAAACTAAGTGAGCACAAATATCACTTACACTATATATTGTGTATTTTAGCTAGTGAGAACAGCTTTATTCTGTGCCAGCTCATCTTTGAACAGTTTTTATAGGCAGTCACAAATACAGTTCTTCAAAATAAATTCATTCATACACTGAGGCCAGAAGAGAACACTGCGATTATCCAGCATAACCAGCTGGATAACAGAAACCCCTTTTGGTTTGATGTTGGATTACAGATAAATGTCGATATACCAAATCTTAACACTCTGCAGGCATTTTTACTGCCCRTTTTTCTAGCTCTGTGATTAAACATTTAGGGATTTGAAAAGTATACTAGCCCACTAAAGGTCAAATTCAGATCCAAGACCAAACTGAGTGCACTCAGTGTTGCTCTCATATCTCAAACCAGTGCTAAAGCTCTCTTTTATCCCACCTTTTTTGAGAGCTGAGTGGTTTCAATGGAATCTGCCATATTTCAATTTTATTATTCGTAAGGCATGAGGCCATATATCAGTGTAATAACACCCAGCTTTCTAAATGAGATATCTATGCACCTGTAATCTTATGCCTAAGCTGCAAAACCATTTGCACATCCAAAAAGTATTGCTATAGAGCATTTATGCTCCAGAGTGTGTATTTATTGATAAAATAATACTAGTTTATGACACTTGGGTTCTGGCAAGCRGTATATTACAGATTAAAACCAAGTCTCATTCAAGTTGGACTGGTCTCTAAGCCTGTTATCTACAGCAGAGCTCTATTTCACTCACATCATCTTTAAAACTACTCTTTAAGTAATGTAAGAATCCAGCACACAAGAGGATGACAATTAAAAAATAAAAGGAAAGAACTATGCACTAGAAATCAAAAGCAAAACACAAACATTTAAGATTTTTTGACGCTGATAAAAGGAGGAAAAGTTCCATCAATAAAATTTTCCAACAACTGCTTATGCAGAAACTGCTTTTGATTACTAATTTCAGTCTCCATTCTGCAAGCAGATTCATCTACAGAAACGTAATTAAAACAAATACAAGTTTCTAATGCAACATAACTGCCTCCTTTTTTACTCACAAATCTGCACTAAGAACATTCATTTATTTCAATATGTGGGATTAAAATATATAGACATGACAAATGACAGAGTCTGTTTGAAACACTTCCTGAAGCTGCAGAACCTCATATTAAACCATGCATAATGTTCACTCCATTTTTCAGGCAATATTTTGGCTGTGCAGACTTATATAGATTTCCTAGTTCTCTATGAGTACTGTAAATACACAAAAAAGCAAGACCTTTAGAGCAAGTGATGACACCTATATTTAAACTGCTTTTTACTATCAAAATAAATCTCATGTAAATTCAATAAACTACTGAAATGTATTTTACCACTCARTTCTATATTTTAGCTCCTACCATTAAAAACCAGTCAATAAGCACATAAAAGGTAGTAAAAAGCTTGGGGGTTTGTTGCAGTTTGGGGGTTTATAGTTTTGGAGGTCATACTTTAATTAACCGCAGAATATGTGAGGTGTGTAATTATCCCAAGCTGTAGATAACATCTTTTTTTACCAAGGTTCACCACAGAGTGATTTTAAGTTTGGCTGATAACAGACAAATTATAATAGCTTGTGAAAAACACATGAACCAAAATTTTCTTACATATTACAATAACTAAGATTAGCTTTAAAAAACCCAAACAAAACAAAACAAAAAAGGGATGTGCTGCATATTGCCCACCTCATGCAAATGTGGTCTGCAGGTTTAAAGCTGATATAACAATAGGCAACATTATGTTCAACAGGATCCCAGAGCACACACTGTTATCTTCCCTGATTCTGAAGAACAGTATAAACTGGGGTTTATAAAAACCTGACAAGACCATTTATCCAATCATCTTCTGGTTGCTGGACAGAAAAAGACAGGCATATTTTTTTCTCCCTCTTCTCTAGTGAATTTGTTTGTAATGCTTAGCTTACTCTCTCATATCATACTCCACCTTGACAGAAGTATCCAGTGGAGAAAACCTCAAATATGCAAAGAGCTGAATTATTATTCTGTCCCTCTGTTTTCTAAAACTCAGCTGTCAGCTTTGATCTTTGACTTTTGAGAGCCTATTCTGAAAAATAGAATGTGCATTCATACATGGCTTGAAATGGTATTTGCCATTATTTCAAAGGTAGAAACAAATGCTAAATTTTTAGAGTAAGAACAGTACAAGTTCAGGAAGCAGCCATTTTTCAGTTTAACTTTTCCTGACCTTGGCCTTTTCCATAGAGGATGCCTGGAACAGGCAGTCCTTAGCTGCAGTTCCACAAACCCAGACATTCTAAACTCTGAGCTCTGTCAGCTTCAATCAGTCATAAACTTCTCCCTACAATACTGTGTTACAGCCAAAAAATAGGGCTATACTTTCAGAAAATGAAGTAGCATTAAAGCTATGAAAGTTAATAAAACAGATTCCAGATGCTAGTWACCTGAAAAGACAATGAGAGGAAGAATCTAAAAGTTTGAATATGCAGACAATTTTCTTTATGTTTTAAGCTACACAGGAGGCTGGAGAAATTTGTTTTATTTTTCTGACATCCCATTTGTATGAAATGAAGGACAAATATTTAATGCTACTATGCTATTGAGGAAAAATAGGAAACAATTTTGGGGGACCTTGAAATCCTGATCAAGAGAGGTCAATCCCTGACTGCGAAGACAGGCATTGGATCTCTAAGATCATCTCACAAATAGTTTAAACTGTCATCAGAACTGAAAATTTAAACAAACAATGTAACAAAGCTTTGAATGGTCTCAATAAAAACTTTCCCTGTCCAAATATGTTCTTCACAGACTTTTCAATTCAAAACGMTTAATGAAAAACAAGGATAAAGGACCTGAGGTTTTAGTATAAATATCAAATGGAACAGGAAAGGTCTTCAAAAGATCATGTACTGCTTTTTTTTTTTTTTTTTTAGAAAACTCCTTGAACAAAATCATCATCTAAAAGCTATAAATAAGCTCATACACAGCATGTGCTTCATAAACTAGAATAGGATCTTATTATGGGAAAACACAGCCCATACTAATTTAATCTGTTCCCAGATTCCTGCACGTCAGAAATAAAATTTGCACTGCTTTTTGTAGAGAAGGGCTTAGAATTGTATTTCTGACTGGGAAAAATGTGGTTTACTGCAGAAACAAAGACAAGAATCAGTCAGTTGGAAAGAGGTTTAGATATTCATGTATTTTTGCTAACAGCACTGAGGTCTGCCACAYCACATTCAGAGCACCAGCAATATCTTTGGCAGTTGCTATGGCCTTATTTTTGCCAGCAAGTTCTGTTCTAACCAAGTTTAGACAACGCTTCTGATAGTAACAAAAGCAGCTGGTCTGCTTTAGAAATCCCAATGGAGATGGAGCTGCTCCAGTGTCAGCCTAAGAGTGTCATGGAGTGTTTGCCAAAAAAGGCTAGGTTAGATGAAGTCTTCAGAGGCTACACACAAACCAAATGTGTCAAAATCCTAGCACTTAACTGCCAGGAAGGTTATAACCCAGGGAGAAAGAGAAGACAAATCTCCTGACATAACCACAGGATTTTCTCACTTTCATAGAGTCTCAGAAGGAAAACTGAAGTTGTTTGATGATGCAGTGCACCAGAAATAAGTCAGAGGCCATCACCCAAAGGCAAGTGTTTTGGGGTAATTTGAATCTTAGGAAAATATTACAAAGGGAAACATATGTAAGCAAGCCAACCCAAGACATCACACAAGAAAAGAGAAGGTTTTAAGGGGAAAAAAGAGTATTCTCTGCATGAAAGTAAACTGGATGCCACAGGTTCTAAGATTATTTTTCTTTAGTTTAGTAGTTTTGAAGGAAAATACCGCTCCTATTTTTTGCACAAAAACAAATTTTATRCATAATGATTCTGACACATTCCTTGTACTCAAGTAAATTTTCTTCACAGAGGATAGGAAGAGTGCTTGTGCATTCAGAGGTACTGTGGCCTTATTATTTAATACATATAGGWAAAAATCTATGAAATAATTTCTTTCCACTTTGTTTTTTCCTAACATGTCCCTAACATAAAACAAGCATAACTTGATGAAGTTGATTAAATGTAGTATGTGTCCTTCAGGCTTGAGTCTTGATAAAATAAAATAAATAAAAGTGAAGGAAAGGTAGGAAAATACTCTTGTATCAGCCTATTTCTCAGGAAAATTCTCCACTTTAGTTCAAGTCAAAGGTTACCAGCTTCTTATTTGGCCAAGAGCAGTTTGCTTCAACCAAGACTGGGGTGATAGAAATAAACAGTGTAAGTTCACAAAAAAGGGTGAATTTCCATTTGTAACATAGAACCAAGGCAGTACATTTTTCATTTACAATCTGTAACACAATACAATTAATGTTTCTCCCTAGAAATAAAATAGAATAAAGTTCTATTTTTCTCTGCCCTTAGCTATCCAGGAAWACACTCCTGGAAGGACTGACCAGGAAGCACATAGCTTCCTGATTCACTGCTTACTGAACTTCCTTTGCATTCCCTGTACTTTGGTGGCACCCTTTGGGAAGAGCTGGACCTCTGAAAAAATTGTGCTACATAATGTAGAAGATAAAGAAGTTCAAACCCAACTAGAATCAAAGTACTTAATGTAGTTATCTCTGCTAGGCATCCTGTTTGCTGGAGTCTACCTAATGTCATATAGCGTGAGAAATAAAATCAAAATACATATTTTAAAGGTTTAATCACAGCTCTTACTCTTCAGAAATCCAGCAGGCAATGGCAGGAAGTTCAAACACTGTTATACAGTTTACACAAAAGCAATAGGTATTATCGTTGAAAGTAAAAATGACATTGAGAAGGTCACCTTTTTACAGTGGCTGGTGCTGAAGTACATGGTACATTTAGGCACCTCTTGTTAATACAGATCAAAGGGGGCAGTGAAACTGCAGCATAGAAATGTAAGAAGTAAAATTGTGGTTTTATCTACAGTAAAAGGTACATTAGATTATCTGTGGCTGAATGAAAAWGGGAGAATCAAATTTGTTTTCTCATGAAGGAAAAGAATATTGAAATGCAGGGCACAACTAAAAAGCTTCAGAAAGGGCTTAAAAGACTGGCAGGTTTAGAATTAAATCTGGGCACATTATTTAGACTTAGCTCAAGATCTACTCAGTCCAGAGGAAGGCTTCTAGCAGATGGATGGCATTCTAACTCAGCAGACATGACTGAAAATTCAAATGTCAGTAAAAAGGATGGCTCGGATATGAAGCTCAATTCCGCAGGGTAGTAAGGAATATGCTTACAAAGCTCAAAATCAAAGTCAAGCAAAATRCCACATGAAGCCTTGCATTCTGTGATAGTCAGCACAATCTAGGAAAACATGTCATACAATGCATGTAGAAAAAAGCAAAACATCTAATACATTTTGTCATTTTGTAAGGGTGTACCAGCAGAGTGCACAACACCAAAAAAAGGAGACAATGAGAGCCTCATTAAATCTAATTAATTCCTCGCAGGAGTTCTATCAGGAGATGAATGGACTGCCAGCTAGAAAGCAAATGGGAAATGTATTGCTTTGTGCACCAGTGTCCAGCTTAAAACCAATGTATTGCCAGAACTGCAGAGATTCTAATAAAAAGCCACTAATCATAGAAGTTAAGCAATAGGACCTAGACTTCACAGTGGTTAACTCTCCCCACAGACTAATAATACACTAATTAGGTTATATTTTTATAAATTATAACAGTGGCAAAGGAAAGAAAAGCCCCAACCAAAAAGTCCCTTTTGGATTTAGAGTAATTCATATCTTTGGTCTTASTAAGGAGGTCACACTCAGATGCAAAAGGGAAAGCAAAATAATTCAGATTATTATGAAAACATCTTCCTGAATAAGTATAAAAGTCTTCACAGAGTATTGAAAAGAGCTGGAAAAGTTCAAGAACTCCAGATTTCATGCCTCCAGAAAAGTTCCCCTTGACCTACTATAGCATGAGAAAAGAACCCRAATGCATTATTTTGGGAGCCACAGAGCGATCGGTAGAACCAAAAAAGCAAAAACATTTCAGCATCATTGAAAAAAATATTCCACTTAGGCATGGATTCCAAAGAATTCAGCAAATATTTAAAACAGAAACATGTTCCATTTCCTCAAAAGGGAAGAACACTCAGGGAATGTGGCTGATGCCAAGGATTTTTCTTCACTGAATGCATTCTCAAAATTGCCTGTATACATCTGCAACAGCCCATCCTACAAAGCTTATCTATTTCACTCTTCCCAGTGATTAAAGGCTAAATAGTATTTTTCTTTAATCCAATATTCTAATTAAATTTCCAAGGTTTAAAGGTGCAAGAAAGTGTCCCGTTAATGTGGTAATTAATGACTAGAAAGCCAATTTTCCATTACATTTTTATTTGGACAGCTCACACACTTGAGAAGACTTCTAATTGTGTTACTGATGATAAATGTTGAATGGTCAAAGCTTGTGTGTGTTGTGCACATTTTACTGCCCTCAAGGCCAACACACTAAACAGTTTAAAACATTCAAATACTCTTGCAAACCTGAAAGTTAAGCCATAAACTACTACTTTCACTGTTATTACAGCAGATTAATTAGTCATGCCATGGAGTTTATGGGTGCACAGGCAAAAAACTGACAATGCATCATCTCTACTAGCAGCAAATACGAGGATCTGAATGTCCAAGAAAACTGATAACATTTCTTCTGAAAGATGGAGCAAGTTGTATAGCAGTTAAGAAAATAAATACAAATAACAAGAGGTTTCATTATCTCCTGAGTTAAGCTGTTTTTCAATATAAATGTTTTCTACACCATTTTGTTATCCATTCTTATGTGTTAGGTATAAACTAGAATATCAAAGCAGAGGAGACAAGTTTGCAGAGATGAGRATAACTATAGAGAGGATAATCACTTTGTGCTAATAATTGAATTTTCTTTTTTAAACTAATGGATACAAATTAGGCTATTAAACAGTGATAAAGCCTGTCCTCTACATAAAATCATAGCTATATTCTTTTGAGACATTACTTCATGGCACGCTATTGATTCACAAAGTGGATTTATGTAAATTAAAGTGGATTTATCCCTTATCYTCTACTGAAGATATCCACTGGTATTCATTGATATCTGGTGTTATCTATTGATATCTGTCTACTGATATTTACTGGGTTTATTTCCTATCAGTGGTGCCAAAACTCAGCCCTTCCTCACCCTATTTATTAATCAACACGATTGCGTCTTATAAGCCCATCCTTTATGCCTGCACAACCCTATCTGCAACAAATAAGTTGCATGAGCTTTGGAGATGAATAYTTTGAGCTATAGAACATTATTTTAAGTCTGAAAATCACATTAGTATACATAAACATTTACAAAAAATGAAGTTTTTCTTCATAGAAAATAGATAGAAAATAGATTTCTATCTAAAATTAAAGAACAAACTGCCCATGTGAGTGGCTGAGTCACCTTCCCAGGAGTTACATTAAAAGCCTATAGATATGCTGTTTAGGGACATGGTTTAGTGATGGGCTTAGCAGTTCTGAGTTAATGGTTGCACTCAGTGATCTTAGAGGCCTTTTCCAGCCTAAATGATTGTATGCTTCTATTAAAATCAAAACTAGTGATTAAATTGTTAACATCAACATAGTTCATCGTTATTTTTCCAAGCACTTGTGGGTATCTGTTGCTTCTCCTGCACCCAAGTAGCCGACTAAGGCATCACTCAGAAATTTGGAATTCAGAGCTCTTTTGGAAATATGTCTGTTGAGCARGGGCCTAAGTTGTCTGCTTAAACCTGTGAAGCTATCAATAAACTACAGATTTTTAGATTTTGCTAATGAAGGATGTCCCAGTCTTTCTTAAACATAAAAGTTGTAGACTCAAATTAAATTAAGACCAAATTAAATCCAAAGTGGGATATTAGTTCAACTCATTCATTAACTTTAAGAATCACAATAAAAGGTGACATATTCACTGGCTGTAAACTTCACTTTGTACCACATCTTGTTCAGAAACATTTGGTCTAACACTTCTTTTGTCTCTATCTTGTCTTTTGCTCTGTCAGTTTGCATACAAACCCTGTAATCCAATAAAGTCCCCATATGTTTGAAMTTCAGCTGCACAGGTTTATTGCCAGAAAACAGCAACTCCCTCTTGTGCCAAAGGTGCTTCCTCCCTAATAGCACACTAAATTAATCTCCTGTGAAAGTCATTCATTGCTAATTAATGTTGTCATCTTATTAAAAAGTAGGATTCAAAAGTTTTTTCCTGTTAGTGTGTTTTGTTGCAACTGCCGACRCAAGTGTTAACAGGAACTAAAATTTAAWAGAAACAAMAATAACTTCTGTGTTTGCAAATTAGGACACACTTGGACATTGATGATTTTTTTTTCTTGAAGCAGATGATGTTAAGGACACTGCAAAGCTTTGGTTTACATACTCAAGCCCTATCAGACTGGCACGAAAAGCTGGCTCTCTGCCATCTTTGAAAACTGTATCAGAATCCTGTGGCTTTTACAATTTATGGCRACTGTCTGATTTCCAAGCAAACAACCACCTTGAAATGAGTCACAGTTACTCTGGATGCTAAATTTGTCCTAGGTGTTGATACTCAGCGGGCTAATATGCATGGAATCTACCACAGAATAACAAAGCAGAAAGTTGCAAGCCTTACGGGAGTTCRTATCCTCTGAAGATAAGATAAATAAAACTCCTGTGCCCTTGAGTTACAAACTAGCAGCTGCAGATCAGTTCCACTCGGGGCATTCCATGCTGGCTTGGCGTGCTGATAAGCGGGTTTGCACGCTGTTGGTACTGTTAGACTGCACATACTGGATACAAAGGTTACTGGAGTTGTCAAACCCAATGCAGAGAAGTTTTGTGCACATTAGGATTGCACAGCTTGCTTTGTTTTCTGAGGCACAGCAATGGAGCAGCACGAAACTAAGTGGTAAAGGCAAAAAACCAGAAGAGTGCTGGGAAGAAATAAGGTTACACCCCATTAAAGATGTCCTGCAGGGAAGCTGTCCTGCCTCCATCACAGAGAGGGGACTAGCCTACAATGCTAGGTCTGCCCTCCATCCTTTGTTAAGTTGCATGGGTGGAAAAGAATAGGAGATGGGGCTTATAGGAAAGATGTCACTGGAAATTTCCATTACAATAATCCAAAATTAGATCATGACCTGATGTCCAAAAATATGTGGGTTTACACTTTTACAGGGTCACTTACCATGACCTACTATATGRAAAAACATGAACACAGGAAACAAGCAGTTGCCCAGCTGTCTTTGGGTCAGAAGCTGAGGTACAAGCTGTCTCTCCTGTAGTGTATGTGGTGACCACTTACAAAGCAGACAAGCACAGGGCAATATCCTGTACAGATCAAGAGCAGCATCATCAGTATTTGTATGCTGCAATATGGCAGAGTTCTGTACAGTGAACCAGCTAAAATAGCACTAAGTCAGCATTCAGGGCATTAGGATCTCTACAGAGCATGTACAGATCAATAGCAGCAACATCTGCCCTTGGTGCCCTGTACAGATCAAGAATAGCAACATCTGTATCTGTATGCTGCAGTGTGGCAGAGTTCTGTACAGTGAATCAGCTAAAATAGCACAAAGTCAGCATTCAGAGCATTAGGATCTCTACAGAGCAAACAGAAGGGATGCACACAGTGGGGCCATGAAATGACATGTCTATCCCAGTGCAAGTGCCAAATGCAATTTGGCTTTCTTGCTCCTGCTGCCTATGTATTTTATTTTTTTTACCCTGGGATCACTGACACCCTGTGAGTCCCACACAGTAGAACTACTGCAGACTCTTTGGCTTTGCACAACTGCTAGTCCACAACCTGCTGTTCATCAACCATCCTGGCTTAGTAGTCAGCTCAAAGGCTCACAAACTTCTTTCCTGACATAAAAAAACCACTCATTATGAGAAGGTTAACTGAGATTTAACAAAGTAACCAGCCTGACTGCCCAGGTGGAGCCAYGGGATAAGGCGGTCCTCTTAAGTCTCCCAAGAATCTCTTAAGGCTATTGGAAATAGATTTCAATATCTTTTATGTATTTTGTGGCTGAAAAAACACTGGCTTATGTAGTTGCTGATTTTTTTACATTTTATGTGAATAGTTAGCAAGCTGCTTTTTACTAAATACTATATACAACAGTATGGATACGGATTTTGTTTATCCTACCTGATTTATTTTCACTTTAATCTCACAAAATCATAGTACAAGCGAATAAGAAGGTATTTTCACTTCCATCCTTAAATAGTTTTGTAATCAGGAATAATTTACACTTTTTAGATACCTTCCTTGCATGAATGAGTCATGTACTCATTGTTACTTCATATGGCCCTAATGCCTAATCCTGCATAATTTTACTCAAATAAACTGTCTCTGTGGTTGTTTAAACAAATAAAGTCAGTTAGAAATACKAATAAACTGCCTTTCTGTGCAGCTGATCATTGTGCTGTTGCTAGTCTCACTCCTTCTCTCAGTGATGCAGGATCAGCACAGGTGCATCCACATAACAGCAAGGGCTGAGCTGAAATGCAGCTCCTGAGACAACGGGTGGCRTGTGCATGGATGGAATTGTGCATCCTAGTCCCATCTGAGGCTTCTCACAGCTGGCTCCTGACCTAGCTGTTTACAGCTGAGCTCCCTGATTCAACATTACACAGCTGTGCCACACCATAGATACCTGCCAACAGAGGCAGCCAAAGCCTGGGAGATGGGGAAGAGGTTCCAGAGAAGGCTCATGGAAAATTATGGTTACAAATTGGTCAGGATAACTGAAACCTGTTTGCCCACTGAGGGCCCTGACAGCAGCTGAGTTAAAATGTTCTATAAAGACTTTTCTAGCTACTCATTCCCATTTAAAAATGGAGTACCATTTTTATATTTTTTTCTCCTTGCTACATCAAATATTCACCAGTCYATGCACACCGAGGCTGTAATTTTGCTTAAAATGAACCAAGTTACTTTCTGATTTTAGTACTTTTCATTGACTGTTTCATAGTGAATTCCTATTTTTTTATTGTTGCACAGTGTTTACATGATGAAAAACACATTTCATGGTTCTCAGTTCAGTCTCTCTTGATAGACATGACAGTTCACTAATTTGCTCCAAAAAAATGACAATGGCATGTAACCAAATTTGAATGCAACAACAAAAAAAAAGAATCAATTTTGGAACTGCATACAATTTCACATAGTCTATGTCAACAAAAGCTATTAAGCAGTAGCAAACTAACTTTCAGAGACAGCTATTGAGAGCATCAGCTAAGCATATTATTGACTAGCAGGGACTGCTGGGCACAATTACTTCTAAAAAAATCAGTCAATACATCTTCCTACAATAACTTTATCTGAATGTTTTCTTCAGGCTACATAAGCCTGAGTAAGTGTTATATAAAGAGAAATGAGGGTATACATATATAACTCAGCATTCCCTATGCTGATGGAAATGCCTTTACTGTCTCAATCCTTATTTTGGAAGTTCCAAACTTCACATCTCTTGTTACTMAAATCTTGGGAAGAACTGGTATTGTCTTTTCAGAAACCTGGAAGTCTAGTTGCATGTCTACTGTATTTGCTGGGATGCCCCAATGAAGGTAGGAATGATATATTTGACTATGTTCTTAGAAGGCTAATTTTTTACTTTATTATACTGTGTTATATTAAAGAATACTTTACTATACTAAAGAATACAGACAAGATACTTACTGAATGCTAAAAAGACAATAATGAAAACTCGCAACTCTTTCTAGAGTCTTGACATAGCTTGGCCACAATTGGCCAAAGAGTTAAAACAACTCACACCAAAATCCAATCAGGCAATCACTTGTGGATAGACAATCTCCAAACACATTCTAGATGAGCAYAACACAGGAGAACCAAATGAGATAAGAATTGTTTTCCTTTTTCTCTGAGGCCTCTCAGCTTCCCAGGACAAAAATCTTGAGCAAAGGAATTTTTTCAGAGAATGTGAATGCCACACATGYGAGTTAAAATTCATTCTAAATGTACTAACAGTCACTGGAGCATAGTAGAGAGAGATTCTAAGTGATCTGTCCTGATTCCAGATCATTGGACAGCACATCAGATTCCATTACGGCTGAGAGAACCGTGCACTTACCTGTGCTTCCCATCTTGTGAATGTCACTGACATCCATGAACTTATGATTCCATGATTCAACTGACCAGTCAGACACTTTACATCTTGACCAGCTAGAAGCAGTTTTCACTTCAAGTTCAAATACTTCTTTACTCTCAAATCCTTCACTGTAACAATGTGCTGGTGCCAAGTGCCCCTCCAGAGCTGCCCAGAGTCAGAATGATGATAGGGCACAGTACTGCACTCGGCCATCCAAGAAACCAGTAGCAGTTAATCCTGAGTACTGCTTGTTAGGAGCTTGCAAGCCCACTTAGAACTCTCTYACATTAAAAAGCAGAGGCAATGACRCCAGTGAATGTGCAGCAGATCTGCAGCCATCTGTGGCATCACCGTCATAAACAAAAAAGTACAAAACTTCCACTCAAGTTAAAACAGTTTTCCTATTTGCAGCATTCTATGGTTAATGATACACAAAGACAGGTGAGAACAATTATACTACACGGACGTTAGCCACTGCAGTTTACCTAAAGAACCAGATTGTAATTAATTTGGCTTTTTTCCTTCCTCAATAATCCCTTTGCAGACAACAGGGGAAAAAAATGCCACATGATTAAAACCTTTTTGACTAATAAAAGTGAACAACAGTGAATAATTTCAATTTACTCATCTTAAACCTCATTTATGTACTATACATGCCTGATAATAGCTCTGTGCAGCTACAGGAACATAGTTCCATGAATTGAGGTTGCACAGTAGTTGGAGGCTCATTTTAGATTTTTGGAAGAGATCTTCTCACTGCACTATCTGGAAGGCAGAGAAACTACTGAGCAAGAGTTATCTATGAAGCAGAACCCAATGAGGAGAGCAGGACATACTCYGGAATAAGCCCCAGAGCAGAGGCACTAATTAATCTCTAGCAGCTGTAAGGGTCACATCAGAGATGCTGACCTATGCATTGCAAATTTAAGGCTTTATTAAAGCTGACTGTTAAASAGTAGGAACTAGACATTCCTACATCATCATTCCTACACCATTTTCCTAGCTTGCAAAGACAAAGCTTGTTACTGTGTTCTTTGCTGAGGAAATGTTAGAAAGAAAGCATACTCTGCATGCCATCGAGTGGTTCAGTGAGAAAGGTGAGATGGCTAGTACAATTTCAAGAGGAATGGAAGGCAGAAAAGAGAAGAAAGGAATGATTTGAGGTAATCTTCAAAGAATAAGGGAAAAATCCACATCTCTAGAGCAAAACTTGCCTTTATCTTTTGTTTTGTAAGGAATAGACTTTAATGGTGTTTATATATAGTACAGAGCAATGACAAGCAAATCTTCTAAAAATAGTTCTCCACTGCCTAATGATTGTAAGCAAGAAGCACTTTCCTGGCAGACACCCMTATTTGCAAAGATCATTTTTGTGTATTGCCCTCAGCCCACATAATTCTGCCTCTGTTTTATATTTAGACTCTGTATTCCAGAATGCAAATCTAATAGCACAAAATTGCTTAGTCGGATATTTGACTTCTTACTATGGGCCGAGACAGTTGCTCAACAGTTTAAGTTTGAAAAACAGATAAACACAGCTGATTCTCCTTTCTGATTTTCTGCATGGACAGCAGAAATGACAACTTCTGTATTAGCACAAGGTGGGGGAAGAAAGTGCAGAAAAAGRAATGGACAATTGAGGGAGGCTGACAATTGTCAGCCTTTTTATTGACACAAAATGTTTATCATGCTATGACCTTAATTAATAGAGATGTTACACAGAAATTTAATGGAGTAACCTGCAACAAATTACCTGAAAGAAGTTGTGCAGGAAAAAACAATACCAGTATAACATGTAAGATACAGACAGGTCTTTATGAAGCTGAAATCAGACATTTCTTTTCCAGATTTCTCTTTATTTTTTAAGCTTTATAATCTGTGCTTGACCTAGGTTCACAGCTAGATTAAAATTGTATTTATCTTGTAAGGTCTGCCAAAATGCAATATGATAGAGCTGAAAACATCCTTTGTTCTTCGAGCATAGAGGTGTAATCTGTTTAGAAGGCTGACTTATTTTGAAGGTGCTTGCATGAGGTGGGTAGTTCTCTAAACATAAAGCAAAGAAAGGAAAAGCAAAATGGCTTTTTAATGCACAAATCACCTTTCTTTTCTCATTAACTTTTTATCCTCAAAAATGCAGATTTGGCAGTCAAAATAGAACAGGACTGGAAAGAGAAACCTTTTAATAAAGTTGASGAGACCTGACAAAATAAGCACAGATAAGAAGTCGGAAAACAGGTTATGTGAAAAAAGGATGAATAGGGAGTGGAKGTGAAGGGGAGGGAAGGTAAAATGTCTGTGCTTCTTAGCATTTCCTGGCCTTCATCTACACTTCTTTTTGCAGGACTTCAAACTTACCCAGCAGTCATTGGGAATAAAATCCCAAAAGCTAAAAGTCAAACCTAACTCYTTCTCATCCTGTACACCTTCAAGAGTCAAAGACTGTGAATTTCTTAATTAAATTATTCAGTTACATCTATGTTTATTTAATTTAGGCAGGACCTCATCCTCAGGTCTGTATTTGAGATGCTTTARAAACTGAGGCGCCTTAAGAAAGTATTAATTATTATATCTTAATCTGCTTCCCCTTGAGGTCACCTACTCAGAGAGGCTAAGCTAYGCTGCCTAATCTATATCCATAGACAGGAGTTCACAGTACTAAAGGAGTCACAGAATTTTATAAGTCCCACACTCTCACAACAGCATGTATATAAAAGAAATTCCTAGAATATCACCAGAATTTAGRATGACTCAAAATGTGTTTCAAGATGTTAACATGTTCTGGTGAAATAATTATCTAATTACATAAAACTCAGATTCTTATATTTTGTGSAGAATGCTAAGAATGAACTAAAAGAAAACTGCTATTTAATGCATTTAATTATATCCTAAGAAAACTTTTCTTTCTAATAAATTCAACAAGTAAATCAGCCTATTAAAGGGAAAATTTYCAAGTATGTGATCAGATCTTTTTTCAGAAACTTGCAATTGAAGCCAAATATTTTATATTACTGTAGCTCTTCTGTATTTTGCACTTCCCAGATGTTTCTGCTTTGTACAGGACTCTTTGCAGTTCCACTGATTAGCACTGATGTATCTTATTATCTTTGGGTACTGGGTCTTGATAAATGCTTGGACTGTCAGGCAAATAGAGAACTCCCCAGAAAAAGAGGAACAGGCATCCCAGCAATATCTAGAAAAGTTAAAATAGATCAGTACATTAAGCTGTAAGCACAGTGACTCTGCCTGTAAGTAGTCTAGAACATGCAACTAGGGAGTATCAGAGCTTTATGCTGCCCTTTTATGAGTTGTTCTTTTTTCTTCTTAATGATTGCTCAATCCATGCTGTCTTTTTCATTACYGTGTGTGAAGTCAAATGAGCCACTGAAGAAAAGAAATAGATTGATGTCCATTGACACTGGAGATACAAACCACTTAGTTGCAGAGGAAAACTGGAAAACAAGAACAGTGATACCATTGTATATTACTTCCTCCTCCCAAAAAACTGTATTTTTATGCYAACAAACCTCCTTCTTTTTTTCTTTTTTTCTGTAATGGAGTTACRGGTACCACACTAGCTGCTTTCTGATATGCACTAAATAAAGTTAATATTGACTTAGTATTTTGGGATGTTGACACATCCAATGTGTCAAATCTCAGTGGTGGTTTAACAAACCCAGCTGCCTGCTTCACCTGTCAGAGGAGCTCTTACTGTTGCCAAAGCAAGGCTGGCATAAGGGAACATGTGCTTCTGCTGCAGCTGCTTCCATACAAAGCCCAGAATCCGAAGGCCTTAAAACCTATAACTCAGGCAAACAGTTGTTTGACTTATCTATTAGAACCCAGCTGTCTTTCACTTCCCTTTGGCTTGTTGCTCTTCAAGGCTTAGGAGAATGGAATATGGATGTGAGTATCCGTGACTTCAATTAATTTATTATACCTGGACTGTCACAGCTACACCATCAGGATGCAGTTTTTTATGAAAGATGCTGCAAGTCTGATTTCCCTGAGATTACCTTTCAGATTGCCTTTGCTCCTGACTCTTCTCATTAGCAATTTACAGTGAGATGTCAGACTCTGAACTCAAGCCACTGACRTGTAATTTCTTCTGCCAGCCTTGAGAAGAAGATTAAAATCTCCATCTGGGGTCAGTTTGGCCTGCCAGGATAGGAGGACAGTACCTTCTGTTAGTATAACTAGATTGCCTGAACACAGCTGTCTGAGTCTGCAGATAAGGCATAAAAGAAAATCTTGTATTCTTGCTAACATTAATGATCTGGTAGCACTTGTTTTAACAGTARTAAAGTTCTTTATTGCCCTTTCTTYTCCATTGCCTGCAATGGTTTTATTTAAATAATTGGTCATTTCTTTCTTCAGAAGCAGTTTAAATTAATCAGCCCTAAATTCATCAGGCAGTTGGACTAGATGGTTGTTGTAGTTCCCTTCCAACTGAAATAGTCTATTTTACTTTATTCTATTCTGTAAAATTTAAAGTGGCATGGTAGACCTGCACAATGTACTTCTGCAATGAGGATTCTTCAGGATGAATATGTGTTTATATTCTGGTTTTTTTCCAAGTTCGTGTAAACTTGACCTGTCTAAGGAGAGTACAGTTTAGTTCATGGTGTAATTGTATATTAAATTTCAGGTTGCAGGCTGCCTGTGAGACAATGGCAATTCCATGAAAAATACAGAAGTACACACACAGCCTCACAATATGCTGCAGACTGATGGACCATAGCCTTCTAGACTGTTGAAGAACTGTCAGCTTTTTGAGAAAATCTTTAGAAATTACAATTTATCTGTATTTTTTAATATTTTACATTAAGCCTAATAAAGACTTTAACCTTTCTGTCCAGAYTCTCAAAATTATCCTGAAGTGCTCATATTCAGGATGTACATTTTGCATAATATTCAGTTTCCTATTTCATTAAGCATTTAGATTCCAGTCACTCACTACTCAATTTTATAGAACTATCCCCTCCTCAATCCCTCAAAACTTAGGCCAGATATTATCAACCCTGGTCTCTGAATGCCTAAAGCAAGCATAAGCAAAACACTTTCTCACTGGGCTCAAACAATGAGATGAGGGCTTTCTCCACATTAGGAAGTGCTAGCAGTAGAAATAAAGATACTAGCRCAAGCAGATTGGATTTTAGGCATGTTGGTTTTGGTTGTTGTTTTGGGGTTTTTTTCTCTTCTGTTATGATTTAATTTGATAGCAAACTGGCAGTAGAGTAAATGGAGTAAATGAAAACCATGCTTTTARACTAAAAGGAAAACAGCAGGTAGCAATTCACATTGCTTCAGCAATGATGGCTCAAAAGGCAACAGAGCTGATCCAACTTTTTCTTCTTTTATAGCCTCTAATTGAAAGAGCATTTCATTGACAGCTAACCCCTAGCAAGCAATTTGGAAGAGGTGCAAATGAAGAAATGCGCTGTAATGAAAGGCTCAAAATATCTTGATCCATGGTTTTAATAAAGAGAGGGGGACACTGTTCTGGTACAGGGACAAGAGCATTGTCAYAGAATCATAGAATATGCTAAGTTGGAAGGGACCTACTAAGTCCAGCTCCCGGCCCTGCACAGGACAGCCCCAAAAATCACACCATGTGCTTTGTACAAATTCTTCTCAAACTCTAGCAGTCTTGGTGCTGTGACCACTTCCCTAGGAAGCCTGTTCCAATGCCCAGCAACTCTCTGAGTGAAGTACCTCTTCCTAATACCCAACCTAAACCCCCACCCCAGCTTCCCACTSTTTTGTTGGATCCTATCATTGGTCATCAGAGAAAAGAGATCAATACCTGCCCCTCTACTTGCCCTCCTCAGGAAGTTGCCGACCATGACGAGATCGGTCCTCAGTCTTTCCTTGATAATTTATTATTAAGTACAGATAAAAGAGTCAGTAGAAATTCACATATGATGGAAAAGTTTATYACAGATGACTCACACCCATCTACCAGACTAACAACTCGTCCACTTTTTTTTCCCCCTGGAGAAGCATGTGGGACAGAGAACGATATGATTTYGGCTGAAGGCTGAGGGCAAAGGAGTATTTGGAAACACTCATATTTCTGTTTCTAAGATCCCTTCAGGCCTAACATGTTTTATTACCTGATACATTAGTTCATCCACAGCTGGGAGCCGACTTAGACATCACAGATTTACTCCAAAGCTCTATAGCGCTAGGAGAGAGCAGAAGTTTTGCTGTTACATATATGGCTGAAATGTACATAAGTTCAGATAATGGTGACAATAAACACAATAAATACAATAAATGTATATTAGTTCAGCAGATAATGGTGACAACAAGGATTCCTCTGCTGCACTTMGCAGTGGTGAGGCCACAGCTCGAGTGCTGTGTCCAGTTCTGGAGCCCTCAATTCAGGAAGGACATTGAGCGTGTCCTAAATAGGGCAAAGGAGCTGGTGAAGGGTCTGGAGCACAAGTCCTGGGAGGAGTGGCTGAGGGAGCTGGGGTTGTTCAGCCTGGGAAAAGGAGGCTCAGAGGGCACCTTATTGATGTCTAGAATTACCTGAAGGGAGGTTGTAGCCAGGTGGGGATCAGCCTCTTCTCCCATGTAACAAGTGACACGACAAGAGGACACAGTCTTAAGCTATGCCAGGTTCAGGTTGGACRTTAGGTGGAATTTCTTCACAGAAAGAATTATTAGATTGCAATGGACTGTCCAGGGAGGTGGTGGAGTCACCGTCRCTGGAGGTGTTTAAGGAAAGACTGGACATGGCCACTCAGTGCCATGGTCTGGTCGTAGTGTCTGGCCATAGGTTGGGTTCGATGCTCTCAGAAGTCTTTTGGAACCTAAATGATGCCRTAGCTCTGCGATATGCCACAGTGCCTGCGAGATTGCCGGCTCTGTCCGAGGGCCCCACTTACCCTGAGCCACCGCGCTCCCGGCGGCCGGGGGACGGAACTACAGTTCCCGTCACGCCGCAGGGGCGGAGGGAGAGCGGGCGATGCCCTGACGGCGGAGGCGGGAGCGGGGGGCGGAGGCAGGRCCGGGGGGCGGGCGCCTCACGGAGCTCCTGGCCGCGGCCGCTGTGGCGGGGCGCGGGTGGCGCTGCCATGGCGCTCTCCGCCGGCCCCCTCAAGGTCTGCATCGTGGGCTCRGGCAACTGGTGAGTGCGGCGGCCCCTGGCAAGGCGGGCACCTCGGCGGCCGCCGCGGCCCGGCTTTCCCGGAGGCGGTGACCGCCCGGGCCTTGGTGTCGGTTCCCGCCCGGCGCCGCGGCCGCGCTCCCCTCGGGTGGCGGCCGTGAGGCCACCCGGTGCCGGCGGTGGAACGCGGTGTCGCCKGACCGTGGCGGGCTCTGGGTCGCGCTGGTTCCATGCGAGAGGGCTCGTCCTGCCGTGCCCCCGGCTCCCTCGGAGCGGAGGTGCTGCCGTGGCGTACTCGGAGGAAGAAGCGACAGAATCGAGCCCGCAGTTTTAGTGCTTGTAAACACCGGCGTGTCCTGCGAATAAGTTGTTCTAGGATATTTTTAACCTGGTATTTGTTGTACGCTTTGTCCCATAGCAGATGACGTAGACATTAAAGATGCTGTACATTTTAAATTTTTTTTTTCCAACTACACCCTGGTTGTAGAGCTTCACTAACAACCTCACTTGTCTACAGAAGTGTTTTTCGGGGTTTTCTGTGTATTGCCAAGACAGTTTAAAAAAGAATTGAGAGACACTAGGTTATTCGAAATACCTTCTTTTTCTTTTCCCTCCAAAATGATTATGCTGAAGCACACTGAGAGCTTGAGACAAGGTTTTATTGCTGTCTCTATCTCTAGTTTATAATTAGACTTAAATAAACTTGCTTCTTCATCCACTGAAAGCAATAGATTTACTTGACATCATTCTTCCAGAGGAGTATCGTGTTAATAACCCTTTGTCTTCTTTAGTTACTTTTTTTCTTACAACAGATCCCTCTTTACAGTGAATAAATTAAGGACAATGTGTTATAGAAATAGGTCTTCACAGTTTGTCACTTCCAATTACTAATGCTAAGCACACATTATTCGGGTAGCATTGGCTTTTAAGACATTAAACTCAGAAGAATTCCTTGTAGAGCAAGCCACTGTGTTTTATTAATCCAAATTTGCCTGTCTTTTGTCAGGATGATCTTAGACTTGTTGCTCACCCCCTGCCCGCCCACTCCATGCAGTTGGCTTTTGCTGTTGTTAAAAACACCAGCAGCTGCCAAGTTTTATTTTTCTTTGTGATCCCCTTGTTGAGGAAATGGCTGATGTTTCAGTGCAGCATCTCTTGCTTTCCTTGCACCAACTTGTAAAATGCGTGCATTGCACTATATATCACAAGGAAATTATACAGTTAGAGCTTGTCTTTTAGGGGTGTGGTGGCTGTTGTTCTATAGTTGAAGTCTGGAAAAAGTTTCACGGGAAGTTTGACTCCATTTGTATTTGATTCACAGTGAAACACTTGCAGAAGCAAAAGGATTTGTAGATACTGCCTAATAGCAATAACCATATGCAAATGTATTTTGTTTTCATCTCACTGGATCAGTTTAATAAATAAGAAAAGTTCCTGCCTAATAGGATGAGTTGGTGGCAAAATGCCCATATCTCCTGTGCTGAGAGAAAGAAAAAAGCTGCTGCCTGGTAGCAGCATTCTCTCTTCCTTTTGGGGATAAATATATGTAAATAACTTAAGACTTCTTTCATATGTAATGGCAGGGGGTTTTCATGTGAGTAAAGCAGAAACCAAAGCAAGCAAAAATTGAAAATAGTAATTCTTGGAGAGGTAGGTGCTTTCTTCTTCAAAGTCCATGGGATGACAGACACCAAACCCTGACTGCAAAGAGCACTGTGATTCTGTGTATGAGCACTGTGTATGTGTAATCATTGAACTAAATTGGACTAAATTTGTATACCATATAAGTGCCTTTTGAACTGGGGCCTGTGGTCCTAAAATATTTAATTAAAATATTAGTATTTAATGCATTAAAGAAGGTAACTAGAAGGAAATTGAAGCATTTGTAAATATCTGATCATTGATATTTGGGGATTATATACTTTTGAAGCCTGAGTTATAAGAGTGTGTGATTGGTGGTGCCTAAATTGTAGGCATATAAGTAGTTGATCTGAGTGGGGTTTGGCATCTTGAGCAGTTTGGAGACAGTGARTTTTGGAGTTCTGTGTGAGGTGATTCCATCAGACAAGTCTTCTCGTATCTGTATTAACGTGTATCTGGGATGAAAAAAACCCTGAAGGAGCTTGGCAGGACAGTAGCTTTAGAAGGGTTAAGCCAGTCACCTTGGTTGATTGACTGCTTCCAGTCAGACTTGTTTGGTTGGTTTGCTACAGGAAGGTCACCTTAACAATGAAGTTGACTTGGCAGGGGTCACTTGACACCTGATGGAAGATCATGGGACAGGACAGATGGCTCAGCATGGGAGAGCAGGAGCAGTGCTGTCTGCTGGCCTTGCCCTTTTAGGGTTGCTCAGCTGGTGGATCAGTGATTCTGTTAGGATCTTTTAAGACAGGGGATAAAGGTGTCTGGAGTGTTGAGAGAGTACATCTTGGATATGCCTTGGAGCCCTGGGATTCCAGGAGAGTGCCCAGAGTCATTTAAAACACTGCAAACCTGCCTTGATCATGTACTGTAGCCTGTTCTGATAACACTTCCAGGGCGAGTTAATGAGGTGTGCACAGCCACAATTTATCACTCATAATTTTCTTGGAACCAGTCTTTAAGTAACCTGATTGCCAAACTTGAACAGAAACTGTAACATTTGGGAAGAGATGGGAAGTTACTGGACAGAGGGCTTTATGCAGCTGGGAACTTGTAGAAAACTGGGAGGAACTGTGGCTTAACTGAGGTGATTTTACAGGAACAGTGGATAGAGCTAGATAATTATATCATTTGCACTTGCATGTTGTGACCTCCACTGCTGCTGTTATCAGGACAAGTTAAGGATTTTTTTGGCTTTGTGCTTTAGTTAAAAAGTGATGAGGGGACRGCAGGCCAACTGTGAAATGGTCCTGAAAGAGTGATTGCAACATCATGGGAAGTGATGAACCAGAGAAGCCAGTCAGGAGAATCTTCTTGTCTTCTTGAATTCAGAAACTAAGACTAGGCAAATCTCCACTTTTCCTAATACTGCATTCAAAGGGTGAAAAAAAAAAGACAGCTCAGGTATTTAAGTGTTAAATAGTAATAGAATTAATGTCTCACATAAGTAGTACACACTGCCAGACCTTCTGCTGGCAGACTGAAAATCCCAGTCAGAGAGTTGCTGAATCAGTTATTTGTCTTGCTCTGTCACCAGCAAGCACAGAGAATATGTAGTGAAGTTGAAAACAGAAGGCAGTGGGTTTGCCGGGATCCCGACTTTGTATACAAATCTGTAGGAGTAAATGTGCTTTTGTTCAGGGAACTCAAAGCACTGTCTGAGGAGCACATACCTGAGCTGTGATGAATGTGAGGTCTGCTGTCTGTATGGATCTGACATTTGGAGGCTGAGCTGGTGAGCTGTATACCAGTGCATGTATACCAAGCTGGTTGAGTTTGATAAGAGCTTGATAAGAGGTGGCTTGCAATTGTCTTCTCTATCACCTCCTGAACCTAGGGGCATTTTTAGTGTGTGAAGTGCTATTAGGGAAGTAAATTCCAGTCTTTTGAGGCACACAGTTTTATGGTTTGACTATAAAAGGTCTCCTTAGGGTACTAATTTTTTTTTTTCTGCTGCTACTTAGAAAGTGACCTTAGTCATGTGCTAGCACACATCTTTAATACAGCCCAACGAGTTGTGCCATATCATAAGCTCTTGAAGCAGAATGAACTCACTTTGTTCAGTTGCCAGCTATGGGTTTATTATAAGCAATGTGCAATATAAATTTAGGGGATCATGTGAGTATAACTAGATTGGAAAAGTTACTGTTCTTACCTCCTAATAAAGTGTACAGTTTGCACACACCCACATGTAAGCCTCAGATCATTACTCTGTATTTTTGTCACATCTCTTAAAATTTTTTGTGTCTCCTTAGTAGTTATGAAATTACCTCCTATCCCAGGAAAGGAACTTAGGTTAACAGGTTTAATAAAATGATGAAAGGGAAGATTGTGTTTGTTCCTCCTCTTGTAATTGTGATTAATTTTGTTATTGCTTAGAGATTTGAGAAGTAAAATTGATCACTATAATACAGATCTCACTGTATGCTCTTCTTGGGGAGAATATGAGGRTGACAGTAATGGACTTGTCTCCATGCAGTTTCAGAGGATGCTGTTACAATAGTTCAGTTCTGTGAGGTTGGCTGCACAGCCATGAAGCTCACAACTTCTGCAACGTAAAAATGATTCTTGGCTTTCAATGCCTATTGGTATTGTACAACAACTTGTGAGTCAGTCATCTCAGCAAAGAAGCTTCTCACCTCTTTTAGAAGTGAAAGTGACACATTTAGTAAAATGTAGTATGTCACTTTTACCTCAGCTTTGAAGATACAGTTAATTTGCTTTGGGGAAATACAGTAACCTAAACTCTCAGTGGATAGCCAATAAGAAAACAAAATAAGTAGAGATGTTTCAGTAGATGCTTCAGTCCAACCTACTGTAGCTGTAGTTGAAAGAAAGCAGCATGTGTGAATGACTAGTGTATTTTTCCACTTATTTTACTAGATCAGAATGTTTTATTGTAGCTGGTCGAATAATCTGTGAATTTGTGATTGTTTTAAAAACAAAATCTTCTTTTTCCTACAGTGAAATCATAGTTTTTAAAGACTATTTTTGTTTTCTTTTGTGCAGGGGCTCTGCAGTTGCCAAAATAATAGGTAATAATGTAAAAAACTTGCAGAAGTTTGCTCCCACAGTGAACATGTGGGTCTTCGAGGAGAATATTAATGGGAGAAAACTGACAGAAATCATAAATACGGACCATGAAAATGTAAAGTATCTCCCTGGATGCAAGCTGCCAGATAATGTGGTAAGGCTCAAAAGCTAAATTATAGTTATGGAGCAGAGGGAATATTGCTTGTGCTGTAAATGGAGTTAGAAATTTGTTTTGTTAACACCTCTAGGGTCTGTAATATTTCAGACTATGCTATTTTACTGATGACATCAAAAATTTAAACAAGTAAAATTATGTAATTTTGCAGTTAAGTAAATCCAATGTACTCTTTCTTCCTATCACTATTGGTTTTTATGTTATTTCAATTTCTGTACAAGAAAGCAAATGTGAAAACAAGAGCAAGATTAACAGCTTTGACTATACCCATCAAGAAAAAAATTGGCCTCAACCTTGGATTGGAGCTGTTGGTCTGGGAAGTCTATGCTACTGCTTCTTTTCAGTGACAAAATGCAGTAGTTTGTAGCATTCAGCATGAGACCAAGCTGCTCGGGTTCAAGTTCAAGATCAAACTGGGAGATTCAGTTTGGGCATTTGGAGGGATTTCTTCACAGAAGAAGTGACTAAACATTAGAATGGGGTGCCCAGGGAAGTGGTGGAGTCACCATCCCTGGAGATGTTTGAGAAAGGACTAGATGTGGCACTCAGTGCTGCGGCCCAGTGGACTGGGTGGTGTTTGTTCCAAGGTTGGACTCAGTAGTCTCAGAGGTCTTTTCCAAACTAATTGATTCTGTGATTTTAGTTTTATTAGATACCACTTGTGTGTAGTGTTAATTTTGAGAAGTTATGCAGCCTTTCTCTCCCATAACTACACAGGTTGCTATCCCAAACCTTCGTGAAGCGGTACAGGATGCAGACTTGCTGGTTTTTGTCGTTCCTCATCAGTTCATCCATAAAATCTGCGATGAAATCACAGGACAAGTACCCAGTAAAGCCCTCGGCATAACTCTCATAAAGGTACAATAAATACCCTGCATTAATAACTGAGAATGTGTCATGGAATCTTCTGAGACTAGGTGACTCGATATTTTGATATGCAAAGTCTCGGTGCATTATTCACTTGATTGGTCCGTTAAACCTTTCTAGGTGTAAGATTAGAATTTGTCTTGGTCATTAGTGGATTGTTACACAGTGCTTGCAGGAAGGGGAAAATGAGGCTCTTCACAAGACTTTTAGAAAGAAAGAGGGAGTCGATACGTTTTGCACCACTAAGCTTTCCAGTCTTTTATTTGTTGTTTCCAAAAGCATCATTAGATGAAGAGCAGAGCACAAGCATAATGCTTTGATTGTTAATGCACATCCCACATGCTGAGTTGATCATTTCAAGAACTGCTGAGAGAATTTCATGTGATTGAGAGGATAGTGCTCTTGTTTATGTCAAATATTAGGTTGCAACAAGAGAGTCTGTTCAGCATCGCTCAAAGACAGTTTGAGCATAGGAAATAGGAAAGGGCAGAGGTGTGGGAGGCATTTCGCTGGAGTGTTTGTAGTTTTGCTGGCAGAAAAATTTAAAAATGTGGATTAGCTGATTTTTGGGATAATTTTTGGGTGGGTGGGCTTTTTTCCTCTGTATGTTTAGCTGGAAATAGTAAGCAATTCCCAAGAGGTTTGGAAGATTGTGGTTTGTTGTTGCTTTGTAGGCCATTTTCTTTGCACACATTCCCTTGTTTCCTGTCATCTCTGGAAAATCATACATTTATGGATCTGTGCTCAAAAAAAAGAACAAAAAACCTCAATCACTGCATGCTGCAAACTTGTCTCTTTAGTTTGGCTAGCAAAGCCCACAAAATCTATTGTTTTGTCAGTGCTGACTGGTGTATTGCTGTGAGGTGTGAAAAAGTAATACTTCCAAAGTGTTCTTGCTCCAAATTGTAGAAAAACTCTTCATGTCATAAAAAGGTAAAATAAGGCACTGTTAGAAGTGCTCAAGATATTTATTCTCCTTTAATTTGCTTAATGTGATTTATATTCTCCTAGTGATAGGAGTAACTAATGAAATTGCTGGACTAAACAAGGTTTAAGTCAGCATATGTGAAGTCAGGGTCCTGGGCCTATATTCCCTTGGAATTAGTTCTGGATACGAATTACCAGTTCTCTAATGGAGTGTTGATTAATGGCTATATTTGGCAAAACAAAAACAAAAAAGAAAAAAAGGGAGGGTGTGGAAGGGGAAGAAATCCTTATATTAAAAAAAAAAGCTAAACTCCAAACAGACAGAAACCCCCGGCAAAAGAAAAAGTCCACACTTAGTGTAGTGGTGGAAGTGAAATTGTGGCACTTGCCATGCAGTGCAGGGTTGGTTACTGGGCAGCTTCCCACTGTCACATTGCAGCATCCATAGGCAGCCTTTCCAGAGAGATGCTGTGAGGCCCTTTAATGTTTTGCAGGAGAATGCAAAGTACATGCCAGTATTTATGAAAAGGCATAACTGAAAAAGCATAACATAAAATCATTAAAAGTGTCATTTGAGAAGAAAGGATAGAGATTTAACACAACATTCTTTCCTCTACTTTTACATATTCTTTAGGCATGCTGTTTTCATGAGTGTCATAATTTTTGAGTCTCATGCTCAGTGCTAATGCTGTTAAAGGGGCTTGTGTTAACTTTGATAGTTAAAGCTCAGTTCTGCTCTGAAAACTATTATTCGTGGGACATCTTGTTTCTGTGCTTTCTAAATTGGCTGTCAAGTTAGCAGTGTGTCATCTTTTAGTCTTTTTTTTTTGTTGTTTTTTTATTTCTTTCTGACAGTCTAATCTTCATGCAGAGCCTAATGTCTGACAATAAAACTGAGTCTTTGGGAAATAAAGACATTTATCTGCTGGTTAATAGTCGTTACTATTGAAACATTTGCATCTGAGTTGTTTTACATTAGCTCTTTGTCGATGAAAACCTTACAAGTGACTGTGTGGCTGTGGAGAGAGGAACCATATAAAACTTGGAGTGCAGTACAGCAGTGAGCATAAGTTGCAGGCTAGCTGAAGGTCATTCAAAATACTCTTCAGGCAACCATCAGTCTCATTTTCATTTCCCTATTACTGGCTCCAGGGATTGCTCTAACCGGCATGTTAGGATGCAACCAGTAAAGTCGCTTGCTTTGCCTGCAGGCCATTGCTGCCCAGTGAAAATGGTGGAGCCTTGGTTTTGCAGGGAGGAAGGGGTGTTTGGTTTTTATTCTGTCATTCAGTAATGGATTTAACTCTACAAGAAGCAGGTACAGCTCTCCTTGACTTTGTCAGGAGTTGTGTCTGTTTCACAATGGAGCAAAATCTGGCACCTAAGCCTTTCTGGTCTCCTTTCACTTGCATGAATAATCGTTGTGTAGGTATTTACATTTTTGGAGTTGTTCGCAATGTGTGCATGCTTTTCTGTTTATTATTTGCCTGCTTAGGAAGAGGGCCCTTACAGTTATTTTGTGGGGACATTTTTGGCACTCTGGGGAAAAAATGCAACATGTATTGTGTGCTTGCTCTCAGGTTGTTTCTGTATGGATCATTAGAGATGAGAAAGCAGAGCTGTGCATTAAGCAATACAAATTGAAAAATAATGCAGAAATGCAAGCTTTACTTTAATTGGCAGGTTTTATACAGGCATTTCTGCATGTCTCTTCATTGCACCATGTTATTTAAGGAGCAGCACCTTTAACCTGTGGAAATTACTGCCTGCCTGAAATGTCACTACTGGCAGCATACAAGTGTGTATGTTTATGTATATATGGAAGTAATACAGGATCACACTTTTTGCCTATAAATCATAACTCAAAATTACTAATTCCAAATGTATCAAATCCTCAGCCTTAAAATAAAGTATTGTGGTATATTGTGGGAAAGAATGGCTTTTTCAAGAGCTGGTCTGCATACCCCTGTAATAAAAGCTGAAAAGGATTCTGCATTTAGCAGGCTGGGAGAAAAGAGTTTTATGGGAAGAAGGTGATCTCATTTGAAGTTCTAGTTCAGGCAGTTCAGGGTACCAGACTCTCTTCTTCTCTGCAGCATTAATATGTGGGGTGATCTTTTCTAAGGCCCTATTTCTGCCCTTTTTTCACACCTTGTAAAGAGTGCATTATAAATACAGATTAAAAATATCCTTATAAGTTAAATTATCCTCAGTTGTTCAGCTTTCTACRTATCTGTGAATGGCTGTTCCTTTTGTATTTCCACTGCTAAACTGTTGTTGGTTATACACTGGGAACCTGCCTCTGATATTTCAGTTCAGATATCTCTTCACAAAACAAATTATTCAGATGCCATTTTGTGAGTTTCAGTGTAATTTCAAATCCAAGTTCAGGTCTGGTTCATAACTGATGGATTGGTTATGCTTCACTGATTAAGGATATACTGATAATAAGCCCTTGATTTCTGAACTAAAAAAGCAGAATGTTCAGGTCTTTGAGGATGGAATAAAAACTGGTTTCATCATCTAGAGTTTAGTCCTAAGTCTTAAGGTGCTGCCTCCTACAGTTCTAAGACATCTTGGAGAGGTCAAAATAGCTGAAGTGCCTGTGGTAGTACTCCTGTCATCTTTAGTCTCTGTCTGAATAGTCCTTGTTTCACTTCTCACCCATGGACAAGACTAATTGTGTTCTGCTTGCATCTCTACTGCGCCTAATGAATGACTTTTTAGTAATTCCGTTTAATGTTGGCTGCAGGGAATAGATCATGGCCCGGAGGGACTCAAACTGATCTCTGACATTATTCGAGAGAAGATGGGAATAGACATCAGTGTGCTGATGGGAGCTAACATTGCCAATGAGGTGGCAGCAGACAAATTCTGTGAAACCACAATAGGTACTGTTCCAAGTTGTAAGAATATTTAAAACGTGCACCCGTCCTCACAGGCTCACACCGAGTAGTTCAAATTTCACTGTTTTCGACATTAGCTGACTGTTACCAGAAGCTGTTGGTTGAATTTCCTAGAATGTTTATACTTCCAAAAGTACTAGGACAGTACTGGGAATAGAGGGAGAGAGAAGACCACAATTTTACCTATTCTTCCTAGGGTTATAACCTTAGCATGTGAAATACAAGCATGTTTTTTATCACCCTTCATATAACAAACTGCTTCATTTTATTACTGTGTTTAAGATTTTTTGTGGGTCTGAATGGCTTTACGTGGATAAACAATTATAAATTCTGTACTCCAGCTCAGGTGCTATTGTCAAACATAGTACCTTCATGCATGTTTGTTTTGGTTTGACATTTTTGTTTGTTTTTTTAAGGTGTCTTGTTTTAATTTCTCAAAATACTTCGTTCCCACAAAAACTAAAAGTTGTTTTAGTTCTGTGTTGATGTCTGCACACCTTTGCAGCATGAGGATGTGCCTAGTCTTGGGTTTTACAGTTTCTAGAAAGGCATATGTGTGTTTATATGTATACAGGTACTCATGCATACTCACACTTTATAGCACAGAGTTCATAATATGGATTTTTTCACTGTTAATTTTTAGAGTTTTGTGCACTGCTAGCTTTGTAACATCTCATTCACAGCTTTTGCATTGAACTTAATTTTGAATGGTTGAACAGCATCTTAGTGTTTAAAAACAATTGTCAGGGGCAGCATGCTTGATTCATAAAACAGCTTTGGCATACCTTTATCAGTAGGTATTTTTCTGGAGTGCTGACTTTAAAATATTTGGTAGAATTGCTCCTTCTTAATTCATCTCTGTTTTATTATTTGCTGTTCTTTTTAAAGACAGTGATCAAAAAATGGACGGTGAATTAATGGAATTGTTATTTAGAACCTGTTGCTGAGCAGACAATAAATTGGTAAAAGTCCTCAATAACTCAGTGCAGAGCTTTTAAGTGCCATGTCAATGTGATTGGTCCCTTAGAACAGAGATTCTATTTAGGATTGAAATGAAACAACCTTATCTCTGCTTTTAGGCATTTTGGCTTGCACAGGAAAGGCTAAATAACATACAAATAAATTATTTCCTTTTTTTTAGCTTTCCTTTCTCTCTCTCAATAGGCTGCAAAATCTTGGAAAATGGCCTTCTCTTCAAAGAACTCCTGCAGACTCCAAACTTCCGAATAACTGTAGTAGATGATGCAGATGCAGTTGAGGTGTGTGGTGCTCTGAAGGTAAGATTACCAGGCTGCAGGTGATACACAGATGAAATAGATGATGAAACAGATGATCCTTGTAGGAAAAGAAACAAGGTTATTTCCATTTAAAAAATAAAGTTCATTGTATTTTATATAATATGTAAAACTGCGACACAACATTTCCAGAAGAGCCAGAGGGGAAATGAGGGAGCAGCATTTTCTGAGAGCTGGCTTTTAGATCTGTGTCTCACCATCTGCCAGGTTCTCCTTCTACATCTTCCACTTAACTTACACACAGTCATGAAGCAAATATTGATTTTGTCTAACTGGCTGATATATTTCTAAATCTATTTCAGTTTCCTTATTCTTTTTGCAACAATGTGTTCACCAAAAGAAAGGGAGAAAGAAGTTAGCATTAGTGCTTCATATCTCTTGACAAAAATATCTCCCTCTTCATTGACTGAAGCAATGTGAGCACTCACATGTCCATATTTTATGGACATATGCTACATAAGGTTTGTGTGAATAATCACATACAGAAATTACCCGAATAGGAAAGAAGTTATTTTGGACAGTAATTCATCCAAAATTTTTTTCATAATAAAATTGATGCCAACAGAAAGCAAAGGCTAACTTAAACATTTTTAATGGCTATTTTTTCAGGTTCATTTACATGCCATTTATAAAGGGGAGGCATTAGTTGTTTGGCACCCTAGCAAACAGTACAGTAACTCACATTATCTGATACCTATCCTGAATAATTTCTAATGGATGTAGTGGTTTAATAATTGTTTTGGCTTACTTATTTATTTTTTGTGTTTTGAATAATTATTTTGTCTTCCTTTGGTTTTGCTGTTGAAATTTTGTCTAAACTAAATTAACTGGCTTGCAAAGGTACCACACCAAGCAATGATGTCTTAAGATAAGGAACTCTGATTCCTGCTTAGTGAAAGTAGCTGGATAGATATAATAGCATTTTTTGGGCATATTAATTTCCTTAATTTTGTCTTGACAGCTGTCATAGTGGAAAGCCTGATAAAGAGGAAGTAATGGGTCTGTGCACTGGTGAGATTAGGTGTTTTGAGGCAGCATGCTTTGGAGTTACTGTACAGAGAGAAATTTCTTGAGATTATGGAGCTTGTAATTCAGCTCCACAGCCATTGCTTTAAAATGATGTGGGTGATGTGGGAAGGTTACCAGAAAAGAAATCTCTGTGTATAGACCCTTGAAAAAGTTTTGCMGATTTATTTTTCTTTGAAATCTGCTCAGCAGGATGTTTTCTGACTAGCTTAAATTCTTGTCTGATAGAGGAATCTTTCCTTTCTGTCCCAGGAAATTTTCATTCAGACCAGTCTTGTGAAAGGGCATTAGAGATGAGCACGCCCATCAAACTGGGCAGGTAGTCAGCAAACACTCAAAACTCCACTGTAAAGGTCTAAGTCAGGCAAGATACCAATATTTCTTTGGAACTGCAGTAGAATTTAAATAGATTGTTATTCTTGACCTGGAAAGATACTAAGGTGAGACTTTAGGGGATTTTTGTAACCTTGTTTTATTGCTCTCTTCTGCTTCATTATTCATCATGCATCCTGCAGACTGAACTGTTTTGTTGTATTTCTGAAAAGGTGTTTATACTCTGTGTGCTCTAGTCATTTCATATTGATTGCAGTATATTTTATTAATTGAGCTGAGATTTCCAAAAAATGCATGGTATAAGGTTTAAACAAAAAGTGAATTAAAGATAGATTAACTGGTTTAAAAGTACTGTGGATTTCTTGCATAATTAAAAAGCAAAACGGGTATAAAGTGGCATAGACCCATCATTCTAGTATGGGTGATGTCTTTAAACATACAAGTCTGTCTTAATCTAAAGGAAAATATTAATAAAATGATATTTTTAAAGTAGTTTTTAATTTAAAACCCTTTCTAGTTTATCCTAAATCTTGTGGTGGCAGCATGTAAATAATGTCCTCAGGTGTTTTACTCTCAAAGATTGAAAAATTTTATTAATGCATTGGGAACATGTCTGGCTCTGAAAGAAAATAAAGAAGCTAAAATTAAACCTGTGGATACGGTTTTATTACCATACTGCAAAGCAAAATGCAAAACTCAGATATGAATAGTGTTTTTTCTTAGAAGCTGTACATATTTTCTATTAAAAGAGTTGTTTGCTAAGGGTATCAGCAAGAGCTTTGCTTTCTTATCATTCATCTGATAGTCTTCATAATAAAAATTTGAAAAGTAGACTTTTTTTTTTTTAGGAGTAAAATCTAATGTGTAGCTTCAGTCAGCTGACAGTTTGTTAAACTTGGGAAGTTACTTCAGTAAAAAATAGTAAAAATTAGCTTTGTTTAACTTCCTAGAAGGAGGAAGTTCCAATTTCGGAAGGTGACATTGTCATGTTGCATGGAGACATTGGCATGAAAAGAGAGGCTCTACTCTCTTTCTATAGCAGTGCCAATTCAAAATGTCAGTAGTGGCACTGTGAACTGCAGCAAGGAGGACGGGGTAAACAGGCAAACATGTCACTCCAGACTGTCTTTTTGGATGTGGAAATAGTAAAAACAATTCCTGTGTTGGTATTTGAAGGATGAAAAACAGTACACTATGGAAAACAATATATTCTTCCAGCTTCTGCACTTTTCTGCAAATGCCAGCCTARGAAAAGGAGACTTTCCTGTTATTACTGACATAGTGGACTAGCTGTTAAAAGCCTGTACTCTACCTCTCTTTTTATTTCTGCAAGCCTTTCTATGCAGGGAAGATTTTCAGCGTGGGTGGTTGCCTAAAGCTTGGGAAAAATACAGAAGGGTAACAAAGAATGCTCTGAGCACAACTTTCCCTTACAATGATAATTACAAGTTTGAAATTTGGTTTTGGAAGCCTATTTGAGTTCAGACTGTAATATTAGGTAGTGCAGCTGGGTGATCATAGGAAAACATGTGCTTGATTGCTATTTATGTATGGATATGTATAGAATATCCACTTCATTTACTGTATTTAGATTTGTGACAATAGGCTGGTGGAGATAAAGTGGAGTGCAGAAATCAGTGCCATGAAAAAGCAGTCTTGTGCCAGCTTGGAGACTGGCTGAATAGACAGTGGCAGTGACTTTACAAAATCTGATGGTACTGAGGAGGAACAGCTTTCTACTGTAACCTGGCTGTTGGAACAAAAGTGCTTGGCATGTTCTTCGTGAGGATATTTTTTTTCTTTTGAGGGCTGATGAACATTTCACATTTGTCTGTTGACCTTTTCTAAGGATTGGGACAGAAACTGACAAGGTTGAAATTTGGATAGTTGTTTCAAGGTGCCCAGTTGGCTTTACAGGCAGCATGACTCAAGGCCACCTACAAGTACACCTGTCATTTGCCAGATGATGAATGGGCCTTCTTAGAAAATGCTTAAAGTTTATGTCACCTCAAAATAGTATGTGCAGCTATGCTCACATATGGAGGTGCTGTTGGATACTGATGGATATGATTGTACAGAGCAGCATGGACCCAAGGTTGTCACCTCAGAGGTGTCCTTAGAGTCCTCACCACYTGTGCCAGTGTGGTATTAGAAGCAGCACAGATGTGGGGCCAGACTGAGCTGGGGTACGAACCTGGCCACATCCTTGAGAGGCCATGTAAACACTGGTAGCTGCAATCTTGGGGGTAAACCATACCCCAGTTCACTTCACTTACCCAGTGCAGCAGTGCAAGGGGTGCCTGAGAGGAGGAGGATTAAGAATCTAACCTCTGGATATGGAAAAACAGCCGTGCTCCAGCTGCCTGATGATCAGGGATCCGGAGAGTTAAAAACCCTCAAGTGGCAGCAGCCAAGGACCAAGACAGATGTGAGTTACTGTAGGAAGAAGCAGCAGCAAGCAGCAGCTGGGGTTGCCTTTCGGGTTGCTTCAGGCTCATCTAAACCTTCCAGCTTCAGCTAAGCCTTAAATAAAGAAGTAAGAAGTATAGTGAGGATTTATTGTTTACCAGGTTATGTAACTCAGCATTGTTACTTGCAAAGTGTGTTTAGGGCAGTCCATGTTGAATAGTCAGTGTAGGTACTCTAGAAGTTGATCACAAGAGGTTTTTCCTTTTTCCTGAGATTGAGTGGAAATGAAATTCAAGTTCACCAGGAGCAAGCAAACAGTTTATACTTAACCTCTCTGACAATTCTGCTGATACTGTCTTTGATTTTTTGAGTCTTTTCATTTGACCTCTTCTCAGCCATCAGGGGAAGCAATGAGCTTCTCCAAATTCATGTGTAAACAGAGGGAAAGCAGGTTATGCTGAGCTGTGACACTGCCTCAAGGAAGGTGAAATAATATTTCTTAGTTCTCTTATTGGTCCATTTCATTATGGAGAAGCAATGGTTGCCTCAGAAATGGCTGCTGAAGCTGTCTTCATGGGCACTCCACAAGCTTGCTGTACACTGGATATTGGATACTTCTGAGGACTGACTCTGTAGGAGAACAATCTGTCAGCAAAGTCTGATTGTTGTTCTTGTTTTCTTGGTCATCTGTTGTCCTTTTTGTGACCTCTTGCATGTTTGCAGCAGGTTGTGTGCAAGTAAAGGCCACTTTCTCTCATTTGTTCTGACACATACTGTGAGCACTGCCTGGGATCAGCATTTTTTTCTGGATCATAGCTTCACTATCCTAGTGAAAAAATAACTAAATCCATTCCTTGTTCATGTTCTAGAATAACCAGGACTAACACCAGGATAGCAGAACAGCTTATCTGTTAGGGCAAAGTATTTTAGTAGCTTAAAATCAAGTGCAATATAAAACCACACTGTAAATCATGGTTACAGGATGTGTGCTTTCATGCAAAAAGCTGTTAATGCCAAGATAGGGGAAGTGTGTTTGCTTAAGCATGTAGTGATTTTGAGAGCTCTGAATGCCTCAGGCCAAGAGGAACATTGTGTCGCAGTCCTTTTGGGGTTATTATGACAGTATCTTTGAACCTGTGGAACATGTTTGTCARTGAGCACTTGCTTATTGGGCTCTCAGACTCCCGTATGTGCATGCAAATACAGTCAGTTTCTAATCTCATGGAAATGTGGACTCTCTCTCCTCTTGCACAAATGCGTACCAACTGCATTTGCAGGAACTCTAACTTCATGCTGTGGTTTAATCCCAGCTGGCAACTGTATATTGCACAGCTGCTCACTCACTAGCCCCCTGTCAGGGATGGGTAGGAGAATAAGTGGAAAAAACGTAAAACTCAAGGGTTGAAATACAAACAGTTTAATAAGTGAAATCAAGGAAAATACAGTAACAAGATCAGCAGTAGTAGTAGTAATTGTAACAAAGGACAGAGTGAAAACCCAAGAAGAACAGTTGCTCAGCACTCGCTGACCAGTGCCCAGCCTGTCCCCGGGCAGCGATTGATGGCTCCCAGCTAATGCCTCCAGTTTATATACTGGGCATGGCATTCTGTGGTGTGGAGTATCCCTTTGGCCAGTTTGGATCAGCTCTCCTGGCTGTGTTGCCCCCTCCTCAGACTCTTGTTCACCTCCTTACTGGCAGAGCATGAGACACTAAAAAGTTCCTTTCTTAAAGTAAGCGGTACTTAGCAAACCACCAAAACACCAGTGTGTTATCAACATTATTCTCCTACTGAACTCAAACCACAGCGCTGTACCAGCTACTAAGAAGGAAGTTAACTGAAACCAGGACACTTCAGGTGTAGTCTTTGTCAGTGGCAACATTCAAAGTCAACCATATGAAATACAGAAAGATGTTTTTACCAGGTCTGTCACCCTTCCTGCATCATGTACTTCTCAGAAGATCACAATAGTAATAGTGCCACTAGGCTCTTGTGTGTCAGTTTGTGTTCTGCTTGTGCATCTTCCTGAAACAAGCTCAGCTTAGTGCCTACAGCCAGAGATTTCAAGTAACAGACTGTCTGCTTTGGGACAGCAAACAGTCCTCTTGTTTGGGACTGAAGGGTAACTGAGTTGAGAGTTTTGTGAGATTTTTTTGTCATTGTTGTTTTTAAAGGGGTGGCTCATCTTTGAGTAAGGTATAATTTTCAATGTGGTATAATTAGTTCTCTACAGTATATTAGGCACAAGACAGTTGTCAGAGATTCTTCAAGGATTTAAATAAAACCAGATGGTAGACCTTGTAAATTAATAGTTGTGGCTTGGGGTATATTTGTGCCAGGACATAACAGTCTCCTAGGCACAGGGGTGTGTTCTAGAGCATAATTTGTTGTCTTGTTTCCTCATTATTTGCAAACTGTGTAAGAATATACAATGGGAACATTGTACTAACAAGGAGCTCATGTTTTAGAGTTGGACTCACAACTTCCCTTGTTTCCTAGCCCATTTCCTCAGATGTAAATAGTCTTGATATGACTTACTCAAAAGAGTATTTCTGTTGCTCCAAAGACAAGCGCTGCAAAAGGTACAAATAGACAGCAAAATACCGTGGGCCAAATTGTATTGTAAATTATGATCAGGCAGACTGCTTCAAAGTGGAAAGTCAAGCAGACAAAACTGGAGGGAAGGGGAAGCTTTAGTATGGGAGTGTTCAAGAAGTACATGGAAAAAGCCCAAAGGTTGCTCAGTCATGTTTGTGTTTTTAGATGAATGATAAATACTTAGAGATTTCACATACATGTAAAATCCATTTGAATGGGTTATCCCATCTGAAAACTTCTTAAATATCTGTTTGACTTCCTCTTGCTTTGGCATCAAATGAAAAAATATTAAAGGTTGCTCTGTAAGAGGTGCCTGATGGAAGTGTACCTTGACTGAATCACCACAGCTAAGATCTAAGCCAAGATGATTTAAACAACCAAATTTTAAAGTTGACTGCCTTGGGCTGCTTCAGGTCTAATGTACCAGCTGTTAATCAGTGGTTGTTTTCAGTAGCATCTTCTTATTATAGCTCTTTCTTCATCAACAGTTAAAGTTGATTTTTTAATTTTGTTTTTTTCCCTGCATCAGGTGTTACATTAGGAGTCGTAATGTTGGTTCTCTTGTGCATTCTGTTGAGATCACTGCTGCTGCTGTTGCATGCAGGAAGATATTAACATTCCTTACTTCCTTGCTTTCTTTATCTATATGTCAGGATGCCATATTTTTGTGGGGTTTGTTGTGTTAGATGGATTGTTTTAGTGGGGATAGTGGAAGTAGGGCTAGTGCCTGCTCTGACTCCCAATCTAGAAAATAGTTTTTATAGTTGCTTCACTCAATTCTGTCTCATCAAATGTCTGTGTTCTGTAACCAAAGCAGGRACCATATAGCTGAATGTTAACGGTACATTCTTTGTAGAAGGTCGTCTCCAGGTCTAAGGAAAAAGCAAACAATTTTTTTGCTAAGGGAGGTCTTCCTGTGTCTTGAACCTTTTGGGAATCCTTTATGAACTATTATGGTTATAGAAACTCTGCATACTTAAAAGGGGATGTATGTATACCATACATATGGTTATAGAAACTCTGCATACTCACTTTTTTTTAGGCTATCCCATAGACATCAAAATCGCCAAACCAAAATAACCCAAGCTAGCAACCTAGTCTTTCAGTAGTAAAGTGTTTGCTGTTCTTAAGGACATCTGTAAGCAGTAATTGAGTCATTTCCCATTTCTCTTCCTATTAGAATGTAGTAGCAATGGGAGCTGGTTTCTGTGATGGCCTTGGCTACGGTGACAATACCAAAGCTGCTGTTATTCGCCTTGGTCTAATGGAGATGATCGCCTTTGCCAAAATTTTTTGCGCGGGACAGGTTTCTATTGCCACTTTCCTGGAGAGCTGTGGCATTGCTGATCTCATCACAACGTGTTATGCTGGCCGGAATCGACGTGTAGCAGAAGCATTCGTTAAAACTGGAAAGGTACCTAATTCTCTGGGTGAAATCTGTTCCTATAAGTACTGCCACTCCTCATTTGCTGGAGTAACAGTAGAGTTATCTGAGTCATGGTAGCTCACCGTGTGGGCACCCTTCTCTTTCCTCATGTTTTGTGAGTCTGTTGGCTAGAATGAGTGTAAAGATATTAAAAGGTGGGCAGATGGTGATTTTAAAAAAAAAGCTTGAGAGATAATATTTACAAACAAGAACACAGGAGAATATTCTATATGCTCACTCAAGATTACTTTTGAAAAAGAAAAAAACTCTCAGTAACTTTTATTTTTTTTCATCCAGATTATGTTGTCAGGCTTCTGAAAAGTTTATCATACCTCTCCTTTCCTTTCTTTTTTTTTCCTCTGCTGCTTAGTCTGTTGAAGAATTAGAGAAAGAAATGTTGCATGGTCAGAAACTCCAAGGACCACAGACTTCTGCAGAAGTGCATCAGATCCTGAAGAAGAAAGAAATGCTGGACAAGTGAGTAAGAACAGATAAAACAATTTCCACATGCCCCTTTTTTATCTCCATAATTCTTTCTGCATATTTGGTTTTGATATCTTCATAAAAGTAATAGCCAAAAAGAAAATCACTGTAATAACAGTAGATTAGAAGTTAAAATCAAAGAGAAGTGAATAGAAACTGAAAATAATATTGGTGTAGATAGAGCTATTAGTGTGATGTTAAATTTGTGGATGTCCTATTTGCAGAGTGTATTGTTGCCTTCTGCTACTACAGAAAAGCACAGCAAGTGTGTTTTAATATGTGAAAAGGAAAAAATGCATGAAAGTAGAAGTAGAGCTTCTTAAAGAGACTGTGAAAAGTTGCTACATCTCATTTCATTGTAGTAAATTCATTACTTACCTTTAAGAAGGGGAGCTTGGTGATCATCTGTATAGAGTGACTGCCTCCACCACATGGATTCTAGCTTAGATACTGTAGTTCTCCTTCTTAATGTGACTTCCAGTTTGCTGTAGGTTAAAACCTCCCATCTGCCTCTGTAGGTCAGGGTGGCTTTTTGTGCTATGACATTAAGCAGATTGTCCTGGCTTGGTTCACTTGTATTCAAGTCAGAACATGAATGATTCCTATAGCAACACACACAGTTGTCTCCTTACAAAATTAAGGGATGCATTTCTCTGTTCCTGTTTGTTAAAGAGGAAAAATCAGAAATTTAAAAACTGCCAGTCAAAAGACCAACCCTTGTTACTTTTTTTTTTCAAAAGCRTTTTTTAAAGTCTAGTTTTAATGCATTAGCTACATTAAATGATTAATGTTTTAATATTATCTTTGGATGTAAGGTGCCTAAGTCTGTCTCCTTAGTATACAGTAATTAAGCTAACTGCAGAAAAAATTAATTAAAATGTTGCCTTCATTCTTTACTGTTCATGATTCCCTAAATTATACAGGATGCTGTGTGAGGGTTGTTTTGTATCTTGTTCTATCTTACAGCAAATTAAGTGCATTAGAGATGATTTTGGGTTGTGTTTTTGATAAAAGACATGAAAACAGTCATTGCTAATTTCCTTTTGGCATGCCAACATATATATGTCAGTTCTTCATAAAAGGTCTCATTCAACAAGGCTTTTGAAGGCAACTTTCGAAGTGTTTTGAAAACACTACTGCTTTAAAACATAAAACACAGTGGAGCAGCCATGGTTTCAAAGTGAAGAGGAAAGAGTCTCATAAGGATAGAATTTCATACTCTGGTCTCTCAAAACGATTCCCAAGGCTATGTAGAAGTGTGCAAAAGTCAAAGTTCAGAGGAGCCTTGGTAGCAGGGCTGATGCCTGTTGATACTCGTGGTGCAATTTTTTTCGGCAGTTGTAGCCCTTGCTCTCTTGATGTGCTCAGGCCTGAAATGCATCTGGAGTTTGCTGGCCCTGAGCCTGCAGTCAGCCTTGGTATAGGTTTCTCCACATGAAGTGTGGCAGACCTGTGCACAATAATGTTCTCTGGGATAAGCAGCAGGACTTAGACATCAGGTTGTGGCTTGTAGTAGTGGTGCTTCTTCACTGAGCAGTAGCTACCAGTATTGTACCTAAACCTGTGGGAAACCTGCTTTTGCTTCAGGAGGTTCACCTGTTTTGTGGCCACCTCTCACACAGTCACAGCAAATTTTGTTAGTGCCTACACTAACAAAAGCTTTTATGGCAACAGCAAATGTAACCCCCCTTCAGCCCAGTACATCATACAAGGTGAGAGAGGTTCGTTAAAAAACGCGTAAGTCATTGTACAATTTTTTTCTGCAGATTTCCTAGTAAGGGTTTTGCAATCTGAGCAGTTTAACGTTGGATTTGAGAGAGCAGCTGTGTGGCTGTGTGATAATTTTTTTTCCACCAATGAAGTAGAAACAAAACTCAAGTCAGTCTAGTTCAGGGTGATGTGCTGATAGCAACATTACTGCAATGTAATAGTGACAGCAGAATGTATAGGCCATCATACATGGTGCTCAGGACTGCTCAACTCTGAAATGGACATTACAGCCCATAAAGCTTTAGAGTGACTGCTGGGACACACTTCCTAAGGAGAAAGTCCTAACACAGATGTATTCTGAATCATTCAGAAATTAACTATTTCACCATCTCCAATGACCCTTGTTTTTTATTTCCATTGGTTAAAATTCAGCAGCATAAAAAGCCATGCTGAAATGGTATATGTACTTGATGAACAATCAACCCCCAAAATTTACCAGGCTTTTTATGAAAATTGAACTTGTCTGGCTGTTACTGTCTGGGATGGACAGAAAGCAAACACAAATTTTGTAAAGTACCTTGGCTGCCACAAACCTTCAGATTTTCAGAGAAGCCTGAATAATTTGAAGGTTGTTGGAAATGTGGCCAATCTAAAAAAAAAAGAAAAGAAAAGTAGATGTGGAATTTTGTATTTCAAAATCCAGGTCTATTTTTCAATTCTTATTAAAAAACTTGACCTTCAATGTCTTCCTGGGTCTTTTTTTGTCATGTTCTGTATTATCAAGTTATTGCTGAGAAGTACTGCATAACAGATGTGCCAGTCATCTTTTTTAACCACAGATGGGTACTGCTGTGAGAACAGCCAGGAAAAATGTTTTAAATTTATTTTTTAGATCACTTTATGGTTGTACCATGCATAATGAATGTCTCAGGCTCCATTATAGCTAGCTAGGCTTCTGAGAGTCGCTCTATTTCAGAGATGCATGCAGGTTCCGTTGTTATGCCCTGCTTTTCAGCCTAGCATTTGCGCCTGGCAAATAGAAAAAAGAAATAGTTTTTTCCACCTCTCCCTTTTCCCCCTTCCTCTCTTCACCCCTTTATATTTCTTTCATTTAATAAAATGTTACAGAATACATTTACACTGTGTTCACTTTCCACACCCTCTTTCCTCAGGTTCCCACTCTTCACTGCTGTATATGAAATCTGCTATGAAGGGAGACCTGTTACAGACATAATATCCTGCCTTCAAAATCATCCAGAGCACAAGTAAAATCCATCAGGCTGTTGTACTAATGCAGCTTTCTGCCTTTCGAATTCGTGTCCGGGTTCCAGTGGATGTAGCTGTCATTAAGCTTTGTTCCGAGCTGCTCTTAGGCACCAGGAGCACCATGAATGTCTGCGAGTGGCTGTCGGTGTTTGCCCCAGCCTGGTGTGACGCAGCACGCGGTGTTGGCTTGGTGATTGTCCTTTTACTGGCTAACGTGCARCTCCTCTAAGATACGCAATACAGAAGTTGCACTACCTGCCTGCTGTATAAACACAAGTGTACTTTGAGTTTGCTCCTGCACCATAAAACACAATGCTTTGTTGTCTTCTATTCAAGCCTGGTCCACAATCTGCTGGCACTCTGGGAAGAATCCCAGTGGTTTTGATCAGAGGCTGAACCAAACGTGTTACCTTGAAATATTAGGAATCTGTTAGAACTTTGTTTTATTCTGTGTGCACAATTAAACGTTAACATTTTGCATGCTTATGACTATATTAATTTAAGCAATGTTAATGCAAAACAAGTTGTAGCAGTTATTCAGGGGGCTACAGGGATATTTCAATGAACTCTAGTGAAGAATATTTTGATTTTTGAAAGTTGTTGAAATTGTCAAGCTACTTTGAAACCAATTTCTAAATGAATTTAAAGTTTTTAATTACACTGTTTTAAAGGGAATATTCTAGAGGGGGATCATTGCCTCCCCTTCTGTTTTTTAATCCTTGCATTTTTGTATTTCTCCATTTCTCCCTTACTATTCCTCTGTGTTAGGCTCTTCTAGAATCCCATTCCCCAAAGMAAGCCAGAGGTGTTGACCTGGAGGTTCTGAAACCTTGAGCCTACAGTTCATTTTATTGTTTTACCTGTGGTTGTTCTTCACTGCTGTTGTTGGTTGTTTGATGAAGAATAGCCTTGGGTATCCACTGCTCCAATTTGTTCTGCTGTGATTTTAGCTTAGCTGCAGCGTGTTGGGTTCCACTCAACACTCCAGGGAATGTCAGGGGAATTCCCTGGTACAACACACTTGTGTCGTCAGAAGGGTTGTGTGCCAGTATGATGACTGCATTCATTTCAGTGCCTGCCAGTCACTGGCATGTCCACTGGGCTGTAGTCCTGATCCAGCCTTCCCAGCTCTGGAGTTACTCTTTCACTGGACAAAACTTTTATGGGTGCTGAATCAAATCCTTTAAAACTCATCTCCCACAAAGCTTCTCAAAGGCATCCATCTCTTTTATTCCCCAGGGTCTCAACTAGTTTTTTTTCAGGAACCTTTGTTTTATCAGGGAGGTTAATTTTATTTTTTATTGGAAAATTTGTGATTTTATGAAGTTTAAGGCGGGGGGCAGGGGATGGTTGGTTTGGTTAGTCTGTTTTAGATTTTCTTAAAGATTGATGCAAAAGAAGATAGATAAGTAAAATCTGTTTCGCTTTTCTTGTATACTTAAGTGTGGGGTTTGATTTTTTTTGGTGAAATATATGCTAGGCACATTAAGGGTGGACTCCTTCTTCCAACTGGGAGACAAGGGTTTGCATTAGAATTTATAGAACAACACTGCCCATCTGCTCTGAATATCCACACCTAACATCTGAGCAATATCAGAACTGTTGTTCACTGTTCTCAGTGGTGGTTTTGGACCAGGAATCATGAGCACACACCCATCCTGAAACTTCAGGTTGTCATTCAAAATTTGCTAAAACAAAGAGAATGCCTGGGAATAATTGTCATACTTACATAATCTGGATTACTCTGAAATAGGGAAGCTTTGGGGCGACTTTGTGTAAACAGGAAGACCCTTCCACTTAGGGGTACCATTTTTTTGTGCTCCTGTATTATTTTGAATTCATATTTGGAAGATCTCATGAATGTCCTCAGATATTCAGGGATGTGAAAAGTTATTTTGCCTTACTTCTGATTTAGTGCTAAAAATAAGAGATGGCTGGAAGTTAAGTGACATCAGACATTTGTGGCAGTTGGGAACATCACTGGTAGAGCTGACTTGGAGCAAGCACTCTGCTTAGACATTTAAGAGGATGTTTTAAGGTTGGAAGCACTGTTATGCTAACGCACACATGGGGCATACACTCCTCATTACTGCATAACTTTCAGTGTGTTTGCTTATGCTTTGTTCTGTTCTGGCTTTTTAATACCAAATTGGTGGCTTTCGCTTTGTATATGTACATATCCATTATATATATAAACTTTTTTTTTTACATGCAGTATGTAGGACAGTAGCATTTTGTAAGATACATAAAGGGCTATATGAGCTAAATGTGGTAAATTAATATATATTTTTAAATTATTTCTTTATTATTCCAATACTACTTCTACCACTGAAAGTCTCAAATCTTAATTGTTCTTGTTTTTTAGAGAAGCTTGTATTCTGAGGCAAATCCAGAGAAAAGGTTTTTATGGAATTCGTTTCTCCAGTCTATTACTATATTCTTTTTTTCAGACAAAAATTGAGGTTTCAATAACTAAAATAACTAAAATAGTTTATTTAAATTCTGTTGATAGTTCACTATTGCTTTTCAGTGCTGGAGAACACTCAGCTTGGCACTGTGTATTTTTTCCTCCACTAATATTTACTGCTCATTAAAAGACTGTGACATGGTACTGGAACTGAATGAGCCTGCTCTGCAAACACTGTTTTGCCTGGTACTGGGATAGTCTTACTGAAATCATTAGCCCCTGTGTAAGGGGGTCATAAATTTGTAACTAATTCTTGGGTTATGAACTTTACTTGCTAAGGAAGGCATTACATTCTAATGATACTTACTCAACTTGCCCTCATCATATGTACTGATTTTGTTTAGAGGTGTTGAATGTATATCTGTTTGAAGAGTTAGTACAAATAAACATTTTTGTCTTGGGAATCACTTTGGTTTCAGTTGTCTCATTTTACAAGGCTTGCAATTAATATTTTATTCACTTGATGGAGTGTAGGTTTTTCTGGTTGTAGTATGTAATGATAGCAGATGGGAGGTTGCCATGCAAGAACATAAATTTTAAAAAGAGCTATTTGGCGTCCAGATGTCAGCATTTTCTTTCTTTCCATTAGTGATACAACTGTGCTGCCTTTGACCTCAGAAAACAGGTTCTTGTCTTCAGTTCCTTCAGTTGCTCCGGGAGCCACTGGAGGGCACTGGTCGGTAAGTGGCTGATTACACCCGTTCTGGAGTTACTCTTCTGACCATTTCTGAATTTCCCGAGGTTCCTGTATGACTGCACCTGTCTTACAGTGTGTTCCTTGTATTTAGGAGATGGCTATAGTTCAGCACCAGATGAATGTGTGTTGTAGACCACTGGAACTGAGGGAAGGAGCTTGGTATAAAATGCCCAATGTGTTATAACCTCCACCCAAGGCACTGCCTTGCCTGTCATCGAAGACCCTCCTAAGTACAGGGCAACAACCACTACCTCAGCTGCTGGACAACATGGTCAGTGAGATCCTTCAGTATCACTGGGGTTCCTGTACTGTGTACCCAACGTTTGTTTCTCTTGGGTGTTGAAGTTGAAAGACTTTGGGAAGTAACAAGAGCGCATTGTGCTCAGGTTTGTCAGTTTGTACGTCAGCCAAAGGGCTGGGAGGTGTCACAAATGTTTATCCAGAGAAAGAAAGGTCTGCTGCCTAGTGTGGGACATCATACTGTAAAACAAGTGTGGTTTTCTTGGTGACCAGAATAATGCATTGTCTACTGAAAGCCTCAGAGCAGTTAATGAAATGAGAGCAATGTCCTAATCTATTGTTTACACATAGGGATACTGAGAGGAGTAAAGATGATTGCCCAGCAAATCTGTACGTGGTTGCATTTTATTCCTAATTTTAAGACAGAATTTAAGCCATTAGGTCATTTCTTGTGGTACTTTTACCTCAAAATTATATTTATTTTAAGAGTACATGAAATCAATCAATAGAATAAATATGTAAATATCTCAAACATACCATCCAAAAGAGCTTAAATTCTAATTAGCCTGAGTCAACAGCAAAGTAAAAAGCCATCACAAGAGAATTAGGATGGACACCCTTGTCTTATGTATCTTCTTAAGGGATGGTGCTTTCTCACTAAATCACTGCAAACAGGCTGGGTGTCTCTCATTGTCTGACTGCAAATAAGAGCCAGGCTGTACAAGAAACACACAGTAGGCAAGAAGCCAGTCTGTGCTGAGAGTTCTTCATAATGCTCCCAAGCTGGACTTCATTGTATGCCTGGAGTCATATGAATGAATTACATAGATTTCACAGCAGTGAAATTGGATAAAGCTGAAATAAAATGTCCTGGAACACATGGCACGTCATATTATTAGAAAGTGTAAAACTGTTTAGTTTCTGCCTGTCTCCTGGCTGCATGGATTTTTCTCCTGTGATTTGCCATGAGCTATAGAAATCTGAGCACTAAAAGGTAACACTTCCATTTTGAATAATGGATGAGAGGAGCATCTGCCTTCAATCCCAACATGTGCAAAGGAGAGGTGTTTGGCGTTCAGATTAAATGAAATATGGTTCTCTCTCAGTCTGTTCTAACTTGATTTTAGATCCCTGCTTTGGGTAAGGACTTCTAGATACTCTTCATCTGTCAGTCTAATCCTGCTTTTACTGAAAACAATTGCAGGACTTGATTTTAAGAGGAGAACAATARACTGGCACCCAGCATAATGGTATCTCTGTCAAGAGTTCCCCGTGTCTAAATTGAATTTACCTATTTGTTATATTTACCTGTTACTTACAGTATCTGTTTTAGGTTTAGTGAAGAGACATTGGGAACCATTTGCTGATTATTTCTGTAAATTACTGTGTGAATTTCTGATTTTCTGTGTGAATTACTGATTTTAAAAGTATGCTCTTCCCTTAAGTTATGCTGGAGGAATCAGTGAATGGTAAATAAAGTACCGCTCTGACCTGTGTGAGCAGTCCTGATTCTTTAGGTGGATGTAGCTGCCAGAGTCTGCTCAGTCTAATCCACATTGCCCTCTGATGTTAGTGTTGCTGTTTGTTGCTACAGTGCACATTTCCTTTTCTCACCTGGATGAGAGTCATGTAGTGTCCTTCACCCTACAGCTTTTCTTCGTGCCTGTTCCAGCTTCCTTCTCATCTTTGTGTAGCTTCACCTGTGTGTGCTGTTTTGTAGTGACCCTTAAGAAGAGTTCCTCATATCAGAAGGTGGATGTGTGTACATGCTCACACATGTTCATCTACACAGGTAAAGCCCTACTTACCTTGCTTTTGAATGTTTGTGTGCACAAATAAGCCTTGTAAGGTGCTGGGAATTTTGCACAGGATTTTAGCAAGGCTACCAAGAGGATTAATGTTCAGCTGCCTTTGCACTAGCTAATGTCTGTCTATCCATTTAAAGCTGTCTGGCTGTGAAGCTAGTGCATAGATTTCTTTCAGCCTGTCCTCTGTGTCTGTGATGSCAATAAGTCAGGTTGGAGTAATTGAAAACATTGCTACTGTTTCAGGGGAGCAGTATCACATCCGTGCTGCCAGTCCCTGAAGCTCTGAAATGCCATGTTTGTAGAGAATAGTGCATATTTCACATTGAGGTGAAAGTAATAGTGACATTAATTGAACTAGTTTGCCCTTTCTTTCTCCAAATCCAGGTTTATTATAAACCGGATTCTTGTCATAGGACCATACTTCAGCTCTCAGCGTGATAGATTTTTTTTGTATGATTTGTGGTTTTGAGGACCTGGTGAGTATCTTTCAGTTTGATGATTACTGAGCACAGGCATGTGGTAGGCTCAGGAAGTACAGCCTTGGGGGCTTTCAGTTTGCTCTTTTGCTATTTAAAGGCTGGAGAGAGCTGGAAAGCAAGCCAAATCTATTAGCAAGCACTGGCTGGGTTCCTGATCTACATCATTTTAAATACTAGCATTTGAAACGCAAAGTCAAACACAAGCACTTGCATCACAGCTGCTCAGGACTGTGAGGCCTTTTTTTTTAAACATGCTGTTCTTTTTTTATGGTTCCCACTTCCTGTATTGTTGCATCAAGAAATAAACCTACATGTATTGTGATTTAGGAAACTCTAAATACTTGAAAGCAAAGTAAGCACAAAGCAAGCTGCTCAGTACTGTGATTGCTGAGCAGAGCCAGCCTTGGCTGTGCTTGTGCTTTGGATTAAAGCCCAGGTTTTATAGAAGTATTTTTAGTGGTATTTTCAAACCAAATTTATATTTTTTTTCTAATTCCCACTTACTGTGCAGATTTGCAATGGAATGTTACAGAGATGCTTTGGGTATTTTGTTGTTTCTGGGCCTTTATAACATTTAAAGTAGGTGTCATCAACATCATTTTCTTCAAGCTTCAAGCTAGGTGGTAATTGCAGCAGCACTTGGTCGTGCCACTCTCCTCTTGTCTTTGTTTAGTCTTACCCTCCTGTTTTCTATATCTGCATTTTTTCAGGCTGTAGGCTACTACAGATAAGGAATACTTTTCATTACTCCCAGAGCTTTAGCCAGCATGGAAAAAAAGGATCAGCATGCTGCCATGTGCATTTAGCCTTGTCTTATGTTTGATGCCCAGCAGGGAGGGTAAATGGGATAAGGTCTTCCAAGCTTTCATACTCTTGAGTTTAATCCTTATGCCACTCCCATCTTTATTCTTATATTGACTGTTTTAAAATAGCAGAAGCTGAAGTTGTTTCTTAGTGGTGTTTCCTGGTGCAGTTGCTCAGTCTGCTTTAAGTCTCTAGAGCAGGTGATCACATCAAGATCTCGGTAGCTAGCAATGATCTTTAACCCATCACTGCTTTAAGCTTTGTAACAAAAGCTGCTTATGTTGATTCTAATATATTCCTGCTCTGGAGCCAGAGTATCCTATACTTAGGTGTAGTCTACCTAGTTACTATGCTCACATACATTTTCCCCCTCAGAAATTTTATCTCCATTATGAATGACTATACATTATTCACAGATGCATTAAAAAATTGGTAATTCAGCTCCTTGAAACCATTTGAGAGAGGAATGTGCAGTTTCCAGGTATGACAATTTCCAGGTGTGGCTTTTCTTCCAAAATACAATGTGGTTGCCTTGACAAGGCTGGGCAAGGCTAGAGCAGCAGAGGTGTTTGCTAGCAGGCACAATTACCTTTCTGAAAGCAATCAGATTAGAGTGGAATGGGGTTGTACTGCAAACCCTACAGGTAAATTGTTTTACGTGTTAACTTGTATGTACTATGTGTGGAGAAGAGAGGGGACAGGATGCAAAGTATTGCATTTGTTGGAAAACATTAGGAATGAGCTTAAGTCAGTTTTAACCAGTGCAAGAGATGGTAATACAAGAACATGCCCTCAATACAGAAAGAGTGAAGACAAAGCTGTTGAGAGTTGATTGCAGCCCCTCTTGGCCTGTCAGTCTGTACCAGGCATGGCTTCATGGTAACAGCTTAGTGCAGCAGCATTCCTTTCTAAACCAAAACCTGGAAAATGTCTCCTCAGAGGACTTAGCAATTGCTGAAGTAGAAGAGAGATTTCACAAGCACACTTGGTGTTATCAAAATGCATATGGATAAAACCATTGCTGTTGAAGTTCACTTTCCATTCTATGTATTGTTTCTACATGCAAAAAATGGAAAACTAAGATGAGAAAAATATGCTGTTCGTGAATTATAGACAACTTATACAGAGGAAATAGGCACTTCACTCACTTTGCTGTGGGATCATGAGAGTTCATGAAAATGTGATGATGGTCATGAGAAAGGCTGGCAAGAGAAAAAGCTGCAACTTCCTCGGGGCTGCACTTACTGTGTTTAACAAGTGAGAAGTAGTCAGAAGTGTTGGTTACCTCCTCATCAGTTTGTGATTTTTCTCAGAGCTATGCTAAGCAGGATTAGGTCTGACTAAGTAGTTAGAGATAAGCCCTCAAAGCAAAGCTCCTCAAAATGCTCTTCCTGAATTTCTGAGGGAATTATCTTCCTTCTCTTTTGCAATTGCAGATTCAGAGCTAGAAGCAGGAGCCCTAGGTAATAGGCAAGGTAGCCATAACCCTGGCTATTAACGTTCTTCTGTAATCTTCAAACCAAATAAGTATAATGCTGCCAGCAGCTCTGCCCTGTTGTCACCAGAGGCTGAGGTTAACTGAAAATAATTGAGCAAGAACACTCCAGGGATACTCCTGACTCCAGATGTGATTTTATTTATCTAATATAGGTGGGCTGGAAATCTTCCTGGTTGCTTCCATCTGAGAACTTGCATGTTGTACCCAAGCTCTCTTCCCTAGCACAAAGCCATCATCACTGGTTTGGGCTTTTTTTTCTTTTTTTTTTAATTGCTACTGTAATCAATCCTAAAGTGAAGAGTAGTGGATGTGGTTACATGACATTTTAAGAGGCATTAGTGTGAAATGAACATGTTTAGCTAGAACCTGTCATGTAAGCATGTGGGCTGGATCAGGAGAGCATCCAAGGAGCAGTGAGCAAATATTGGGAGGTTTGAAAGTCTCTGTTCTTGTAATGTTGGGACAGTAATTAGGCCCAGAGTCTAATGGACAGGTAGATTTTAGGAAACAGAATGGGAACACTTGAGAAGCTCAGCTCAAGGTACCTTGTGTTAATTACTGAGTTAAACTAGACTGATTTAAAACTCATTATGTTATAATGACTGGGAACTCTGCACCAGGTAACCAGGCTTCACACGAGTCCTCCTTGAATGCATCACTAAAAATGGAAATGTGATTTGTTGTTACGGAGGTTATATGGTGAATATAACTAGTCAGGGAATCTAAACTATTCAAGACAGCCTGCTTGAGTCAGGATAAAAGCATTTCAACTGGACTGTTAGAAGGCAGTTCCTTGGATTGCTGACCTTGCTGGACATACCTTAAGGAATCAGTGATATCATTCCCTGGGACTGCTTGCTGTCTACCTGCTTCTGTGTGTTAAATTCATATTTTTCAGAAGGAAATGCATGCACAGACAGCACTTGAGCAGGAAAATTGTTTAATTTTCAAGTCTGCTTTCAGGTTTGAAGTATTAGTCTTATCATATGATTTATCTCTGTTCAATGCAGTTTTCTTGGGCATACCTATTTCCAAGTATTTGTGTAGCTAGACAGAGCTCTGGAAAGATTATTTTGCTTTCAGAGGAATTCTCTATTTTGAGATGATTAGTAAAATATCTTGAAATCCAGTAGGCAAATCTCAAGAAATAGCTGATCTTCAGTTTAATACAGATTCAGAGTATTTGGGGTTGGTGGTGATTTGGGTTGGCAATTTTTTTATTTTCTGTGCTGCCTTTGAATGAACAAAACTTCCTGCCTCTTCTTTAGTCCAATATTCTTGACTGATTATAATGAACTGGTAGCTTTTTTTGGAACAACTTAAGTCAGGGGATTCACTACCACCAACACGCAGGGTAAAGGTAGTTTCTCTGTGTAGTGATCATGGAGAGTCTATGCCTCTCTTTGTCACTCATCTTAAAAAATTATTTTCAATCACATCAATGAAGAACTGGGAAATAATGGCTTCTTTTTCAAGGCAGGGATCCACAGAGAGCAAGTACGGGGGGTGTAGTCCTTCAAGTCCTGCCTCTTCTTCACTTCCCCAGATTTGGAGATGGACTTGAGCTGTATCACTCACAGTCAGGTGAGGGAGACTGAGGATCTGCAAACTCTCTGTTCTCCTCTCCTAGAGAGGCCTCCCTTTCATGACTCCCTTTCTGTGCTCCTATAAAAACACTGTGGAATACRTGTCCTTGTAGTACAGATGTCTTCACCAGTATTTTTCTTTCCTTTTCCATGTGTATGTTTTTCTTATCACTTGTTTCCTGACACTAGTTTGCTTTATATATTGGAGGATTTTTGCARGCTGGAGGATGTCACCTATAAATCAGCTGCTGGTTAGATAGATACCTTGAAATACCCATTGAGGTATCCCAGTGTTGTTCATTGCTGTTGATGAAGATCATTTGTTGAATCCTGCACTTCAGCACTGGTGAACGGATGTAATCCACTCACTCATACTTCCCTTACTTGTGAACTACATGAAGAAAACCTTCACTAGTAATTTCAGACAGCCCATAAAAAAAGTATCCTTCTAACACAAGAAGGATACTTGCATGCAAGAAATCATAGAATCATTTTGTTTTGACAAGACCTCTGTGATCATTGAGTCCACCTGTTAACCCAGCACTGCCGTTTTCACGATGAAACTGTGCCCCCAAGTGCCATAGCCACATGTTTTTTGGAACATTTCCAAGGATGGTGATTCCACCGTTTCCCTGGGCAGCTTGTTCCAATGCCTGACCACTCTTTCAGTGAAGAAATGTTTTCTAATATCAAATCCAAACTTCCCTTGGAGCAAATGAGATTTCATCAAAGTAATACCTGATTGAACTATATCACTGCTAACTTCAATATTTTTTGTTGCACTGCCTGCTGGAACAATGAATCATGAAATGATGACCTCCCTGATTACTCCTTCACTGAAATAGCAATCATAGCATCACTTAAAAAGAAAGCCCAGCAGTTTGATGCATGACCTTCATTTGCACACACTGATACAGCTTGTTTCCTGGGCCTCTGATTGAATCCTTGTGAGGATGGCAAGTGAGTAATTATTTGATTGGTATATTCAGAGAATCACACTGCTTTTGTAACATCATAGATTTGATATATTTAGTGACCACTGYTGGTTTTTTTAAATAATTGTCTGGATCTATGAGACATGCTTTTGTATGCCTCTGTGTGTACATATATATTTTTCTAAAAAATCAGATTTCTGATATGATATTCTGAGGAGATGAAGCTGTCACAGCCTCACCTTCATAGTCTCAACTGATCAGTCAATTCCAGGTGAACAAAGGAAGGTTACCAGAAGATATCAAATTCTTGTAAATGCCAAGAACGTGGATAACCGAGGATATGCTCTCTGTAGAAAAATCTACATGGAATAGATTGTTCTTACAAATACCCCCACTGCAGCCAGCACAACCAATGGAGTCTGTACTTTTCTTGATCATTAAGGTGAGCCAACCTCAAAGTTTATAGGAAAAGAAGCTTTTTCATTGTAGGGATGTATGGGGACATCTGTATAATTAACAATCTCACATCATAATTGTCTCATAGTTAGCATTAAGCCAGACATTTGCAAATGGATTTCATTCACCTCAGTATCTGTAATTAGAGCCACATCCATCACAGAGCATCCTCTACTTACTCCAAATCTAGTACTGCAAACCACAGGGCTGTGCCAGTTCACATAGTTTAAATACCAGGGATGCCCTCAGCAGAAAGACTATTTTAGCTGCACTATGAGCTGTTAGAAAAATCCTTCCTGGTGTGTTCTTCTTATCGTTCAAAGAGCTTAGATATCCTAACTCCTGTCAGCTCTTCTCCCAGTCTCCTAAAATCCCCAAATGAAAACCTTCCTTTCTTCTAAAATTCTCTTTTCCCTCACTGATCTAGGGAAGAAGCATTATCCAGGCTCAGTAGCTAGTTAGCAGGGTGATAAATGACTTGACAGGATAAGCTTTCTCAAGACATGGCATAAATGGAATAAGCCTTTGTTCTGAGGAAATCCCAGTCCCTCCAAAAGGCAGCCCATCATCCACCCCCTGAATCCTATAGTCTTACACCATGCACTGTTCTCACACAGCCCAAAGCCTGCAATTTTTGTAGGAAACTAAGTGAATTGAGAAATTTAACTAAATTTGTCTTTCTGATTAATTTAAATATCCCAGCAGGTTTTATTGGGCCAGCAGCAGAAAACACACTCTGTTCCCCATAAATACATGCAGTCATAACAGAAACTTTTTTCTCTCCTCTGTTTCTTCAAACTCCCACTTCTCTTGCAAAGGATGTTTTTGGGAAGCTAGAACTGGAGGATTCATTAAGTGCCTTGCATCACTGCAGGTGTTTTTTCGTGCACTGACACAAGACCTACCAGGTATCAGGAGCTTTGCATGCTGGTTCTTTGCATATCTGTAACACTAATGCTCTGAAAGCGTCCAATGATTTACAGTCATGAGCAGTATCCTGTATACCCTAAAACACTGGTGCCTGCACCTCTGTGTCCTGCTTTGAATTGAACTTGACTGTGTTTTGTACTAAGGAGAATTGTTTATTTGCTTTTGTTTTGTTTCAGGGCTAAGACTGCTCTGTAAATACAAACATCAGGTCATTTTGGTTTTTGTTGCTCAGAAGTCTTTTGGCACTTGTCTAAATGCAGAGATAAAGTGCTGATTTGAAAATACCAATGCTATATTGCTCAGCTGCTTGCAGATTTCAGGCCACTATGTGGTGTACTGCATCCTCTGTTAACATTTTCCTCTCCTGTTAATGGATAGATGTCAAATGTCTGTACTCCATACTAACAGAAAGTCTGTGTCAACCAGGATGAGGAGCAGTAAACATCTGCCTGCACTCCTCTGCCTTCTCCTTCCACTGTTGTGTTCCCCAAGATTTAGGTCAGTGCCCTGCCAGGCTCAGTTCTCTTCTCCTGCACTTCAGCCCCCTATGACAGAGCATGTACACTCTGGCACCTCGCCCCAGTCAGCTGGCCCCTTTCTCTGCAGATCCTGCAGTCAGCCCACTGGCTTTTTTAACTTTCTCTGGATGAGGATTTTTCCACCCTTAAACCTTGCAGTCCATCTGCATAAAATTGATTCTCCCTGTACAGCAGTTTCATCACCAGTTTTCATTGTCCAGACAGAGCAAGATTCATGAGATCATTTATTCTGCTGCCCCTCCAGGAGATGTGTCAGGCGTTGGTACTGCATGTGTACTGTACAGCTGGGTTACTAGAGTGTTAACAAGACTGACACTTTATGGAAATAATTGGAATTCATTGCTGTGGTTTCTCAAATCATTTGGGTCATCTCTTGTTGTGTTCTGTATAATAAAGACCACCAAATTTGTCAATGTAAGTCTGGTAAAGAGTACATTTCAAATAAACCTGTAGCTTGGAATTATAGATATAAAATGATGGAGAGTTTAATGTTTTATTTAATAAATCCTTCAAATAGCTAATCATGCTATGTGAAAAAAAAAATACAATSAAAAAGCCCCAACAACAAAACCAATTTCTTTTCAGTCTGAATTTGTATAGTTTCAGCTTTTAGCCATAGTATTTAGTTAGGTTTTTACCTGCCATCCATCTCAGTGTATATAAACACACAGCAAGTCAAGTGGCCTCCTCATAGTTTGAGATAAGAGACACTTTAAGTCTCAGGCCTGTGTCATGGTGTTTTACCAACCAAAGCAGAGCAACATAGCTGACTGTTTAATATTTTATTTAAGCCTTCAAGCAAACYGAGTTGGCTGTGAACTCTCTCCTTAAACTTGGATGGTGCTGTGATGAAACCACGGTAGAGTTATACAGTCTTTCTTTAATTATCTAAAAACAARTACGGCATTGACCATGGTTGAAGGTGGTATTTTCCTCCAGCTGTTTTGCACTGGGCTTGGGTGCTGTATAAACATTACCTGCTGTGATTTACATAAACACTTAGGCAAGCACCACCCTTAGCAGGTAGAAAATGCACATGTCTTCAGTGGAAGTGTTTATATTCTTAATGATGTAATCACTAGTATGTGTTTGCTCCATAATAATACTTAAAGGTCTGTGGCGGACTGCTGACCCTAATGAAAGTATTTCTGAGTGTGCCTCAGGGACAGCCTGCCTGGACGTGCTCAGGGGCAGAATCAGCTCCTTCCTCACGCAACATGACACCAGACACTCTTGAGTGTTGGGGTGGCCTCTGATTTGCAGGTGTGAGAAGGCACATCCAGCAGCTGTGCTTGGAGCTGTGCTTGCAGGCTCTCTGGCAGAGAGCAGGACAGCTGAGAGCAGCTGGGAAGCCGCCTGGGAAATGAAATGCAGGCATCTCTTGCAGGTGCRCTACAGAGCTGAGGCCCCTAAATATGAAAACCACAGCTCCTGTTCTAAGAAGATTTGTGTGCAGACTTCGCACTACTCTCTACAAACTCTTTTTAATTTGAGTAGATGTGCCCTCTGCCCTGAAGTTAAGCACATATATTCAGAGTGCAGGGACAGCGTGTTCTAAGTACAAGCCAGCTCTGAAAGAAGTAAGCAATTTTTCCTCAGTACAATATCTGTGACATAGTTATGTTGCAGGGCTGGGAGAGATTTTTAGATTCCCAGAGCAGATAAAACAGCTGGTGAAAGCCTAATGCAAAGAAAATACAGAGCTTATGTACTCTGTGCTTTCTTTTCTTAGCACAGTCTCTATCACCACACAGTTTATTTAGTGTCATTGGTTTCAAAACTGAAAAATAAAATCTAAAGTCAGTATGTTATGTTCCCAGCACAGAGTTAATTGTCTGTATGGCAAAATATGTTGTAAGATGGCTTTCTGGCAGGTAAAATGACTGTGTGTCTACAGTCAGGACTTTGTACATATAAACTTCRTAAAGAAAGAAATATTTGTGATAAAAGGAGTACAGAACATATACAGCTAAGTCCTGCCTTTTCCAGCATTAGGGTAGTAACAAGTACCTGCTGATAAAATCTCATGTACTGTCTTTACTTTGATTATTGTTTCAATTGGTATTGATTTTATGTTCTTTAATTTTAGGTGCCCAAGCTGCAAAACAAAACAAGCCTCGTGTTCAGTAACCCCATGTACAAACAAGGATTCTCTATGGATTTGCCAAATAATGGCCATTTTGAAAATATGAGCATCTCACCTATTCTCTCTCTGTTGCAGCAGCATTGGAAAATCCAGGTATCTCAGTCATGAAAAYCATTTTTTCTTTGTGAAATATGGATTCCTACACAGAGACATTTGCCCTGATTGATCATGTGCCTGTGGCACATGTTACTACCAAAGTACAAATCAAGTATTTCTGGTTTGGGTTAGTATAAATCAGCTTTTCCATAYGGTTGTAAGCTGCCGAAGGGTAAAATATGTTATAAATTATTTACTTGAATACTTTTGTAGCTCAAAGCCTACACTTTGCTAATTCTGAAAAACCATTAGGAAATTTCCAATCATTTCTTGATTTAATGCTAACWAAAACTATCTCATCCTCAGATTATTTGCACAGTAGGATGTCAAGGGTGAGAGTATTTGTCCTGGACATCCGAAATAAATCCCCATTCCTTGTGCGAGACCTGGGCTTCATGGAAAGTACAGTTCCTTTCTTGCTCTCTTTAGATTAAGTTTTCTTATCTTTCTTAGTTCACTCAGGTGGTTTAAATACAGTAAATTTTTTGTTTGGGCTGAAACCTGCTGATAACCACTGAAAAATCTCACTCATCTTTTATATGTTAATGTGTTTTACTTACCTAAAAAATAGTCTGAATGAGTTTGACATTTGAAAATTCTAGGATTTGGGAAGGGGGAAGAGAAGCTCTATTTCAAAACCAGAAAAACAGTTCAGGAAATTCCAGTCAGCTCCACTCCTTGGGCCTGTGAGTCTACTTTAATTAGCACTTCCAGCTGGCCAGATTGTTGCTAAGAAAGTAGTTCTAGAGAGCTTGATCAGTAATGTTAAAAATGTTGATACCTCAGGATTTGAGAACAAAACCAGCTTAAGTGGAAGACTCTGTTAATTAGATAATGAGACATTCAGGAATAATCCCTTTACTGAGAAACCTGATAATACCTTTATCCACTATTCTGCTTTTACTAAAACATTTGCATTCACSAAATTGCATATTTTTTCCTAATCAGAGTTTACTTCCTTATAGCAGTTGACAAGTAAGAGGTTACAGTCTTGACTGGWGTTTAAAAGCCTTGCCGATCCTTCCCTTGAAAGGTTAATTTAAAATAAAGAAAGTGGGCCACCTTATTCTCTCTTGGTAGTTCTGTAATAAAAGGTTGATTGTTCAAGCAGCAGCATTCAATTATTCTGTTTCTGATGCTATCTACATGTAAAAAAATTTAGCTAGGCTTAGCTGGTCCCTGAAGGTTTTCCAGTTCTAGCCCTCAGTGCAAGGATGCAAAACAAAAAAATTAGAGCCTCACAATTAACATTCAAAATGTCAAGTATTATGTTGTCAAGTTAAAGAATGAAATTTGCTTCCAGGAATATCAGATACAGAAAAGCTTCTGGAGTGTTTACCCATTTTTTAGTGAAACTCATTCTTTGAATATGTTTGCTGGAGAAAAATAAGCTAACCAGGGAACTCAGAGTGGCAGGCAGTGTTCAGAGAAATTGCCCACAAGTGTAGCCCTCCAGTTCTTGTTGAATTAATCATGATACTAGACCTCTACAACAGACATTGAAAGTGTACAGTATATTAATAGAGCTGAAGCAGAAAACAACTGGTTCCCTATCTGTGTTTTTATTTTACTTTTTTTTTCTCCCCTACAGGAGCTTGGATGCTCAAACAACAGATGTKCAAGCCAAAAGCAATGAAATTTACTGCTCTGATTCTGATGGCTGAAAGAAAACCAACACTGGCCCTCAAGAGTTTAGGGTATAAATAAAGAGTTTTAGAATTATGCATGAACACTGAGACCAGTGAATAACATCCTGGAAACATGGTAAGAATATACATCCAGTGTAAAATAAACCAGCTCTCAAAGGGAAAGTGATGTGAATGGCTCAAACAACTCTGAAATTAGTGTTAATTTTGATAGCAGCATGAATTTTAGCCCCACATTTCCTCACTTTTACTTAYTGATCTTCTAGATGGAAAACTGAAAATCAGGAATCTCTCAGAGAGGAAAATCAATGCTGTTACAATGGATCCCACAAACAGCAACAGGGGCATGGCAAAGCAGCTCTGGCATTGGAAGGAACCTTGGCAGTGCTGAACAATCAGATAAAGCATTTTTTACTTGCAAGCCAGTTAAAGCAGGCCTCCAGACAGACCAGTGCACTGGTGTGTTCTRTTCCTTTAAAATATCAACCTTTATATAAAAGAAAGAGATAAAATAGGAACAGGAAAAACCCCATAATCCTGTTAATGTCACAAAAAAAAAAAAAAAAGTAGGTTTTGCCAAAAAGTGTAAAATTCCTTGTTTCATGATTGAGGAGTTGTGTTCAGTGGTTTGAGTGTGTATTAATGGTCTCTTTTTTTCCTTAAAAAAAAAAAAAAAGAAAAACAAAAGAAAAAAGATGCTATCTGTATATCTTATCRTGTCAAGTGACAGGCATCGTGTTATGATGACCTGCAGTTCATGTTTGCAAAACTCTGCCACATTTCTTCTGCCATCTTAAATTAAAAAGTCACCAGTGTCKAAAACATTTACATTGAAATGCTTCACCAAATTGCATATTTTGACCTAATCAGAGTATACTTCTTTTCCTAGTCAGAGTGTAGAGGGCACAAAGGCTCCACAGAGCCTGAGCCAAGATACACGTTCCAAGAAACCCATGGAGCCTGTGCTGTGACACACACACACACTGTGAGTGGAGGCACAATAATACACAAGAACAGTTCCTTTGGGTCATTCGTGTTTCCTGTATTTCTGGGAGAAACTCTCTCAGACTCCTCCTCCTCCCTCCCCAGCTGCTTCAATCCCTCGCTGAAAGGTAATACCACAAAATCCAGCCTTTGTTATCCAGTGGGAGAGCAGCAGTAAACAATTCAAGGACAATAGCCACCAGACATGTGGAAAACACTTCATTTTTWCTGAATGGCCACAAAATCCTTTGCTAATTAGAGTTCCTGAACATTGAAAATAACTATAACCTGCTTGCTTATTGTTGAAACCCCATGGYTTTTGTGGAATGGAAGATCTCTTTAGAAGCTTTTTAAAGATCCAGAAGTGTTTGGATTTGTTTTTTTAATGACACTTCAGACTGGAGTACTGAAAAATACAGGTTAAGGGACAGCTCAGCGCTGCCAGATAGTGTAGGTCAATAATGACTTCATACTTTACATTTCCAATGACTCTTATGGCTTTTAAAAGTCTTTTGCGTTGTTCAGTCTCTTGGTWATTTGGCAGACCGTAGCAAATCCCCATTTCCAGCTCTGGGAGAAAGAGTCTCTAGACTCCTGTTCCCTGCCCGCGGCACTTCGCGGCGGTTCCTCTCGCAGGCGATGGCAGCCAGGGGTGACAGCCACCTGCGGCACCGCACGGCCCCTGCCAGCCTTTGCTGCCCGCGGAGCCGGGGCTGACAGCCCGGAGCCACGATGACGGCCGGGGCATGAGGCTGGACCCTCCAAGGGGTTGTGGACTGCAGCGGCTCAGCCTGGCTCCTCGGCCGCRCTGGAAGCAGACGGGATGCCGAGTGTATAAAAGTCGGCGAGGTCAGGAGATGGTTTTSAGGAGATGGTTTTGAGAGGGGACGCGCTTTGACCCTCGTTCCCTAGCGCTGGGGACGCCTCGCACCGGCAGCGCTGTCCCGCCCCGGGGGCAGCGGCGGGAGGGCTGGGCGGTCTCCGGGGCGGGCGGCCCCGCTCCGGACCCGCCCCCCCTCCCGGGGCCGGGCGCCGAGCATCGAGCACCCTCCTCCTCCTCCTCCCGCTGGCCCAGGCGGGGGCTGCCCGCGGCGCCGGGGCCACACAAAGCGACGAGCGGCGGTGCCTCCGCGCCGCCTGTCCGGCGACAGCCGCGCCGGCCATGGAGCCGCCCGTGCCGCCTCAGGAGCAGCCGCCGCGCCCGCGCTCGCACACGGTCACCACCACCAGCAGCTCCTTCACCGCCAACCTGTCGGCCAGCTCYAGCACCCTCGCCTACGACCGGGAGTTCCTGCGCACCGTGCCCGGGCTCCTCATGGTGACCGAGATTGTGAGTGCCCCGGGGGCGCGGAGGGGCRGGGGAGCCTCGGCCGGCGCTGGGGTGAGGAGGGGTTGGGGTGTCCCTCAGCGCATCACCCCGTGCGGGTCCCTGCCCGCAGGTGAAGCGCGGGAAAGGACGAGCCCACGGAAGCAAGAGCGGCTCTTGCCCGCCTGGAAACTGGAAAAGGAGCGCAGGGCACACGCGGTCTGCTCAGCCTCCCGTGATATCTGCGGTATCATCACGTCCCGTAGCGGAAAGACGAGTTTTGGCAGACAGGGAACTGAGTTTTGGAGACTTTTCTGTAACCACATTGGTTGTGTATGCTTTGCGCTTGATAGCACACGAATAGTCATGATGTGAGAGTTAATTAAACAATTTATCTTTCCTAGGTAAAAATAAAAAACAACCAAAAACATTTCCTTTTACGCTCTTAGTGCTTATATACATCTGTGCAGAGTGGGAGATGAACGGATGCCTTTTGGGTTTGGTAGTGAATTTGTTTTTTGCAGGTAGTCCACAAGGTGTAAATGAATATACAGAGGGCCAGGCAGTGCTAAATTTGGTCACTTGCCTTAGTGGTAGGCACTGAACAGCACAACGCCAGGATCCTTTTGCAGGCCCGTGTGCCTTCAGTGTGTTTAGCAACAGATACTCAGCTTCTCCTCTTAAAATGGTCTGTTTAATTTCATTCATCTACACTATTCGTCATTAAGGGTCTTAAAGAGCTGGCTGCCCCAGCTAACTTTTTGAGTTTCCTGTGTGAAGTTTTTGTTGTGCTGGAGCTTCAAGGATTAACTTATCAGATCACATTCGTTTTCAAGGCTTGAAAACATTGTGCTTCMCCAGAGCAGTGGAATGGCTGCTGGTTTTGCTGACTTCAAAGTTAAAATAACCAGGCGAAGCTTCAGGCTGATGTGTGATGTGGGACCCCTGGCAGCAGCAGTGCCATTGGAGAGAGGACGCACACTGACATGCCAGATTGCTGTGCAGGCCAATAGTGATGGGGCTGCAAGGTCAGAGCCTGCTCCCCGCTGGTGTCCTTGGGAATTCTGTCGATCTCCAGTAGATAGGTGATTGTAGGCTTGTTTTGGCTGTCAAATACAGGAGATACTTCACTGTCAAAGCTGTGGTAGATCTGTGAATAAACAAGTCTTTGAAATAATAGCTGCTTTCTTTTCCACTCTTTTTCAGTTAGTAATTACAACAGAGTTATGTACCTTTCTAGTACTTTATCTGAAGAGTGATCCCACTGTAGATTGTTACAGAGATGCCCAAGGCTTTTCCCGAGCCCTGCTGGAATGTCATATATTCATCCTGGCTGTGGATACTGGATCAGCTGCACTCACATTGAGCTACATGGCCACAGGGCATGGACAGGCTCTTGCTTACTCTTTGTTGGAAGTGTGCCTTCTAGTTTGTGTTGACAGGTGGTGTCATGCAGCTTACCTTTCTAAACACTGATGATGCTTTTTAGGGGGATTTTGTTTCCTCTCAGCCATTCCTAACTCCTGGGATCATTGTAAAATGTGAAATGAGCAGTCCCTGGCCAACTCAAAGGAGGTAATAGAAGTGTCTAATGTAGAGTAACTTTTACTGGTTTGCAATGGTGTATTTGAGAGAACAGTACAGTTCTGATATTAAGCTGAAAGGTGTAGGGCAGGTCCTACAGAAGTGGAGTACTGATAGGTAGTGCCTTTAAGGAAATACATCTAATTCTTAACTCCACCTATTTTAAAGCAGCTAGAGTAGCTGTTCTTCTGTGAAATTAAACAAAAATATATAGTGAAGACCTTTATATGGAATTAACTGAAAGAACACCAGTTACTAAAATCAAATAGTGAGTTTATATGTGTTCATATATATATATATATATATATATATATATTTGGCATTGGGTTTTGGTTAAACATTTTCCACCAGTTTGGTATGTTCTTTTTTTTTTTTCTGAGAGAAAATATGTTTTAACAGAGCATGACTAGAGATCCCAAGATCTCTACTTCAAAACTTGCTGTGCATATTCAGCAGTATTGGAGTTGTGTACCCTTAATCAGCTCGTTCTGATTGCTATGCCTTGCCTGCACCAAATGGCCCTTCAGGATATTTCTGACCCTCAGTACTGATGCCCCAGCTTATAGCATGATCCTTCTGCTAAGGATTTGCAAACCTGTACATAAGACCAGCATGTAATTCAGTCTCAGGAGTTTGCAGCCTGGTAGATCTTTCCCAGTCTAAACTCTGAGCTCTAAAGGACAGCTTCTGTGGTAGGAGCATCCCTTTGCTTCTGGTGCCCCTTCTCTGGGACACCTGTGACACGGACAGGGAAGAGGACTGGTTTTAGTCATATCTGCTATCAGTGCAGCTACTCATCTGCCAGATCCCATGTCCCTGTTAAAGCTGAGCTAGGGGCATTAAACAATGGTGCTAAATGCTCTGAAAATTTGCACTGTGGGGCTGCATAAATGTTTGATTGTTGCTGCTGTCAGTCAGCAATGTGCATGCAGCAAGAGGGGTGCAGTCTGTGTCTCCTGGCTCTGAAACTCTGCTCTCTTCTCTGTGTAGGGCAAATCTGTGTTATTCTTTGACCAAAGAGAATGGAAAAACACAAAGTTACCACATAAATGAAGCATTCCAGCCCCTTAAATGGAGGATCTTGATCAGGTTTTGCTCCCACGTCCCTGATTTGCGTACTGAGAAGATGAATTAACTGCTGTGTGGGTTTCCATGTGTGTTGGTAACCAGCCTACATCTGCACTGAGGCTGTGGTTTAATGGCACAGTAAATTCAGCTTAACAGCTCCTACTAAGAGATTATTTGTAGTYGTGCAAAGCACTGGTCTGCTATTAACTCAGTGTCCTGTTTCAAATTTGTTCAAAATGAGTTAGCTTTATAAAGACAGGTTTTATGATGGATCAGGTATTATCCATCCTTTATGTAGCTGCTTTAGAGCCTATGTAAATGTGGGATGAGGCTGACTGTGCCTATTCAGCAGTAATAGAGTTATGTACCCAAACCTGGTTGATCTTAATTCTGTAATGCCTTTTAGTCTAGCACTGCATACATCTAGCGTGAATGAGCTCAGAAATGCAGCCTGAAGTGTAGGCTAAATTACCTGGTGCTGACAGATTTCCATTGCCTTTGATGTCTGCCTCCATGACCAGAGCAGGTGCAAGGTCTCCTGCCACTCACTTGGAAAGAACTGGGGTCAGTTCATTTCAGTGGAAAAAGCAAAATGGAAAATGCCACTGGGTTTCTGAGAGGCCTTTGGAAACTGGCATAAAACATAATTTTGGTGCATGAAAGGCTGTCCAAAGCGCTTATATACAGAAGTAATGGTGCTTGCTTGACAGGGAAGGGGCTTCTGACTCTGGAAACTTGCATTTGCTGGCTTTAGTTGGCCATTGACTCTGCAAGTTAATTTATCTGCATCTCCCTAACTTCTCAGAATGTCTCAGCCGTTCATGGAATATGTGTACTAATCTTTGTAAGAAGCACTGAGATCCATTGGTGAAAAGTAGTACAGAAGATGTAAGTGATGTTACACAAAGTCTTTAAATGAGAAAATGAGATGTCAATTGCCTGGGTTGACACTGAAGTAAAAATACATCATATAAAGTAATTGATACTGATTCCTCCAGTGTAGCACCACCAGTCCCCCTGGAGGATTTGCAGTTTCAAAATGAGCAAGTATAGCAATTTCTAGAGATATCTTTTGAGTGTTTCTTTTCTGTGAAATGATGGCCCAGAAAAGCTACATTTATCTTCCTGGGACTTTTATGGCCAAGAAAAATGATGGCAAGTGATACCTTCTAAGAGCTTTAAATCAGCTTCTCAAGTCAAGCATTATGGATCACTTTGGGGAGGTGGAGAGTTTTGTGGTTGCTATGGAAGTAGTTATAAAAATATTTACTTTCTAGCAGGATGACATTGATCTCTTCAGATTGTTGCTTCACACCAGTGTGTTGCTAGATGGAGGAGCCTCTTGTAAAACTTGCACTACTGATTTTAAGGCTTGTGATGGCTATTTGACCTTGACAAAAACAAATACTTCTATAGCTTGGAAAGGTTTAGAAGGTTGTTACTTTGCTGCTGCTGCTGCACATGAGATTTTTTTATGGCATAAGTTTTAGTTAATTGTACTTACAGTTGCACTTCTTTATGCTGTTCCATGCACATTATTCTTTGAAATGCCCAGAATAAAATAGATACTTGAAATAGAAGCCTGATAGGAATTAATTTACTTTATTGGCACCACATAAAATTGCGGTTCAAATTTATGTTTCTGGACAATAAAAATAATTTTGATCATTGGTTCATTATTCTTCTTCAAATGTTAGACCTTTCAAGGTTTAATTCATAAAGGAAATATTGTTGACTTTGTTTATTCTAGTAGGCTGGTGACCCTCAGAATATTAAATAGATATTGAAAGTTAGATCAGATCTAAGATATCGAGGTTGCCAAAACCAGAACAACTGGAAATGTGCAAGTGTTTGTTCCACAGACTTTTCACCTTTGTCTTTTTCCTGCGAGATGCATTAAATTCACCTACAGATATCGAAGTGTTAAATTAACTCAGCAATAAAGTCATATAAATTTTAAGAAAAACAGAAGTAATACAGAGGGGATGATCTACTGTGAGAAAGCTAAAATACAAAAATTGTACTTAAAGCTCTCCTTGCATTTAGCTTTTTCTTTTAGCCTTATGGCCTCTCTGACTGCAGTTCAAAGTTTTATGTATATTTACCATCTTCCTCCTGCCCTCCTATTTCTTGGAAAAGCTCAGAAGAATAGAGCAGAAGCATGGAGGGAGCTCCAAAGAGCCTCTTTCCTCACCTGAGTGGCAGCAAGACTTTCTCTTCTTTCAGGAATAGTAGTGATGTTTTTCTTTTTTCTTATAATGTGATTTTTACTCTGATCATGGCATGTCTGCTTGCAAGTAGTTGACAACACTGAGCTACCTCCTGGCATGTTGAACAAGTGCTTTGCCTGGAGGAGATGTACACAAGCACCATCTTAATATTATTCACTTTGAATCACTGAATGGAAAAAAACAAATTCTGTAGTGACTAGTCAGTCACTTCATGCAGCAGCTTCATGCTCCTATGCATGAATAAGAAAACACACAATACTAAGTCTCGGCTCTCTCCTTTGGTCTTGATCAGACAAAACTCTTGCTGAAGTCAAGTTCCGTTCTGCCTTTTTTAGGTGCTGTTGTTCCACTGCTAACCCTTAGCTGTCTTTAGTGTACTGAATACACACATCTATATGATTTCCATCTTCCTTTAGGATCATATAGTTATTTAAAGTTCTGTTTCCTGTAAGGTCTTTGGTTTCCTAGACAAGATTAGGGTGTTTCCTTGGGAAGAGAGAACTGTTTSGGGAACACAAGAAAACAGAACCTTTTGAACATGCTCCAAGTGATGATAGAAATAGTGTTAGGGCTAAAATGGTAGGAGGGTGAAAATGCCTCTTAAACTGAATGAAGATATTTTACCAAAGGTCAAAAATGCAAAATATTCTCAATACGTCAGAGTTAAGGTACAACACGTATGAAATGTCTTTATCTCTTCATGAGAAGAATGCTTTAAACTCATACTTAAACGTCTACTTTGATGTTGGGTGGATAGTGAATATAATAAAAATCCTCCCCCCCTCCCTCCCAAACTCTAGAAATTATTTTTCTTTTGTGCCTGCAAAAATTCTTATGTGCACAAACTTAATTTTAAATAAATAAATAGATCTTTTGGGGCTTCAGTGTCCTGTGTCTGTATGACAGTGAAATGTGCAGTCCTCCCATTATTCCTAATGGAATAGGCAGAGCTTCCCAGGTGCTTAGCTTTAGCATGCTGCTGTAGCTGGKTGTGAGTCATATGTGAGGGCAAATGCTGAGGGGACCATCATGGTCTGAGGACAAAGGTCAATGATATAGTTGTAAAGAGACTGTGACTGCATTCCTGAAAATTGCCTTTTTCCAGATATGCACAGGAGTCCCAAATCYCTGGGTAATCATGCTACGAGAAGACAGTGATAATGCCAGATACCTGATAATGGTGGAGACACCTGATGGTGCATTTTGTCCTAAAATTAATTCAGATTCTGGACTTGTCTGTGTCTCTTTTCTTTGTGGTTGTTCATTTGTTGTTCAGTTCAGATTGTTGGGATTTTTTTTCTCCCATTGTGTTATATTTTTTTTCTCTTTCTACACTGTCATTCCTGCTTTTTGTTCGGAATTATTTATTATACACTGTTAAGTCTGCAGATTAGAGGATCTTGGAGTAGTGTATGCCTATCTAAAAACCCCACTTTTCCATGCAGTGTATGATGAAGAGGTGTATTTGTTGGCAGCATAGTAAGAATGTGAGCAGGAAAAGGACACAGAAAGAAGTTGCTTATGGGTCACATTGGATTCTTGCAAAATCATTAGTGGCTCCCCGGTTTCTGGGTTCATTAACAAAATGCTGCTTCCAGAGCAAAAGCAGATGCCTTTCGCTCCCTGCTCTTTAGAYGGGAGTACTCCTTTGTACCCGGGGAGCCCACTGATGTGTCTGCTCTGTTCTGTGCTCTGAACCTCCTGTGTAATACCAACAGGCAGGGTTGGAGCATAGGTGCCTGAAAGATTCCTCTTAAAAAGAAAAATCTCAAAAACACAGAAAAACTCTCTTGGGGAATCTGAACCCTTCAGAATGGGAAGTGTGGAGGGAATGATGATGTTTTGTTCTTATTTGTTGATTGCCTTCTCATTCAGCCTACTGTTCTTTCCTGTTCTCTTCTGGGAATTAACAGTGACATATATTTAGTTTATAATGGTCATGCAGACAAATATGCATATATATGTGTACACATATATTTATATATCTATAAATAGGTTTTAGCTTCATTTTCTTTTTAGAAAAAGTACATATTGTTTTATGTGGTATTTCTGCACTTTTTCCCCTTTGAATTCCAGAAAAACATCAGAAAGTGTGTCCTTACAAAGAGGACCTAGCTCTTTTTTTTTTTTAGTGTCAAACAGCAAATAGCTTTTAGCATCCATCAGGCCTTTGGCAGTGTAGTTCTGTTCCTGTGGCCTGAGCCAGTTCCCCATGGAAGCTGYTGGCACTAATTCACCTGCCTCTGAAAGGACCAGATCAGGTATAAGGCTCTTGAAACTCCAGTGGAGGAGGGACTGAGTAAGGAAAGAATCAAGTCACTGCTTTCAGTGGCACCTGGGACTGGTCCAAGGAAAGTTTGGTGTCATGCTTATGTTAATGAACTTAAAGAGGCTGAGCTCTTGGTTCTACACACATTAATAAGGTATCCAGGCTTAGCCAGACCTCTTCACTGCACAGGCTTGGATCAGTCCTGGGCGTGACTGCATTTTTGCCAAGCTAGAGCACAATATTGAGTGTTTACACTGACCATTTTTGCAAGCTATGGGTGGGCAGATGACACTGATGCAAGCACAGGTTTGCTGAGAGAAAAATCTTCAGAGCAAAGCAAAACCAGTTTCAACAAATTGGTATTGTTAGAGGCATGCAGTCTGTGCAGTTTGTTCTGGGCAGCCACAATGTTTCTGGTCTGATTTAAGATGTGCTAAAATCAGATTTTGTAGAACTGAGACAAAGTAAGTAGGTGTGGTAATAATCAGTAAGGTGTCAGTCTCTGGATATAACATAATCTCGTTATGAAGAATAAGTAAATTGAAAACATCCTAAGCAGGACCCTGGAAAGAGGCCATGTGGGAAAAGCAGCCTCTCTGATCATACTCTGGTAATCACTTCTGGTCTTTGACTGGTAGCCTAATGTGCACAACTTGAAAGGAAATCTGTCAAGAACCTCTGCTTTATACCAGAAAATAAGAACAGTTTGAATCATCAGCTTTAAATGTGGCTGCTGTRTCCAGGCCTGAATTTAAATAAATTCAAGGTGACACTGTCTTTGCACAGATCCCTTTATTTAGTCTCGAAGTTGTGCAGCTGCTAACAGGCTCCCTTTTTAAAAAATCTTTCTTGGCTTTTTTCTTTTTTTTTCTTTTTTTTTTTTTTTTTTTTTTTTTTTTTTTTTTTTTTTTTTTTTTTTTTTTTTGTCAAGAGAATAAAAAAAGAGGTTGCAGAGGGCAGCTGTTCCCATCATCTTTTTTTTTTTTCTTTTTCCTGTCTGTCCCTTTAATATATATTTTAGCATAGGTTCTCTGCATTCAACAGTAATGGTATTCCAAAGGCTTCAGCTCATATGGCAGGTAATAGCTGAATGGGGCAGCATGGTTTTGAGACAACTGTAGATGAAACTTAAAAACTGARACAGTGTTGCTGGCAGGAATTCAGCACTGAGGGACAGTGGAAGAGGTTAAAAAAATAATCCTCTATCAAAAGGAAAACATCTACAATGTGCCTTTAAAATGACACTTCACCTGATAACATCAGCCTTGTGCCCAGCCAGAGACAGCCACTGCAGGGCAGACTGACAAGGATCAGGCGAGGAGGTGAGTCTGTGGTGATTGCCTGTTACTACTGCTGTAGGTTGGAAAGCATAAACAAATGCACAATTATCCCTTACAGGATCAGGACACAACTATGATGCATGCTGGGGAGAGGGGTGCTATAATTCAGTCCTTAGTGGGGAAAAAAGACCAAAAATTGACAGCATTTGTGCTGATTTGGTTGTAGTTTAATATGTAAACAGTGATGTACCTTGCTATCAGGAACCCCATGTGCTGTTTCAAAGAGCTTGCATGTGTATAGGCACTTAATAATTACAATTAAAAAACATTATTATGTTATTAAGGTCCTGGAAATTAAGCACCAAAATTAGTTTCACCCTGGCAGTGTTGGTTTCGTTGAATTGTGTGTAGGTACTGGAATCCAGTCAAAACCTGCTTGATTGTGTTTTTTTTATCAAGAAACTTCTGTCATGGTCATTGCACAGAAGAGCTTTTCTAGGCGTGACTGGGATATTGTGCACACAGCATTGGAGGAAGTCATGTTGTGAGTAAGGAAAGGGATTATTCAAAGGGAGAGGATGGTCTCCTGGCTAATTGCTTCCTTGGAAAATTTGATTTTTATCTTCTCCTTGAACCACAATATTCCTATGGGATGCTAGACAAGGCAAGTAAGCCCTACATTTCAGTGTGTTCACTCTACTCCTTGTTTTCTGAATCCCCAGCTTTGGGTCTGAGTTGCAGAAAAAGCAATTATTCACAGATGTGTCTAAAAGTCAATAGGAGCTCTGTGTTCTGAAGATGCAAAATGCAGTGCCATAATAAATGCTGTGGGAAAAGAGTTTTCCAGAAATTTGGCAAGAATTGGCTTTTGACTCTAATTTTAGTGCACTGTCTAAARTTAGGATAGCATACTACTCTATCTCAGAGATGTGTTTAATAGTTTATTGATGGACTTGTAGGGCAATACAGATAACATGGTGTTTTTCAAGAGCCCAAAAGCAAAGCTGAATTGCAGTTCTGCAGGCCATGCAAGTAAACAGGCAGAAAGCAAAATAAGGGGAAGCATTAGTTTTGAAGGAGGTTTTCCCTTTTGTTGCTGCATGCAGGTGGTGGTGTGGAGAAGGGGAAAATATGTGGTCAGAAAATTATAGGCTATAGCATAATGTATATTTAACCAAGGGTAGAATTAAGATGTGTGAAGAACTCGTTTCTGGAAGTGTTGCATAGTTAGCTGCAAGTATTTCAACATGTTTGTCCCTCTCTCTCGTCCACCCCTCTGCCTCTGTCCCAAGTCCTAATTTTCCATCTCTCTTCTGTGGTGGGTTTGGTTTTTGTTGTCTTCTGCCTCATTTCTTCAAGCCYTCTTGTCCAGCATCTCCAGGCAACTTGCCAAAGGCCTGCTTTGCATGATTTTCATCTGCCCTTCTTCAGGCTTGACAGAGAAAATCAACATAAAAAATGCAGCTCCTACACTAAAAATTTGGCAAAATGTTGTTTTAAAACAGGAGGTGTTGGGCAACTGAAAGAACAGGCTCTGCTCAGTATGAGACATCCATCTTTAATGCTTTCATAAAGCTGTGGGTGGACAAAACTATGAAAAATACCGTAGTATTTTAGAACAGTATTAGAAATACTGATAGTGATACAGTGATTTAGGAGGTTGTTGGTGAATATTGTGACATGTTTAGTTCTTGCATTCATCCAGAATGCAACTTTTTCTAAAACAAAAGGCATAAAGCAGGCTGGACAGAGCTGGATTTTTTGAGACCATCTACAATCTTGTGGTGATCTCAGTGAAAGATGAAAAAGGCTGAAAAGCTCTTCAATGTAAGAGATTCAGGCTGCATGGAAAAGCAATATCCCTGCTGGAATTTCTGATTGATGCTTTAAGGCCACTCTCTGAGCATAAGCTGTGTTCATTGGACTGTGCGATACAGTCATAACAGTTACTGTCAACAGTCATTGCCAGTTGGCCTCCAAGCTGAAAATATTTTCCCTTCCCCACGCTGTTACTAAGATATAGCACAGTACAAATCAATACATTAATTAGTGTTCTTTTTATTTCTCCTAATGCATGGAAAGGAGTTTGGATGCCAAATAAAATTCAAACTTGACAGAACAACAGTTGTCATTGGGAAACTACTATATTTAATTTTGGAAAACCACAATCCTTATTTTACTCTTTTGAGTACATTCTTATATTGCTGGGACTTAACTTTAAAAGGCAGTGTGCAAGAGGAAAGTAATGACCTACTTGAAGAGATGGCTCCTCTTGTGGTGTATTTTCTGTTTGAAACATGAGCATCCATGTAAAGATGTATAAAACTAATCTTGAACATACAACGCAGACCTGTGGAAATGTAATTTAATGATGGAACTTGCCATGAGTGAGACAGTGATAAACAGCTTATATGTTACTAGGTACAATTTCATTGTTCCATTTGGCATATTGAAAGGATTTTCTGTTTAACTTCTCAGCAAAAATGGCAGGAATTTTACCCAGGAGAATGAGGTTTCCAAGCAGTTTTTTTCCAAACTGGGAATTTCTTCCTAGACTTTGGCAATCATGAAACATGACCAGACGCTTGTACAAAGAACTTGACATTCTCTTTATGCAGTAACAGACAACCATCTAGCAAATGTTTGCCTGAAGTAAGCAAGTCAAGATAATGTGTTAAAGGTGAGATGGGGTCTCTTGTAAAGTGTTTAACCAGCTCAAGTTAAAATTAAACTGAGTACACAGCAATAAATGAAAAGGAATTCTCAAAGGTTGGTTACATCTAATTTTCACTCTCTTATTAAGCTGTACAGTGTAATGCTAGTCTTGGGGGGGAAAAAAAAGAAAAAACACAAACCAAAAGAAAAATCCATCTCCCTCCAAAAAACCTCAAAAAAAAAATCCAACCCACCCTATACTATGTCTGAAGTAATTTTCACTCTAAAAACGTAGCTTAATTTCAAAATGCCTCTTCAATTTAGGTCTCAGTTTAAAAAAATGGCAGAGAAGTGAACTTAAAAAGAACACTTAATTTTGACTTGTGTTGGTTGATGTTTCTGTAGATTACATATTGCATGGATAATGTACACAAGCAAGAAGATGATCCTGAGAACTGGTGCAAATACAGTCTGGATGAGCTGATGAGAACAAAATCAGATTAAGATCTATTGTACACATACAATATTGTTATGAAGAGAAAGTTGTAATGAATCAGTTCTTGATGCTCTTAAAACCTGTTGTGAATTTCCCACTGACTTCATTCATCCCGACATATCTGCACATGAAATGAAGAGAACATGAAAGGAACATGAAAGCCAACCTACCGTGCAGTCTGTGTGCTCTAATCAGCGCTGGCATTGTTTGTCAGACTCCTCGGGACAGCAGCTCCTTCCCGAGAGTCGTTTCCTATCCCCTTGTTAGCGTTTGGTGAAGGGCGGCCCTGCTGTTGCTTCCGTTTGGCACGGAGGAAAAGGGTATGCCCAGGAACTTTCCCCAGTGGTTTCTTCTGCCAGGGCCACGGATTAGTCTGATGAAAGAGAGCACCTCCCTTAAGACCTTTCCTCTCCAATCCTCCTGCGTAGAGCACTCGCTGTCAGATTAGATTCAGATTAGGAGGAGCCTAATTAACAGTTTGTACCATTTTCATGTTGACCTGTTGTGCTAAAATTGACTTTGGGAGCATAACAGGCACAGTTAACCCATTTGGTACCAAGATTACCCCAAAAATTCCCTGTCATGCTACCTGTTTCTTGTGCACAGTTTCTTTGGCTTGAACACCTAGCTGATAGATGGTGAAAGGGGAAGCTGTTCAGATCCATTGCTTGGACATGCTCTTTTATAACCCAGCTGCCTAATTTATGTATTTCTTCAGAGCTTCCTATAGTCATGTATCCCAGAGTCCAGGATGTACCTTATTTTTTAATGAAACACTGATGATTTTTTACATCTACATCATGATTCTATTAAATCCTGTGTACCAAAACAGCTCAGCATCACAACTACCAATCTAAATTTGTTTATTCAATACAACAGATGAGTTTGTCCCATAGCCGTCCTGCCTTATCACTGGATTATCAAACGATATATGCCTTTTCCTGTATCAAAGACAAATTGCTGTGCATGCTGTGCTCTTCCTTTTCCCTTTGTGTGAACTAGCAAAGACCCCAGCTTGTGATGCCTTTCAGTGCCCTAATTCCTTTTTGGTTTCTTGGTTTTATGTGCTAAGAYGTGTAATATTGTTGGCAGTAGGAGATTACACTACATGCCTCTGTGTTTTCAGTGGATGTGGATGTGGGCATTTTGATATAGCAATAAYTCATAGCTTGAAGAAAGGGATATCTGCAAAGTACTACTTTTTTAGTACTACTTTATATATATGTATAAAATTTTTAAAGTTATTTGAAATTTTTTTCCCTTTTTGATTTGAAACTAGTAATATCAGGCTTTGCAGGGAAAATGTGCTAAGTATCTCTGCACACAGACTTTTTGAACAAAAAGCTACCATGTCATTGTACAGGCTTTCCCTTCCCCCCTCAGTGGGAAAACAGGAACTTCTGAGGGGGCAGTAAATAGCTGAAATACTCAACAAAGAGCACTTGAACAAAAGGCTGGTAACACCTCATTATTGTATCTGCACTATTGTCATTCTTGGGAAGAAAATATTAGGCAGAAGAAAGCAGTGATCCAAATCTGAGGAAATAGAAAGGGGAAAAGGTGTRGAAGTTAGCTAAGTAAATATAATTTAGTTGATTGTGTATATTGGGATGCTGTAATGTAAACAGCACTACAGGAAAAGGCTTGGGTTTTTCAGAAGAACCATTTGGGTGGGAAGGTCAAGCTGTAAGCCTGCATAGTGATATGGAGGCTTTTTATTCAAAAAGCTTGTGTGTAGTGAAAAATATTTTCAAAGTGTTTTTCCCCCAAAGCAAGTGCAGAGCACACCCTCACTCTGCCTGTAACCCYTGAGCAACTTGGCTGTTGCTACCTTACCTAGAGCTCTCCTCCCCATAACCTTGGTGTGTGCTGCATCACTTGCTGCTCGTGAATCACAGCTCACATGCAGRCAGCCTTTGACAAAGCCAGTGGCTGCATTTTTGGATATTGGTACTTTCAGCTGCCTGCACTGCCCCAGCGGCTGACCCAGTCACAGTTCCCCTCAGCATGAGCTGTGACCTGAGCACAGCAGTGGTGGTTGACTCTAAACTGCTTGATGGTGGAGTCTGACAAGGTGGCTGCCCTCCATTTATCTGCCTTTCTCATCACCAAGTGGTCGATGCTGTGGGAGCCTTGTCCTCCCTACTCACAGCTCAGTCTGTGCACGAAACTGTGTCCTGGTCTGCTCACTGGGCTTTGATAGTGCAGGGGRTGGATGGAGGCTGGATGGGATGGAAAGCAAGCAGTGCTCTCACAGTCCAGCAGTTTGATGTTGTGCTGAGGAGATTTCCCTGAAATTTAGAACAAAGTTCTAGCCTGGGCTAGGACTGAAGGCACACTTTGCTAGATCAGTTTGGGGGTTGTAGCAGCTTTCAGTCTAACAACATGCTTGTCTCCCAGAGGAACCAGCCCTGCTGACAGAGGAGCTGGAAGGAGAATGTGTGGGAAATACCTTACCACTAAGAGGTGTAATTGCTCTAAACACTTTCAGGCATGAGGGATTCATTAATCCATAGTAATCCCTGTAGTTTGTAGCCGTTCTGACATCTGTGAGCTGTATTGGGAAATCAGATTTAGAGGAGAAATGGATTGAAAAATTCCTGAAAACCCAAAATATATTAGCTGTATTGTGGGGACAGTGAAGCATGAGGGAATGCAGTGAGAGCAGCAGCTCTTGGCATTTCTGTGTTTATGCATTACGGGAGGCAAATACAAAATTTCTGGTTTCAGACTGATAGCTCATAAATGCAGACAGCTGACAAGGTCTCCATGCCTTGCTGTTCRCTGCAGTTCACATTCTAGCCTGTGGTGATACCACAAACCAGTGATTTGTTTACCTCAAATACACTGAGCATTAGAGTGCAGTGACTGAGGAGCAGCTTTGTCTGCAGTCACCCTTGCAGGGCATTAACCTCTGGCACAACAGCAGAGCAAACATCTGAGGGACATTAAATCATTTCTGCTCACATATTTAAATCTGGATAAGCCAATGGATTGAGGGGTTTTTTTCCTTGATTGAAGATTTTTTTCTTGCACTAGAAAGCTGGCATTTGTTGCCAGTTGTTCTTTTCTTTGTTTACATAAGGCCCATTGAAGCAGTTGGAGAACATTATACCCTGCCCTACCAACAGGCATGGATACTTAATTTATGACTTTGGTAGTTTGAATTTCGAGTGTCAGGTATCCCACAGACCTTTTTACTTTGTTCTTTTATACTGCATGCACTGCTTGAGTATTTATTATGGAGAGCAGACAAGCTATGGGAAGTCCTTCAGGCTTGTGGACTTTTTTCTTCAGAACCTTGAAAATAAAGTTATGGAGCTYGAGAAAAAGGAGTTCTCTAAAAGCATGACTGATGCGTAGAGTTGTTTTGCTTGTTTGGCTAATTAATTTTTTTCATTTGGCATTAATATTTTCACTTGCATGTAATTATTCACCCTAAAGTTGCTTTAGTACCCTAAACATCTCTGCAAAACATTAAATGTGGAACAGTGGTAACAAGCCTTTTAGAGGTCTTATGTAGGCCTCTGTTGAAAACTTAATTCTGGATTTGTTCTTGATTCCTTCAAAGTCAACTCTTTCTATTACTACCACAAAAATATAAAGAGAAAGATAAAGCAGAATTAAAAAACCCAATGTAGCTTATTGCCAGAAGCAATGCTAGTATTTCTGATTGTCTCTTGTTCAGTTGTGTCTTGTCAACAATTTTGAATATGGCCCTTAGTTCAAAGTTATCTTTGATATATTGGTGACAGATGGACATTTTGGAAAAGGACATGACTTGAAACTGACTTCAGAAAAATTCAGATGAGAAATGGGGCTGGGGTTTTTCACCAATGAAAGCAGTAGACATTACGGCAGTTTTTTTAGAGACAAGATGAATTTTRTCATTGCAACGTTTGTGCCAAGGTGTCATCTCTTTCCAAAAAGCATGTTGTAAGTTGAAATCTTTATGCCATTGGCAACATGGCCAAAATGGTCCTTTCTGGCAGTGAAGTCTTTGAACATAAATGCCTCCAGAACAGCATATGCAAGTGTTAAATATTTATAGGCATGCAGTTCTTCTGTGTTGTTATTGCAAAGTGTACTCAGGAAAGAAAGCAATTTTGCCAGAGAAGGAAAAGGATTTTTCTTTGAGGTGCTTCTACAACATGTGGATCAGTCTTTGTAAAATCTTTAAACTTTACCTAAAAATATGAATCACAGTCCTTAGGGTTGGATTATTATTCCTGGGACTCGATATAGAAGTAGTCTGCTTCTAAATAGGCAGACAACAACAGATCTGAATGCAGATTCCTTATTTCTTTATCATCTTATTTTCTCCTCTGTTTGTTGGGCAAGGGGAATTGTTTCAACTTTTGATGACGAGAAGATTCTGTCTCACAGCAAGAAAAAATTCTGTATTGTACAAAATCAATTTTTGTGGTTTTCAGCTGTGGAAATTAAAAGRTACTTTCAGTCTAAAGGTTTTTTAAAATAAGCAGTTAAGGGTTTCCTCCTGTTTAAATGGATGAAGAATGCAGCAATAGATTTTCAGAGCAGGTACTCCCTTTGAATTTTCCATTGCATCATATCTGGCTTTATGACTTTGTATCTTAGCTATGGGGCAAAATAAAAGTTATTCCCAAAGAAGTAATAAGCTTCCTATTTTAATGTAGCAGCTAAGATTTGTGAAACAATGCTGCATGCCCGCTACTTTTAGGCATCTCTATTTACATGGCCTAACAGGAAGATGGAGATGTAAAAATAGCAACAAAGAGCCAGTGACATTATTAATAAAGCAGCTGTATACAGCATTGTTCTCTTGTAGAGAGCATTTAAACAAAGTGAACTACATCAATAATAATTTATAATTCATAAYGTAGCCATTGTTAGGAATTCTCCTTTAAAAATAATTTACTTTATTAATGTAAAAATGATGGCAAAATGACTTCTTTTTTTTGTGGATGTGTACTCCACATGCACACATGCACCAAATGTTAAAAGTAGCTTACAAAATTTATTGAGAAGCTGGTATTATTCTACCCTCCGGAACTGTGTCCCTTCAGGGGAGATGGGAAGAAGGACAATAGAGTGCTGCAAAACTTCTTTCAAAGGAAGAGTTTGTATGTCTGTAGAAGAGGCAGTATCAAGGTTAAAGAAGACTTTTCATGTATGTGATTATATTAGATCAGAAGAACAAATCCTTCTGCCATCATGCTCCAATAAGAAACAGTAGTGGTTGTAGTAATAAAAAAAATAGTAAATAACCACATTGGAGAAGACACATTCAGACAGATACAAATGGCCCCGTATCTTTTGAACTCAGAATCTGCTTCTGCCCTTTTCCAGTTTAAATAATAAAAGAAAAATTAAATGAGATTACAGACAGTTACTGCATTTTTTTCCTAGTTTTTCTGTACAAGGACAATCATTTCATCACAATGCACTTCCCATTGCATTCAGTGAGCACAGCAGATCAAGCCTGCACATTTAATTTATATAAGTGCTTTATAAAGGAGAGACAGTATTCAGAACTCAAGGGCTATACTGTGGTCTTCGCCTCCATAGATATGCCTCTGCTGCTTGGCTTGAAGTAGTCGTTCTGAGGAAGGACTTCTCAGGAAAACTCTCATGTGTTTGTGAACCAGGCACTGCATTTGTGTAAAGGAAAAGGAATATATTAAGCTTTTTGTCTGCCCCACCCAGGCTCCTGAGGTGGAAGGGGGCAGCCCTATCCCAGAGTTAAACTGCAGCTGCACTCTGGAAGTCCTTTCTGTCTTGAGAGGAGATGTGAAATTCATCATCAGCTGACATTCTTGGTGAATGTGAGGAAGCTTCTTCCTTTGTCCAAATCTTAGATTCATGTCTTGAAACAAGAATTCAAAAAGCTTGCCAATGTGGTTTTCCTTTTTTTTTTTTCAATTTAAATTGCCTCAAGGAAGCACTGTAAGCTCTTTTAAGTCCTTCCACCAAGTAGCTGATGTTTCTGTCAAATGTGTGCTCTCAATTCTACATGTAATTTTATAGTATGAAGATCTAAAATTCAAATCAATTAAATCATTTGACATTGTATGAGTGCGATGATAGGTCTCCTCACAAATCAACTCAGTAGTAAATCRTGCCTGGATCTCATGTGGGTCACATAGGATTTATTTTTACTTCTCTACTGCCTGTCTGGGGACTGGACTGTTTAGAGGACTAAACTGAGTGTTAATTCTCAAAGAAATCAGTTAAAGCTTCTACTCAGAACTCCAAAATGTATTAATATTTGAACATTAAATAAAAAATCATTCAGCCTTGTAGTTTCACCAATCTTGATTTATAAGCAGGCTTTTGAAAATTAAAAAATTATTGTAATATGGAATTAATCACTACTTTTATATCTGAAGGTGTTTGTACTGAATCTTCGAGTTTTTCCTCAAAAAAGCCATCAGCTCTAGAGGCTGCACAGAAGCAGCCACTAGGAAACAAAAAAATAGATATCCCGTGCCTTCTGTGTCTCTATGTGACTATTCTGCTTTGTAATGGTCTGCGTTAAAATTCATACTTGAAGGCRTGGTTAAATGAAAATTTGCTCGGAAAGTAACTGAAAAGGCAGATTACTTTTTATTTGATTCTAATGTGCTATTACTTTACATTCTCCTTTCTCTGCTGCTCAAGGGCAAAATGTAGCAGCAATTCCAGTGAGTAATTCCCCRCTCCATGATACTGCAGTGTTTACTGTAGCAGTACCACTTCACGGTTTCCTGACAGGGCTGGGAGGAGGCAGTGATTTTGGAATCAACAAGCATTTCTGCAGAATATCACGGTGTTTCTCTCTAGGAAATCCTAGGTGGTTAGAGAAACCCCTGCCACGGGCAGGCTTTGCTGAAGTGGAAGGAAGAGGGAGTGGCAGCAGCATTCCTTTCAGAAGCATCCCTCGGGATTGTTCCATAAGAGGCCAGGCAGTCTCCTCTCCTTGGTGTTTAGATGCTCTTGTCGACCTTTAGAGATTGAGCACTGTGGAGGTCACTGCCTTGCACTGTCACCCTTCCAGAGAGGTGAGTAAGTGCTGCTAAGGTCAGGCYGCTTGTCTCCAGTAGCGTTTTGTACCACCCCTCTTTATTTTCACATGACAATGTGGCCCTGATGGAGCCACTGATAGCAGTAAACAGTGTGGTCCCAGCCAGCTGCAGCAGCTCTGAGCTTGCAGGTCTTTCTCCTGGCTGCCTATCTCACTGTATTCTGCATCAAGACATTTCTTTCAGACTAGAGAAAATGATGGGCACAGACAAGGCTGTCTTCTGCTGCCTCTTTGTAGATGAAATGATGGGTAGCACTGTGATACCAAGTTAATGTATGCATAGTGTACAGTAACCTATATAAATTACTCCATGTGTGCAGATCCCCAGGCAAAACACAAGGCTGAGTTAGAATTTACAGGCATGGAGAAGCAGTACTGTGCTCCTGAATGCAGCCCTCAAACTCCAGAGCATTTAATGTGGAAAGTGCCCTGGGACAAGGACCAACCTTTATGCTTTGTACACATCTTAATGGCCTGTTAATGATCAACCTCCACTCTACTGAGAAGATAAATTTCATGATTCTTCACAGTTGCTTGAGATTATTTGTTGCAATTCTAMTTTAGAAACAAATGATATATTGATGTGGCATGTAATAATCTCATCCTATTCTTTTAACACTTCTACATCTTCCAGTCCTTGGTTGTCAGGATTGCAGGAAAGGAAGGCAAGTCAAAACCAGAAGTAATGGATCTGGTCAGTGGTTTGTTTAGCTCAGTCTCTAATATTTACTGATACTGAAATCTTAGGGAGGAATGTAAGAAGGAGCATGTACTGCAAGCTTTTCTTCTCTGTTATGGTTTTCTAACTTCTAGCAAACTGCACATTTAGGAATTTCCAGTGCTGAAGATTGCTGACTATGCTGACTGTCGTGTATGYACATAATATATACAGACAGGGCTGACCCAGAGAGTGTATGATGTCTCCTATAGCATTCTGTGATTTGGTTGTGTGCTGTGGGTTTTTTTCCTCCTTTTTGAGTTTGTTTTGTTTTTAAAGACCATTTCATTCTGTTTGCTTTTCATCTTTTTGTCTGATAATTTTAGCAGGATGCTTCTTGTGTTGCAAGTCCTAATCTACTCCTCGCTCCCCTCTTTGTGCCTCCTGACACTCTGCAGACTTCTGTCATATCCTCRTTCAGTCTTCAACAGAAAATTGGATCTGTCTTTTTTTCCAGCTTTAACTTTCTTTTCTTGTAGGAGCTGTTCTCTGTGCCTTGAATAATCCAATGTAATCATTTTGTAAGTGGAAGGGAGAAATGAGCAGAACATACTCAATGTGTGGGTATATCATTGATTTATAAAGCACTCTGGAATTTTCTCTTTGGTAGAGGTTTTTATTACTTTTWTTTTTTTTTCCTAAGAGTTTCTAATCTTCCATTGTAATATTTTGATGACACGAACAACATTTACAACCTGAACAAACTCCTGTTTCTTATTTACCTTCTGAATATCTACTACTYTGCCTCTAGTTATTAATAGAGCTTCCTGAGAAACTGTAAGAAATCTGTTGTAGTGATTTCATAATTTTGATGTGATATGTCTATGTTTTCCAGAAAACATATCTTGCTTTTTTAATATAGGCTGCCTCCTTAAATTTACTGTGTTACTGGTGTTGGCTCTGGTCTCACACATTCCATGCATATTTCTCAGGTGAAGCAACCTGCAATGTGCTGCTGGCATGGACAGCACGATTTCCTTACTGACCCCCACCCCGGTTATTTTTCTGGGATGCCAGATGCAGTGAGCTGGAGCACTGTATCACAAAAGATTCCTCATGCATGGACTGCAGTGGAGAAGGAGTACCTTTGTGATTTACACCTTTTTAGTAGGTGGTAGATTACTAAGGTGACATGAAATTGGGCGTGCTGCTGCATTTTGCCCAGGTGCTGTTGTCTTTATGCCTGGACAGTGCCCATTCTGATCAGACAAAAAAGTTTCTCACTTGCACACCGCCCTCTCTCCACTCTTCCCAATAGATTTCATAGTTTCTTGGGCACTCCTGAGTGCTGGTTGAACACCAGGACTGGACTTTCCTTACTGGCTCACACATGAGGAGGTCTGGTTCCCAGTTTTTTAGGCAGAGGTGCTCCTGGACTCTTTCTGGGGGGTTTGGGGTGGGTGTGGGAAGACTTCCCTGCTTTGTGGAGCTGTGGGAAAGGCAGCAGAGGTCTGTCAGCCCTTGAAGGGCTTTGTCTGAAGTCTCATTCCGGAATAGGTGTGTTCCCTATTGAATGAAGTGTCTGCCAGAAGGCTTTGACCCATTTCAATCTTGGGTCTCTGACATGTCAAAGGATTTGGACTAAACTCTGGGGTAAGAGAGTTCAGTCTTTGATGAAGATATACATCCAGAACATATTTTGGCACRTGCTGCTTCCAGCAGTTTTCTTTCTTAGGAAATCTATCCTAAACAACAGATCTGAGGGGCTGGTTCTCTGAAGTAATGGTCAGTATTGCCACTGTTTCAATCCCATTTAGCCTGTAGTGAGAGGTGTGTGCCCATGCTGCCACAGAGCCAAGAGCATGACAGAAATCTTGAAGATTTGTGGGAAGATTCAACACTGAAACTGATCATTTGAAAGTAATTAAACAGGTATTCAGAAAATCTTTAGAAATTCTGGGTAAGTAGAAGAGACTGAATTTTGGACTTTGATTAGGCAGAAGTGTTTTCAAAGCTAGGAGAGACTTGAGACCCATAGCTGCTGCTTAAGTTTGATGCTAAGAGTTGTACTGTGCAAATTATAAAATTGGTATGTCCACTACGACCACTGGCATGCTTCTGTGAGCACTGTGGATTTTAAATTTTTTTTTTCTAGCAAGGCAAAGCCGTGAAAAATCTGATGAGATGGGGACACTAGAGAGTGGCTGATGTCAGCTCACTGTAATGTTTGGTGTTTGAAAAAATAATGTTTGAGACTGGGAAAGAGAAGCAGTACAGTAAGGCAATGTATTGATTAGATTGTTCCAGAGTACATTCACATGGCCCTTGAAATTTCAAAGACACTTAAGTGAGGTTCTTATATCTCTAAAAACTGTAGCTGAAAAACACTTTTTAATTTCTTCATCTTTGCACCTTTACTCAGTGTTAATGGAAATATTTGAAGTTTGAATCTTTCAGTTTAAAAACATGCTCATCACCTTTTCTCTGACAGCAGCAGAAATAAGATTTTTATATTTTGTATTTTAGTCTGGATTGATGTTTGATTTATCCAGAAATTACAGGCTTTCACCTTGTTTTATCTTAGACTTTTTTTTTAAAGTTGAACACATCGAGTGTTCTTATTTTGACTAGTTTGTGAATAAACCTGCAGTTGATGTTGCTGCTGTACCTGGTATGGAAGTAAACCTATTAAATTTGCTTTGGGAAGACACTCACATTTGGAATTACTCTAGTGAAAGATATATATAGATGTAGAGATATAGAGATAGATATATGTCTTGCTTATTTTGAGTGGTCCTTTTCGATTTGTAGGGGTTGCATTGAATGGAAATTGCCCTGATGTTACTGCTGGGCAAAGTGCCCCTTCCCTGAAGAAAAAAGCAATGTTTGTGCTCGCTCTAGTGGCAGAAGGCAGAATTGTTGTGTCACTTCAGGGATGATGTATGAGAGCACAAAAATTTTGATTTAAAGACACTTTTAAAGTGCAGTACAGACACTTACTCCATTTAGCCTGGGCTGGAAAAAAATTTTTAAAAAAAGGTAATTCTGTACCTTTAAATAATCTGCAAATAAATCAATAAATCTGTAAAATAAAACCAGCTGGAAATGATGCCATTAAATCTGCCTCTTCTTATGACTGACTGTCCGGGACATGCTTTACAGGAATGGTAGAGTTCTCTTTTTCTCACTCTTTCTTTCTTCTTAAAAACCACACCAGCACCACCATTCTGGTATGTAGCCAAGGGAGAAAAGGATGGAGGTTGAGACATTGACAGGCTGCTTGTGCTGCTGCTAAGGTAGCTCCTAACTTGTGATTTAGTAATGAAATAATGATGTGCAATAATTTAGAGTGGTCTCTCTGTCTTCTAGTCATAAATCTCCTCTGCTAGGAGGAAGAGGCAAGATGTCTTGCTTTCTCCTTGCTGGATGCTGTCCATGTTTAGGTGGCTTTGCATACAGGAGGCAATTCATGCTGCAAATGCACAACTCTTCTAGTATCCATCTGCCATCCTTTTCATCTGCGCCAGCAGCAACTCCATATAAATCCTGTAGTGCTTATGGTCATAGGAAGCATCTCCGGGGTAAAGAATAGGAAAAGCTTCTGGCAAACGTACCAAATTTTTGTTTTGGTTTGGGRTTTTTTTGTTTGTTTGTTTKTTTTTAGTAGGTGAGCCTCGGGTTTTTCTTCCTGTTAGTTCTGCTACAATGAGACTTCTTTTATTGTGTAAAGGACATATTTTTAACTGTGTTGCTGAGTTAACCACTCAGGAGAAATGCTGGAGAATTCCAAACCCTGGTATTACTGGAGAGGAATTGTTACATCGTAGTCTTTTGAATGCAGGTGGCAAGTACAAATTTTCTTTTGCAGTTTTTAAGCTGCTTTGAAAAGCAAAACTGGATACACAGATTCAAGCTCACACCTGCTTTTATACCTGCTGAATTGTGACACGAGACAAGAAGTGTCTCATGTACTAACAACAAAGCTCTCTTTTTTTAAAGTGACTAAATAATCCAATACTTTTTAAGTTCTCAGCAGTGCAGAAGAATTATGGCATTTATTTAAGGGTTTGAATATGTAATTAAGCATCTAATTTTAAACCTGCACACTCAATAATGTTGGATTTTGCTACCAAGTTACTTCCTTTTTATGGTGTCTGCCAACTGCTGAAGTATGCATTAGTGCATTGACATATTAATGCATTTTAGTAATGGAGGTACCTGATCAAGCAGCAGCCAAATGACCACAAAATAAATGTCTAAGTTGAAATCAGAACCTGCCATAAACAACAGAAAACTGCTTGCCTTTATCTTGCACTGACATCCCTATTCCCATCTGACTGGAAAAACTGGACCCATTGGTGGAGCCCTTATAGTCTTAGGATCCAGCATCCCCTCTCATCCATTACCACATTAATGGGAAAGTGCATTATTTTCYTGGGCCTTCTTCATGCTTTTCCCTCCCCCTTTCTTGGGCTCATTTTTTCCAGAATAGTAGTATGTTCCTGTGATTCTAATTAAACATTTTCTGACTTGCTCGTAATTTAAAACCAAATACTTAGCTATTACCAGTACACTCTAGCCTACCTGATCATAGTGAGATAGAGACCTTCCCCAGTTCCTGGGTGGAGCCTTCTGCCTTGTCTTAGAGCTGAACTGGAGCAGTGAAGGTGCCTGTGCACCATCTGTGCTCACTGAATTACTGCAGGCACTCCCCAGCTGTTGCTGATGTTGGCTTTCCAGTATTGCTTGCCTGTCACTCACTTGCCAGATTCTGTATGCTGGATGCTCATTGAGGTGACATTTGAATACAGTCCACTTTTTCCCAGTGGGGAGGTGTGATACCAAACCAGTAGGAGAAGTGGCATTCTCAGCTCCAGCAGATACAGCAGTGTCACCCAGTTTGTACTGATCTGTTGAACAGCAAAGCTGTCATGTAAGGGGCAGTCAGAAAATTACGAGGCAGGCGTTTAACACCACAGAAACAATCTCAGTATTTAGCATGCTGAGAATACCAGCTAATCATGGAAGGCTCATCTAGATGTCTGGATTCCTTTGGCTCCTGAGGTATTTTGTAGATGCTGACAGCCAGTGTGAACTTTAAATCAATTTATTGCATATGTTTACATATGCAGCGATACCATTTGCCGTATCATTTAACTGCACGGAGTGAATTGTTGACCATGAGCTGATCTGACCTTTTCAGGTCTAATCAAGAAGTCTGAAATATTATTTTAGCCTGTCAGCTCCAGTAATATGCTGTAAGAGTATCTGGATCTAACTGAAAATGTCAAATGTGCTCTAATATGCAACCCATCAAAGTTACGATGCAGGAACCAGTTAAGAATATAAATCTGTAACATCTGTGGTGCATCTCAATTGCCTGGGTGAGTTGTTCTGCCGGTGATACAAGCTAGCTAAAAACGTGGATTAAAAGCAATTATTTGGAATACATGTGAGGTGTACAGCCACCTAAATATTAAAATTATCTTGAAAGAGGGGTGATAACTCCAGGTTAGAATGCTACTGGAAAAAACAGGGCCCAGCATGAATGCTCATGCTCTAGGGAATGTCTTGCCAGCTTTAGTGTGTGGTTACATAAGATTAGTGGTCTCATGTAACCTCAGAATTTTCCTTTTTAATTTTAATAATTTGCCACTTGTGAAGATTTTGCTCTTTCAAATAATAATCCATTATATAAACTGAGGTATCCTTATCAATCTTATTGCATTTAGTAGTAAAAATTTTTCCTAATCCTGTGTATTTTATGAAAAATCTACTTCTGTATTTAAAAGTGTTCTAAAAGTCAACACTTATAAGCAGAGTATTTAATGATTAAATTTTTTAATTTTTTTTTCCTCACCTTCAAAATTTCTGTTCTTGGTATTTTATAAGATACTCAGATCTAAGATAAATCTGCCTTCAGTAATTATTTATCAAGCATGAGATCAATTGTTTATCTGTATAATTTCTGGATGATGATTTTAACTTTGAATTCAAGCATATGGCTGTAATGAAAAACAACTTTGTATCCTATGAAAATGGTATTTTTCTTTAGCTAAACAGTCTATCAAAATTGTTTACCCTTAAAACACTTGTTACACTAAAATTGAGTTGCTTTTTATCTGATTGTGGGTAGTTCTTGCAATTTGAGGTACCATTAACTGAATTGCTACTGTTAGTAAAACGTTGTTGGAAGTAGAATTAAAATGAACTATGGGAAGCATTGCTGAACCGATAACTTTGCATTGAAAATAGTGTGTTTTAAAGGCTCCACTTAACGCTGTTTGAGCTGTTCTTACTAGGCAATGGTGCCCTCCCCTGGTATGCTGCGAAAAGCAGGATTTTTTTATTCCAGTTCTAGAGCTTCCTGTTGGAGAGAAATTGGTGTGTTGGTGAAAACGGTGGGGGAAAATGCTCTTAAACAGACCATTATATGCTTTCTCTCTTAAGAGAGAAAAGCAAACTCCAAACAAACCATAAAACAGACATTTGTGCAGTGCTTTTATGTATGCATGATGCAGATGTAGATGAATGTACAAATAATATACATCTAATCTACTGTCAATACATGGTAGAGGGCTGAATTAAGTTTGTGTGGCAGTTTGGAGGATGAATTGAAGACAAAGAGGTACAAGGCAGTAGGAGGACCAATTACAAGAAGATTTTCTATAACAGTATAGTTTTGTCTTGTAAACATTATATATATGTTCAGTTCTGCAATAGAGGAGTAAATGTGACCATGGCCAGCAGCTTGCATGGGAATAGGATTGGCTCTTGTGCAAATGAATCTGTAGCAAAACCATCATCTGCTGTTAGGGTCTGTTGATGACAAAGATATCACCACCAGCTCAGACAGTCCCTTCACTGCACAGTCCTGAGAGCTGAGGAAGGTAGTCCMAGGAAATATTACTGCTGCATGGTCTGTTTTTTAATGTATTTCCTCAGGTGTCTGGTACTAACTGCTGCTGGAGATAGAATACAAGGTTCTTTAGGCTGTCCAGCTGTGGCTCTTATGTGTTAAATGCGTTGCTATTTGCTTTAATTTTGTAATCCTTCCATTTCTTACTGCTAGATAATTTCACCATAGTCCAGATAGAGCAGAAAGAGTTAAGCCTTGTTGCAAACACAGGAATTTTAGTTCCCACATCTGAGTCTAATAAAGTGTGTGGAGTGAGCTTTGCTTTTTGTTTGTTTGTTTGTTTTTAAGGTATAAAATGTCACTTTCTTTTTGTGGTTAAGATTTTTCTAATTGCTGGGCAACTTGAAAAACACACAACTTTTTTTCTCCTGTGGCATATGACTTACATTTTGCTTGCTCCTCATTCATTTTAATGCATTGGAGATCACCTAGCATTGGAGAAAATTGGAGAGAGTATGTTAAAACCTCTGGTTTGTGTGTTTCTTTGTGTCTTAGATCTGAACAGACTGCCACATCAGGAGGGAGGTTTTTCTCCCAGACTGATTTGGTTGAGAACTTTGCTTGAATGTGAGTCCTTGTCTACTACTTAGGGTCAAGTCACTTGGGAGATGTTTTAAGAGTTGTGGAGTATAATGACATTCCCAATGTGACTTGCTCTTCTCCAGTTACAGCTGTACGTTGTAGTGGTGTTGATATTTTACTACAGCCTTTTACAGTAGGGTCTAGGGTCTTGTTCTGTGTTTGTGGTGCCTGTCAATCCACAGAGCAGGTGTGGGCATTCTGAGCTTGACTCCAACTAGAAAGTGACCTGTGACTGTGGCAGGTAGAACCTGAAGATCCCAGTGGTCTTTCACAGGCTGTTGTTTCTGAAGTGACATCGCTGGCAGGAAAACAGCAGCATTTGCCTTCATGCACATCAGCAAGAAAGCTACAATAATCAATCCTTTTGGGAGCACACTGCAAGTATGGCTCCAAAGTAGGTAAAGGTTGGGCTAAATCAACAGATAAGATTGTGACACCCTGCCACAGCAATACCAGTTTTATATGTTGTTTTTTGTTAATCAGTATTTTGCCAGTGCAGCATCCCCATTCACTTCATTGAATGGTTCATGTGAATGGCAGTGTGAKGTCTAGAACTGTGTGACAGTTTCTTTCTTCTCCATAACTTTTGCAGGTGCTGGGGCTGCTGGTGTGGACCCTGATTGCTGGAACAGAATACTTCCTCTATCCAGCCTTCGGCTGGGTGATGTTTGTAGCTGTATTTTACTGGGTTCTCACCGTCTTCTTTCTGATCATCTACATGACAATGACCTACACCAGGATCCCGCAGGTGCCATGGACCATGGTGGTAAATATACCCATTCTTTGTTGTTCCAGGCTTGCTGAGTTTTGAAGAGAATAAAATATTGGTGCATTCCACATGTGCATTTTACCAACTCTACTTGTACTCTTTGCAGATTTTTCCCTGATTACTGTGTGGCTGCAGTGTTTAACTTTCMTACTACCCAGACACGTTCAAAGCACTTTTTCTATGATGTTTCACAATTTTGTTCAGCCATTGATATAGTGACTTGATTTTTAATGTGTGTGTGACTGATATTTATGCACAGTGACCTCTTTTTCTCTCWGTAGTGGTTATGTCCCATGAAGAATGAGTCTGTTGCTGCCTCTGAGGTAACAGACTTGGCCATATGGCTTAAACAGCAGAAGTCCCTACTGGAATCAACACCATGCATTAGAAGCAGGACTTGGGCTCTTAGAACATGAATCTTCCTCTGCTGAAGTTAAAGCAAGGATGATTCAGAGGTAGCAACACTCTGACAATCCATATGTAGTCTACTGTGAAAATGGTGCTGAAAATTATTTATATGTAAAATATGTACCATGTAAAGGATGTACCATGTAATCCTTTGCTTTGAGCTCAAGAATTAAAGCAAATCAGATAAACAGCTACTGTAATAACAGAAAAATTTCACAGGCACTTAAAATGCAGATCCAGTTTTTATGGTTTGAGCAAACCTGGCCAGCTCTAACTCTCAACAGTRTATTTTTACCTCATTTGCATAACAGCCTGGTCTTCAGGACAGTAGATCCTAAAAGTCATTGTCATTTCAGCCAACTGGCTATTTGTGACCCATCTAAGAATCACTATAAAATTTATCTTTGCATTCGTTGGATACAGTGAGATACTGTTCTTTTTTTTTTAACAGCTAAATATTATTGACTAGAATTCTGTTATTTCTATGATGAAATATATTTGACTTCTGTGTCGCTAACAGCCTGTTATCAGCTATATTGTGTATGTGACTAAAATTGAATACTAGAATACTCTCCTCTTTTAGTGTTCCCATTTGCTGCTGCAATAAATAGCCAGCTMTAGCAATTACTAATAAGAACAACCAGGATTATGTTCAGATAGCTTCTCTATTTTCGAGTTTCATAACCAGCAATTACCATTAAGGCTGTAACACTGCTATAGAAATGTTGGATTATTTCAATTACAGCAGTAATGTATCTGGGTATGTTTAAAGGTGTGGGGKTTTTTTTCCCCTGTTGCATGACATGTAAGTAAAGTACATTCAAGAGAAGGCATCTTTATAGCCATTTGAATAAAGCTTTGGTCATTACCCTTCTTTCATCAGTTGAATGCTATTATGAGGCAACTGCACATAAATGAATTGCCCTTGATCTATGTGGCAGAGAAACTGGAATATTTGATTTGTTTCTATTTCATAGCGAGTATATTTCTTGCTCTGAGTTCCAAATAAATGTAAGTCCAAAAGGTASTCTCCTTTTATATAAAAGGGTAATTTAAAGAGAAAATAAATACAAAACAAATAAAAGATGCTTGTGTTCCGGCTTGTTTTGCCYTGAGGTATTAAAAGAGCTTTTGGGAACAGCCCTTGAATTGGTCCTCTGCTGCTCCTGTATGGCCAAGAGGAACGTTGAGTCTCTTTTCAGAGAGGTGCTTTTAAAGTTTTTGTTGGAAAGAGCATGGCATACACCTTTTTGAGTGAGTTTACACCCACCTTTACCCTATTCTCTGAAGAATCCTGAATTTCAGTATCTGCCAGTTACTGCTGTGCTTCCTTAGGTGACAGTTAGCTCAAACTGTTCCTATTGTACGCAGTATCCAACATTACATCTGGACATCTCTGTCATAAATTCAACTTTTTGCAGGTTAAGCACATTACCAAATTGCTTAAGATGCAGTTACTTTTATTGCAAATTAACCCAAAAGACATGCTTCAAAACTGACTCTCCTTCATAGTGCAAGTTTTTTGCTAAAACAATCAATGGAAGCTTTTAAAATCTGGTGAATTTGAATTTAAGAAGCAGATGGTAATTTAGCATGAACCATTTGGTTTGAGTAATATATTGGCAGCAAAGGCCCAATCAGCTTGCTCTGCATTCCATCTTCCCCAGCAGTGTTATTTCCCAGAGCAGCACTTTGCAGAAATTATGTGCTTTTCTCTTTTTTCTACGTGACAAGATATTGCAGGGATTTGTAGCTTTCCAGGGTAATTGAGTCTTTTTGGAATGGGAAATCTGAAAATAACAACAAATACTCTAGGTAATCAAATTTGAGGTTTCTAAATCAGTGCTTTACAGAAGTTCACCAGAACCTGCCAGTTGTTGGCATCTCATCCTAAAATTGACAGTTTGATATTTTATTGCTGTACTGCCCAGATAAAACAAGGGGAGAGACCTGTGGATAGACATAGTACCTTTTGTTAGACGAGCTGATATAGGTGAGCTGAACCCCCACTCATTTGTAAGTGTGTGAGTCAAATCTCAAGTGCCAGTCCTTGGACTCCATCTGAGTGCTGAGGCACTGCCCAGACCAGTTCCCTGTGGAAGGATAAGTGGATATTTTCCACTGTTCCTTCTTAATTTCTCTTCTTGAGCTGCAGGTTTTTTTTAGGTTTTGCCAAAGCTGGTTAAAAGTGAATTAAATTGTGGGTAATTGGCATAAATTCCTAGCATCCACTGGGTCACACAGTGGGAATTAAAAAGTTGGAGTTGCACCAGCTTGGCAACATTTAGGCAACTAGAGCAACAGAGTTAGAGGTTATATGGTTATATTTGTGTGACACTCTGGAGTGCAGAACTGGGGTCAGAAGCTGAGGGGAGCTGATTATGTACACGAGGAGACCAGGTCTATATGGAGTTACCCATTCCTGCAATTGTAACTAGATGCAAAGCATATCAGAGGCATTGCACTTAAACATGGCACCAAATCTGTGTGCCTWAGACAAGTAGCAGAGTGGAGTTTAAAAGGATTTAACTTTTCTTTTTTTAAGAAGAAACTTCCATGACCAAGTAGTAAAAAAGTAAAGGACAAAGTTTCATACATACATTTTTCATCTTCTTAGACATCTRTTCTCTCTTCCTTTCCCATTCTCTCTCACGTGCAAAAACCAAACAAACTTTTTGTTTGCTCTCTGTAGGGTTATGTAAGGTCATTGTTATCTGCTTTGCTTCTTTCTTAGTAATAAATACAAGTACCCCAAGACATTAACTTTGCCTCTTAAAAGGGAAAATGCAGCATCTGCCATGACTACATGATGACCCATGTAGTCCAGTCACTCTTCTCCTCCTTGGACTTACCCATTTCTTTCTCCACTTAAAAACAGACAGAAGGGAAAGGTATTGAGAGATGGAAGAATACAACTGAGAAAAAAAGTCACTCTCTTTATGTCCTTCAGTAGTGTAGAAAACAAAGTTTTGCAAGCTTTATAAATACTGTCCATATGCCATGAGTTATTGATTCCTATCTTCGTGTAGTTTAGAAGTGTAATCACACTGCAGTTTGGTCTTGTTTCTTTGTTTTGTTTTTTATCATGTAGAGTAATATTCTTACTGCCTAACCCTTAGATTGTGRTAACCAAACTGAGTCCTTATTTTCACTTCTGGAAAATCACAGCACACCRACTTTAAGACTTTTCTGGATTTAGTGTGATGGAGAAAACAGTTTGTCCAAAATATGGTTCAATGTTTATGGATCTTCAAAGCAGTTAAATCTTAATCTTRCAGATAGAAACATGGAAGAAGGCAAAAAGTTAAAAATGTTAGTTAAGARTGACATTTCTGGTGTACACTGCATGTGTTCAGTGTATTTCAGAAGAGAGTTTTGTAATGCTGGAAAACGAATGCCTGTTCATATTAATGATGTATGCTTGTCTTTTCAACAGGGTCTGTGTTTTAATGGAAGTGCCTTTGTTTTGTATCTCATTGCTGCCATTGTAGATGCATCTTCAGTTACCAAAGATCTGGACAATCACAACTACAACAGCTGGGCAGCTTCTTCAGTGAGTTCATTTTTTGTTTAAATCAGTTCTACATCCAGTAAAGGTATAGCAAATGAAGACTCTTTGAAAGTATAGGTTGAAGTTGCAGGTGTTCTGCATTTTGGAAAGCTGCAGAGTGATAGAGCTCACATGCAAAACCYGTAAGTAGCTGCAATTTAGTTCATTGTGTTTAGAGGTGACTAGAAATTCCACCAGGAGATGACAGTCACATCAGAAAAGGCAGTAATGTTTTTAAGATCACACTGATTTCATCCTCCCTTGCCCCCATTTATTACCAGCTCTCTGGCTGAGGTCAGAGCCTGCACATCAGAACAGACAAAAAAGATTGTGTGAGCATTGAGTCACCCCAATGCACCGGGACAACTCCACAAGCAGTTTAAACTAACTCAGCTAACTTTGCATACTTATGCATAAGATGCATTCAGCTTTCTGTGGGCTAAGCTATTGTCCACTCTGTCCACACAGCAYCTTGGGGAAAGCCCTGGAATGGTATTGCTGTTTCCACAATGATCTTCCTGTTACAACTTCAACTTTTGATAATCTTTCCTTTGAGTTGCAAGGGCAACGTGTGAAAAATCATGKGAAGTGATGAAAACACTAATTAGTCTGATATTACTATCTTAGTGCTTAGATTTAGAAATCCAAAACAGTCAAAGTGGATAAATAATAACTTTAAAACAAAACAATAAAGGAACAGAAAAGAGCCTTGTCACTTTTTGAGTTAGGTGAACACATTCCTAGCAAAGTGAAGGGAGTTGTAGAAGAACTTATTTCATGTTGTGGCAACAGGAGTCAAATTCAATTGTATACAGGAATTCCACAGTAGTGAGTGTTCATGCTTCTGCAGTTGTCCTCCTGACTATTCACAAATCCTGTCTGAAGCTTTTTTTGTATGGCCATGAACACAGGAACTATGAGCACCTGCTCTGTTTTTGTCCTGGGAATTGGATCATTAAATCCCTGTCATTTCAGTGTTCAGGGTCTTCTCCTCTTGGCAGTTTGTAACTACAAATCTGTTACTCAGCCACTGCAGCTGACAGGAACTTGCTTGCTGCTAGATAAGCTTCCATGCYGATTCAGGTTTTATGCAAAATGCATGACTGTTCAGTGTCTCATGGGAGGTTTGGATTCTCTTCTAATACTTCCTAATAATGTTTATCTAACACAGTGTCTAAATAAACTATTAAATGTGTATTCTTGCTTTCAAAATCCATTAAGGGTTTCATGGATAGAGGATTTAGCAAATCATCTATCCCCAGTAGTCATTCTGTTAGAAAAATTTTAGATGGAGCTTTTATTTAATAAGAAACAAAATCATTGGAAAAAGAAGAATGCTCCAGTATTTTATTGTAATAGATTTTACATCACCATCTACAGTTTTTTGGAGTTAGAGATTAAATTTGCATTAGACAATGCTTACAAAGAGCCCTCTGTTGAAAGGCTTAGATTTCTGCCTAGATGCTCAGCATGTGAGCCTCACAGTGCCTACTGTGCTCAGCAGTGCCTCGTCATGCCAATGATGGCATATAAGCCAAGAACAACTGTAGAATCATAAAATATTTTTAGGCTGGAAGGGACTTCTTGGAAGCCATCTGGTCCAACTCTCCCCACTCCTACAGCTGGGCTAACTCATATCAGGCTACCAGGGCCTTGTCCACTTGAATTTGAGTATTTCCAAATATGGCCATTTCACAATGCCTGTGTTTGATTACTCACACTRTGGGTTGGGKTTTTTTTTCCCCTAATATCTAATTGAAATTTCCTGTCCTGTAACTTGTGTTTGTTCCTTCTTGTCCTATCATTGCTCAGCTCTTAGAAAAGGGGTGTTATTCTTATTTGCAGTGACAGCTTTACTTGATTCAGTTACTTGCACAAAACATTCTGGTATTTTCATTAAGACCATGTTGAATGTTGTCAGTTTTGAGCAACATGCAGTGATTAACAGGCACTTAAGCACTAGYGCTGAATTGGACTTTATCAGTACAAGTGACATAAATCTAGCCTGCTATGGAAGGCTTATAATRTTATCAATTTCTGACAACGTAGTGATATGACAGTGTGGTTGCTGTCACAGAGGAATATCTTTATCCATCCGTAGAGGACCTCTGGAATTGGTAACCAAATCAGCAGTGCTGTTTGAGAACATGTCTGGGTCTGCATTTAAATCCAAGCTTTCTCTGTAAGCATACAGATTCACTGTGAGCCTTGCTGAGGTACAGCTGGGCTGTGGGCAATATCTGGAACACAGCAGCGGGGCAGGAGGRCTAGCTTAAGCTCACATTGTCCCACAGACAATTCCTCAGCCTCTAAAAGTGGCAAGTATTTAGATTGGTGGCAGTCCAATGTGTAAGATCTGTACTGAGGCTGTATAATGAGGAATTTATTTTAAAAGCTGAAATACGTCATGTTTCTTCTGCTCCAAGCCCACATTTCTAAGCATAGTGTAAGCCTACTTTTACACAGTGCTGGCTGCCATGGCCACACAGGCACAAGGTGAGAGTGTGCCATTTATGTCAGCTTGCTATTTTCCTTTTTCCCAAGTCCCATAACTATTTTTTTTCCTTAGAAATTACAGTGCTCTCAAATATATTTATTTTCTGATCGATTTTTTCTCTCTCTCAACAGTTCTTTGCCTTCGTGGTTACCTCCTGCTATGCTGGAAATACATATTTTAGCTTTATATCCTGGCGATCACGAACTTTGCAGTAAATACTTTGTTAAAGTGAATTCTGTTGTGTAAAGTACCTTGAGGATTATTTACTTTTGATAAAAGCTTGGAAGAGGGGTGAGGTATTTTTTAACATTTCTCCTAGAATTGACACGATATAAACTGAGATCAATTGATTATTTATAATAATGCCATCTTTAGAGACATTTTTAACCTGACTTTGTACTATATAATAAAATTTCATACTGCTTCTTTTAAAATTAACATAGTATTTTTCTAGACATTGTATAGTTGTTACTACTACTAGACCTTAAAAAAATCTTACTCAATGTGCCACGTATGTAAATGTAACTTTTTTAATGTTACAGTTATACTTTTGATACTGAAGGCTACCAAAACTAAGATTGATATTGTATCATTATTATGTATGAAAAAGTGACATTGTGCAGAAAAAAAAAGCACCTGAAAGTTTAAAAAATAAATAAATAAATGATCCAACTGTACATGTTTTGTAAACTGAGAGTAGAAGCTTGCTTTTTTCAAACTCTTTTTCAGAGTACAATAGATACTACCAAGAATTCTGATGATCCTGTCAGTGTGCATAGTCTAACAGTCTCTCACATTACGAAGTTGCTTTTGGTTACTGTAGGTCTGAAGCTGCAGAAATGTTGTGCCTGGAACACACTGTCTTAACAGGTTTCTCAGATCCAGCAGGCTCCAAAGCAGGAGCCCAGACAACTCCCTTGTGCTCAGTGCTCAACCCGCTGAGGGCATCACAAATCTCTGGCTGAAGGCAACAAACACTTCTTGTTTCTCAGCAGACTCTGGCTTCTTGGGTTTTCTTCTCCTCAGATTAGGCCATTACTCTCTCTTATTAAAATCTGGGCTTCTAAATCCTATTAAATGAYACAGAGATTAAATCCACAGAAGAATTGTCAAGACACCAGTGCTACAAGCAAGGAATTTCCTCCCTCCTTTCCTTTCTACTGGCATCATCTGCAACTTGTTAGTTTAACAAATGAAGTTGGTACTCCTATTTAAATAACTTTGAAACAAGCAGAAGTATGACAGAATATGACTTTCAAAACAGATACCTTTGAAAATTACTTTCAAATACAAATTACCTAAGGATTTTTTTTCCCAGAAATCACATGGTGAGTGAAAGGTTGTGATTATTTTATGATGTTATTTAAAGCTTTCTTCATTTAAATCTACTGGTGAACCTTTTACTCTTGGATTTAAAAGATTTGGATTCCCTTCGAGTCTTCAAAAGCTTATTTGGTTGATATTATATGGTACCAGGGAAACCTTACTGCTTAAAAAAACCTCCTTTATTTCTTCTTGTAAATAAATGGTGTGTGGTTACTTACATATGTGTCTTGCAGAAGATTTATCAGCAGACAGCTAATTCCCYTCTTGATCACATGGTTTTCTTGTTGATTATCTGTCAGTCATAAGATTTCAGTGTAAGGGAAGCCAAGATATTATTTAAAAACCTATACTTGCCTGCAAATTGCATTTGGCCTACACAACATGGGTCAGGCTGTCTGCTGCTTGCTAAATTTATCCAGTTGTGAGAAGGAAAAATGGCTACCAACTCTGCATTTTATCTACACAGATAAAAYGTGTCATTAAAATCCTGTATGTTCTTTTCCATCGCTGGGAATAAAAAGAATCAAAGGCATTGAAATTATCCAAGTGCCAACTGATAAAGTGTGACTAGAAATATAGCCTGAATTAAAATTTCATCAGTAATTTCTCATCAGTCAAAAAGCTTCAGTAGTAATAGATATTCTTTCTTAATTGATATTTGATGTATCTATTTCAGCTCCAAAGGATGTGACTATGTTTGCACAAACATTTCAAGATTTTGTAGTAACTGCAATGGTTTGTTTGGTCTAAACTCATAACCCAGACCTCATTTTTGGACAGAGGCAGTAAGAGGGAGGAGAGCTAAGAGGAGGTTCAGTTTCGTCCAGTTTACCTAAAACTGTCATGGCAACTGTGTGTTACATGTCAGAGTTGCCTTTTAATGTAAGACAAAACCAGATAAGGAGTGATTCTGGCAAAATACCTACATACTCTCTGAGACTTCAGTGCTGATTCTCAAGGGAAGATCTGCAGAATGACTTCTAAAGACAAATCTGTGAGTTGAATCCTTAATCCTGAATTTAAAAAAATACATACTAGGCAAAAATTTGCTTTGTACTTGGCCTTTTTTTTGTTTTTCTTCACAAACCATAACTTACCTGCTTTGCTCTGTCCTTTCACAAAGATAATTATCTTACTTMCCATGCTCTTTCTCATCTGTTGGCCAGGTACCAACTGTCTTGTTTTTCAAATGCTCTGAATATCTAATTAAAATTGGAGGAGTCAGCACAAGATGAGCATTCCTTTTGGAATTTTCTCCTCCAATTTCAGGCTTGAAGAAAGGCATAAGCACCTGAAAGATTATCTTCCAATTCACTCATCTTAAATATTGATTTGGAAACCAGGAGTTAATGCATTTGTATATTCTAATATTGACAAAGAAGATAAGCTAGCTGTGGTTTATCATATAACAATTAAAACATGTTTTGTATCTGCTGTAGGTTAGAACTTGTAAGATTGAAAGAAGCCTTAAAAGAGCAACTGGTAAGTGAAGTCATTAGTGAAATGCTTAATACAGATATTTAGAAGAATAAACAAACTGCTGACAAACTTGCAAAATGAAGGTGTTTGACTTATAACTAACTTGTTTCAGACAAAGTCTCTGAAAAATCTAAGTCACATACATAAGGGTACTTGATGTCAAYTTATGGCCATTAATTTTCATTTATTAAGGAGTTGTCAGCACCTTTTTTCATCCTTATACACAATGCCCCTAACAAGACAAAGTAAAGAGCATGAGAACTAATAAAAATTTCAAATGCAGTAGACTTAGGTTGACTTTTTCCCAGTGCTTCACAGAAGATGCCTGTATTGCTGGGTAGAAAATGTCTTTTATTCTACTGGTATTAATTTAAAGTTATTTCAGTTTCACTGCCCTGAACTCAGATCAGCAAGGCCCCAGTCACACACACACTTTCAAAAGAAATAGAGAACTAAAGAAGCTGAACCAGCAGGTAAAACTGTGTATTTCTAAATAGGAGGTGAAGAAGTTGTGGGAACCATCCTTCACAGGGCTTATAGAAACCTGTAGCTATGCATGTAGCTCTGAATGGGAACTGTAAGGGAAAAAAAACCCAAACAGCTGTTTAAAAGTAGAACAAATTTTTCTTTTCTTTTCTTTTCCAGCAGCTAGCATTTTACTCTTGTGGCAGTAGCCAGTGTTGTAGCTTTGATATCTAGTGACATGAGATAAAATGTGGTGGGACAGGTAATACCTTTTACTGCTACCACAAGATGGCTTAACAGAAGTCCAGAACTATGTACTGCTTAATCTATGAGGACCATTGCCCACACTGGCAAAATCCATTTTGCTCCAAGTAAATTGCTTATGCTGGGGCCTTATGTGTGTTGGGGTTCATCTGGGCTTACATATCTTCCCTCTCAGGACAATTTCAGTTGCTGAACGAACTTATTAAATACTAAATATGAACAGAATCTGCATCATAACTGCACAAAGAAGCAGCAGAAGATGGGATCACTACAGCAATGAGTACAAAAGTGGCATACACCCTGCTCAGAGGCCTGCTGCTACCTCACTTGTCAGAAAGCAGAACAAGTTATTTTTAAACGTGAACAAATACATAGCTTCCTTTGCTGCGTTTCATTACAATTGCTGTATGATTTAATTCAAACACTGGGCCTGAGACATCTGRACAGCCCTTACAGACTTACCTGTTGCTGCCCAATAACGCAAATGGTTTTTATCTTTTATGAGATCGAGAATCAGAGGACTGGGAGGGGGGTTGGCAAGAGTGGGAGCCGTGTGAGAAGGCGCTGTTTGCGGCTGTGCCTCCACAGCAAAGCACCGGAGTCTCTCCCCTCCCAGGGGTTTGTCACTGTCCCTGCCGAGCTGCTCGGTGCGGAGCTCCCTCCCGGCAGGCGTCCCGCTCCCTCCGGCCTGTGTCCACGCGTCCCGCTCCCTCCGGCCTGTTTCCATGCATCCCAGGCGGGCTGCGCGGCGCGGGGGGAGCCTCCCTGCGCGGCTCCCGCTCCCGGCTGTCCCGGACCCGCTGTCCCGGCTGGGTGCGGCGGCGTCTCCCCGGCGGCCGGGAAACCCCCGCGGCTGCCCTCGGCCTCCCCCGCCCCGCGGCCCGGGCGGGCGGGGAAGCGCCGCGCTCCGCCCGGCCCCGCCAGTCCCGGGGCGCCGCCGCCCGCCCCGCCCCGTCCCATCCCATCCCGTCCCGTGCCGTCCCGTTGCCCGTGCCGGGCCGAGGGGAGCGCGGTCGCAGCCATGTCGCACGGGGCTCGAGTGATCCGCACCGGGGTCAGCAGCGCGGGGCCCGCCGCCCCGCCGCCCGTCACCGTCGCCTCCTCCTCGGCGGGCTCGGACGCGGAGCTCATGGACGGCGGCTATTTCCGCTCCTGCGCCGGCATGCTGAAGGTGGCCCAGATGGTAAGGGGCGAGCGGGGCGGGGGCCGCTGCCGGGGCTCCTCGGGRCCCTCGCAGCCCGCGGGAATCGCGCCCGTCCCGGCCGGACGGCTCCTGTGGCGGCGCGGCCGGAGAGCCCGACGGGCTCCGCGCGGGTTTGGCCCCTCAGCCCTCGCAGCTGCCAGCAGCACCCAAAACCCGCGTCCCTGTGGCAGAGCGTCTGTCGGAAGCTGCCTTTGCCTCTTCCTAACGCAGCACTGATCCCTTCTGAGCAGACGGACGTGTGCGAGCCCAAAGTAGCAGTGTTAACTTTTTGCCATTAACAGCGGTAGCACCGTGATGCGATGGCACACCGTGCAGTGCAGCACCTCMTTCCGTAGCGTGGGGAAGCTTTTAGGAGACAGCGGGGCCAAGTGGARGTGCCCACAGCGACCTGGTAGAGTTGGGCACCACAGCTGAGGCTGCTGGCTCCGTGCCCYGTCTGCCAGAGACCTCCAGCAGTGACCCAGTGGCACGGGGAGGGATGTGGGAGATGTATGGCTGAAATTCAAAAGCAGTCGATGGTGGAACGCTGCCAGGTTTTGAGCTAATGCCTTAAGTCAGTGCATGAAATTCAGCTCCATGCAGATGTGGAGAAGATTAACAGATGGATAAGCTCTTTCTCATTTTTATGGGCCATAATTATCTGTAGGGTGATTTGTCAGCTTAATTACGGTAGTGGCAGTGATAATGCCCAGGAAAGAGCATGAAAGACATCGTGTACGGATACCTCCGCACGTACATTTTCATGCTGCAAGAAGTTGTGCCTTGATAGAGTTTTATCCTGGAGTTGTTGCCTTCATCTTTTGTATGCTCCCAATGCCTTCTTTCCCCACGCCTGTATTTGTCCAGTCATTTTTTAAAAGCTGTGTGGATTATTAGCACCCAGATTTCTAAACTGACATTCGAAGTTAGGATTCATTACATTCTAAGTTATTGAGTACTAATACCAAATCCTTAGGTTTCTCTTTAAAAGCTGCCTGGTTTCTTCCAGTTCTGTTATTAGCTGTCAGCTGCCCTTAGAAATGACCCTCRACAGCAGGAGATGAAGTTGACCATGACTGTTCATGGCTGCCTCTACCTGCTGAGCATCTGCCCTGCACTCGTGAGACTTGGAGCTGTCCCTCACTATGGATTCTGTGCAGTAGGAACACAAAGAGCTGTCTGCTGCCTTCTTCTGTCTTGGGTTCTTCCCAAACCACTGAGCGGATCTGGGGAATCTTTGCAGGAGACAAGTGAGCGTGTGTCTACATTGCAGCTGAACCTGTCGCCCTAAAACAGTAGACTTGTGCTCTGCTGATAAGATGAAGGTCTATTTGCTTTCACTACTGTAGAAAGAACAGTTCCTTTTATGGACTAGAAATAACTCATCCTCTCTGCCCTCCATGCTGCTCTGGTGTCTCTCCAGCTCTGAGGTGTGACTCCTAAAGCTGCCACAGCATGGGTATTGGTGCTGTAATGTCAGTTTCTTGTGTGCATATTAAGTGTGTGCATTCTTTACATGCTTTACATATTTTCATGTGCTGGATGTAAATCTATCTAATTTTATGTAATGCTTCACATACTTTGCATAAAGTCGTATTTTATCGATGCTGTTCAATCTAAAATTCATCCAAATTTAAGCAACTGGCTTTCTGTGGTGACTTTAACAGAAGTTAAAATAATCTAAATTATTTTTAGAGCTGCACTCTTTCAGCTTCACCTTCTTATATTTTTGAGCTTTTYATCTTGCCTGTAAACATCAGTAGGAGTTACCTCAGGTATTCAAGGAACTTTGGCAAATGAACTTCTTGCAATATCACATATCACAATAGCACCTTCTCAAATAATTCCATAAGAAAGCCAAATGTTTGTCCTGTAGCCTGTAGAAATAACTACGATACTTTAGTTCTAGATATACTCCTGCACCCAATAAAATAGGGAGAACTAAATATTTTTGCAATTCTCTTTTATCTCTCCTCAGACAGTATTAATACCCACAGCTCCATTTGTATGAGCATTCAGTTCTCCTAGTATGAAGTGTTGGCAGTAACTTTTCCTGGTAAAGGTTTCTTCATGCTAAATCTGTAGACATTCCTGCACTAGTTTAGGTGTGGCTGGTGGCTGTAGTCTTACTGAGAAGCAGAACCCTTATGCTGGCAAAGGGGAAAGGTAAGGTCACTTGGGTTAGATATATATCACATTAAATTGTGTGCTGGGCCTCTGAGTGGTTGTGGTTACGAAGAGGAAATGTTACAAGTTTTGTTTTCTCTTTCTTCCTCGTCTCCTTTACCAAGAAGTAGAGGATGTGATAGAGAGCAGGAAAGAAACATTTCATAATCTACTGTAATGTTAAGGGCTGTTTGCTGTGCTTGCAAGATAAAAAACCCCAACGATTAGATGTGTGTGTGAGTGACATTAATCCAATACATGACAACAACATGCTTTGGAAATCATAGAAAGAAAATAGAAGATAATGTTACAGCTGTTCTGCTGTAAGACAGGACTAAAACTCAGGATTATTGAAGAGATTGTGCAGCCTGAATTGTTGCTGATTTTGWGTGTTACCAGTGCTTACTCTTGAAATTCTAGGTGCCATGATGTCTAGCATAGAATGAAAATAAGAAGAAAAAGTGTTTCTTGCCTGTAAGCCTACTCAAGTTCCTTTCCTTTTTTTGCTAAAGAATTTCTTTAACCTTGCAGAATGGTTATAGCTTTGAAAAGACAGTGTATTTTATGCACTGACTTCATGGCCTGGRGAATAGCCTATAAATATGTTGAAAATAAAATGGAGGAGAAAACATAGTTATGCAGACTTGTGTATTTTGTGTGGCAGTAAGACAATTTGAAAGCTGCTTTTCCATGTGTGACTGTTACAAACCTTAGTTGGGGCTCTTTTCAAAATCCAGTCTGAACTAACTGATTTTAACAGGAAATTGCAAAGTATTTCAACATCTAACTTGCTCCAGCTTGTTTAACTTGATGTTGTTAATACAGATTTTGCTTTTTCTTTACTTTCCTTCTCTTTTTTTTTTTTTTTTTTTTTTTTTTTTTTTTTTTTTTTTTTTGGTATTTGCTGTTGTGCCAAGACCTCTTAGGGATACATGCAGGATCCCACTGTGTCCACCTTGGTTCTGTAGCAGCAGTGCACTAAGCAAGTGTGTGAGTGGGTGTGTATCAGTGTGCATAATGTGTGAGTGGGTGTATGTCAGTGTGCATAATACACTTAGACCAGAGAAACTGACTTGAATGACTCGAATTTTTGCCAGCTTGCCAAAACTGACACAGGTGACACTCTCCAGCATTCTGCATGAGCTATGCTGGATTGGTTGAGGCACATTTGCTTTGTGTTTGTTTCTTTTTCTTGAAAAAGAAATTCACAAAAGCAAGTGCTGCTTGGAATTATCTGAGAGCTATTCAGTCTTTTAACTTGATCTTGAGACTGAAACATCTTTCTGTCCAAGGGGGTGATTAAAGTAAAACATCTAATTCTGTGCTACTGCTAGCTTGTTTTATTATAAGCCTTTGTAGGAACCTCTGTTGCTAGCTTGGCAGGTTCTGGTAGATGGGTTCTTGGGAGTTTTTTGAGGTATCCTGTGCCATTAGGGTCAGTGGTATGAATGTGCATTTGTATTGTCACCAGGGTGGCTCGAGTGCCAGGGTTGACAGATTGAAACAAGTCTGGTTCCACTGAATTTGTCCTGGAGCCTCATGTGCTTTTTATATTTTTACAGCTGAAGTCTGGAGGATGCCACTGATGCTGTTCTGGACAAGGTCCTGCTTCCAGCCCAGCCCATGTTAGACAGGGGATCCTGTGTAGGTGTCCCCCTCTCTTAGGCACATGGTAGGAGTGTTTGTATCGCCTGTGCACAGTGTCTGGGGCACAGCTTTGCAGGAGTGTGCCCGTACAGAATGAAGAGAGAAAAGGAAAGCTGAGAGCTCATATGTAGGAGAGCCATCATGGCACAGCACATGCTTGTGTAGGCTTTCAGGCTTCTCCAACTGTTGTTGGACCACTCCTTTTTCCTGAGAGGTGCATAGTGACCCATGGCCACCTTTGCCTATCTTTCACCTCCCCCAGGTTGGGCCAAGCTAACTGTGCTCACAGTTCAGACTGAAGGCCATTGTTCCCACAATGACACCACTGTTACAGCTCTGTCAGAGTAAGCACAGCCTCAGAACACAGRGTACTTTAAGCTAAAAGCAGTGCTCATTCTGTCAGCTCAATATGAGCCATCAGTTTCACAAGACAGAGAACAAGAAAATCAAAATTAYCTTCTCAAGGCTGAAGAAAAGATTTACAAGGAATTGAAATGTGAAAAAAAGGATAAACTCAATAAAAGCTGACTTAACAACATCATTTTAACTTGTTAAAAATGCTAAAGCAATAGCTAAAGCTTTTTTGCAGAGTATCTATTTAATTTCCAAAGTATACCTTGACAAAAACAATGGCATACTTGACAAGTGAATGGCCAACAAGACAGTCTGTAATTCTGAGCAACTTTGAAGTGTGCTGAAACCTCTCTGGGTTATTTGTATACTAACATATAGTTGCATAATAGCATTCAAGAGAATATTCATTCATCTAACACTGAAGGCTAGAGAATGCTGGTAGTTAGGTTGCTGTAGCCAAGTTCCATTTCTGAATGTGTTTCCAAATTTACTGGGGAGCTATATTCAGAAGAATTTAAAATATGAAAAGAAAGCAAAATCTGTTAGTGCAAGAAAACAATTCCTGATTAAAATCATTGATGCAAGACAAAGGAATTCACAAAAGTAAGTGATGCTTGGAATTATTTGAGAGTACTCAGTCTTTTAACTTGATCTTGAGACTGAAACATCTTTCTGTCCAAGGAGGTGATTGAAGTAAAACATCTAATTCTGTGCAGCAGTGTATCAGTGATAGGATTTTGCCTTTATTCTAATAAAGCTCTTCAGTCAGAAGAGAGGCATTCTGGTGATATGCAGAGGTGCTGAAAYTGTGAACCTGTCTGTGAGTCCTGTATAGACTCTGCTTTCTGGGGGACTGTGGAAAAACCCCAAAAATGTGCAAGATAAACTAYTGGCTAAGCAGTGAGACACATTTTTGGAGGCCAAGGTCAGAGCTGTTGTAGCTGCTCATTATTTTTGTTGTTCTGCTGGAAACTGCAGTAAAAGGACCTTGCTGGGCATGCTGAACAAAGAGAAAGAAAAAAAGCTATCTGAGTCTCAGATGGCTCCAAGTAAGCTGGAGCACTCAAGTAAGGAATGTCCGAGCTTAGTAATTAAGCCCAGCAGGACTGGGAGGTCCTGTTGTTTCCCCTCTGAGGATGCAAAGCTGGCTGCCTCAGCCAGTGGTGTTTTTAACATGCTGCTGCTCTGGGTGGCCATTTTTTCTCTCCAGGTGTTTGCATAAGAGCTGGAAGCAAACCTGGTGTTCTCTGCGTGTTAACCAAGGAGTGCTTGCTGGGAGGCTGACACRCTTTTGTTTGATGATGTGAAATTCCACAAGCAACACCATTTTAAGGAATTTTCCCCTTCTGTCTTGTCTCCATGCAGCTGTTCTCAGCTGCAGTGATGTAGGCGTCCACCAGGTTACACAGTACCAGGGAACTAATGGAGCTTTCCTTCAGCTCTCTGGTTTTCTTTTTCCATAAGTGTTTTTAGGGAACAGTGCAGCCATAGAGGCTGCTGTGGGCAAGCACAAGGGTTCTGGCATGGAAGGGCAGGAAATACATGAGCTTGAGGTGGTTCCATGTGTTTCAAACCACAAGCTGAGAATGTAGTCCTTTTGCTTTTTCTCTTGGGCAGGGGAAGGTTTTGTACCATCTGTTTTAATTTCTATCTGCCTCTTTCAGGGAAAAAAAAAAAAGAAACTTGTAGTTTTTTTGATGTCAAAACTGCTCTAGAAGGCTAAAAAAATCAACTCCAAGGCAATTATAGTCATTACTAAACACTAGGATATCTCTGCTCTGAATGTGTCAGTGAATGTTTTATTTTTTACTTACGAAAAGAGGCTTTCTAAAAGCTCAAAGTTGGAGCCATCTTTTATTGCTTATTTGGTGCATCCATTAGGATTTGTTGCAATACATTCATTAGCAATCTCTGAGCATGTAGAGGTGATTCTTTTCTGTAGAGGTGATTGAACARGGGTCAACAAATAACATTTTCTGAAATAACAAAAAAAGGGAAATGAAGATAGGAATTTACCACATCACCTGAGATGCATTTAGTATGCCTGAATGAGCAGAGTGAAGTATTGGCAGTGGTTTCTTAGCACGTTTGTTTTATGGGAAGTTAAATTTTAAGGTGGTGTTTAAAAATCTTAGTTCACACGGTGTCTGTGGATAATAAGATGTGGTGAAAAATGTGGATTCTTACTGCTCTGCGACTTCCTTTTAAGATGTGCCATAGCAAKGTGTTCCCTGTCCTCACTTTGTTTGGATTTGGTGTCCCTTTGAACATCCTCCTCTCCTGCCAGAGGGTGACAGACCCCAGTAGATCCCTTGTTTACAAGTTGGGTGTCCCTCTGCTCAGAGCCTGTACATGACACAGAGCACCTTGCCAAGCGCCCTTCACTGGGCTCCAGGGCTGCAGGGGCTGGGACAATTTGTTGTGTCTCACTGGGATCCAGCAGAAGCCATCAGTGAGAGAGAGAAGCACACCTGACCCTGAGGCTCTGGTACCTGCTGTACATTACTGGGGTGTTGTTCCCCAAAGCCAGACAGTATTTCCTTCTATGAGTAAGTGTTTCCTCTGCTGCCCTCCCTGGGGAGTCCCTGTGAGGTGCTCACTCAGTCCTGTGGCTGAGCTGTCCCCTTTGTGCTATTGTCATATTGTGTGTGCTCTGGTCTTGTCCTCCTATTCTGTGGTCATATGTAAAGTATGCAGCAGCCAGAAATTGCTATTTTCTGTACACAGAGCTCAGACTCCAAAATTGCTGTGATTTCCCTTCACCCACCTGTAAGCTTCCTCTCCTTTGTGTGACYGAGATTCCTAAAGGGGTCATTGTGGCTGAAACAACTCCCTGGCCTGTGATGATGGTCATCTGATGAATGTAATGGTAAGGACAGATGTGCCTGACTGGTCAAGGCTAGCTGTCTGCAGCTTTCAAAGCCAMAACAAACCTGGGTGCTGTTCCTGCAACAATAGCAGCAGCTGCAATGCTTAGGGCTTCCTCTTCTGCTCACAGCTTCCCTTAAGGAAAATGGAAGTGTGGTGATGACAAAATTGAAAAGCTGCTTCAGGGAGAATTTTCTTATARTATTTTTGGCAGTATGTTGTTTTGTTTCTGTTTTTTAGGGGTACCACTTATGTGTTAAAGAGGCAAGTGCTGACAGCTGGGCAAAAAGTATACAGTTAACATGAGATGACCATCAGCAGCTGCAGAACTGCAGACTGACTTGGCCTRTTTTCCTTGAGTCTGTAATCATGCTCTGCAAGTGCTCTTTTCTTTGTTTGGGAAAAGCACAGTCCCCACTTGCTGTTTCTCACCTGCTGGCTTGTTGGGCCTTTTGGCAATGGCTTGAGTATCCAGCTTCCTAGCAGATGCAGGAGTGCTGTCCCAGCCTGTTGGAGAGGCCTGTCAGTCTCCAGGTGCTCACTGAAAGCTGTCAGCTGCAGCAGTGCCATGGGGAATCTCATCACTTCTCATTTTTCCCTCTCTTTCAGTGCCCTTCACTTCTCTGGCACCTTGCTAAGCATGGAGCATTCACACTTAGRAAAGGTTGTTCTGTGGTGTGCAAAGACCCACCCTGATCCAGCAGCCAGGCTGTGATGATGCTAGTTCATCTGGGCATTGTCTTGATGTTTTCAGGACCTCTAACCTGTGTTTTCCTGATGAAAATCATGATATGCCAGCACAGCTAACAATGTGGACTGGGTGATGTAAATGAGTCCTCCTCTTATTCAAGGAGACCTCGCTCAAGGCTCCGTTTCCATGGCTTAGCAAAGCCCTTGCTGGAAATGATRGATAACAACTTTTTAACTGCTGTCTGTGCTGTCTGTGACTGCCAGATGTCAGTGTGGTGATCTCTGAGGCAGGGAGAGATATGGCAGGTGTCAACTGAAGATCTGAATCAGTCAAGCACTAAAKGCCTCACTCAGACAGTGAGAAGGGGCTGTGTTGTGAGCAGCGTCTCAAAGGGGGAATGATGAGCAGATTGCTCGCTGAGGGTTGGCAGGCAGAGGCATGAGGCATCACTGAGCCCTTCACATGGTATCCCTTGATCTCAGCAGCAACTTCCAGCAAGATGAGATTGCTGTTTGTTTTTTCATGCATCTAATTTGATAGCTTAACTAGAATGATTGTTGCCCTGGGGTACTGGTTTTTGTGTTGTATGTTCCTATCTTAGTTTTAACTGGCTCTGTGCTGCTAGATACGTGTTGGATGTCCAGAACACAGTGGAAACTTTGCTGCCTGTAAATATACACAATGTAGCCTGGGCTTCTAGCAGCCAGGCTTGGTTGGCCAGCCAACATGGGCTCCTTCTCTGTACGTAGTATTGCCATGCACAGTTGGTGGATCCATTTTTAGACAGCCATGAAATTTATCTACAAGAGCTCTGTAGCTCACAAGTATGGGTTAAGCTCTTTCTACATTGTGTATCACTGGCAATATGGGACTTCACTTTGGGGATTTTTAATGGGCAAGCAATACAAACAAGCCAAAAAATCTGTCTGAGAATGGTTCAGAGTGATGGTCTCAGAGATGCCTGGTTCCTGCAAGTGGTTTATCTTCCCGATCAGCTAGAAAGAGGTATGGCAGGTGAGGTGGGCAGCCTCCTGCAGTCCTTCTCCACTTACACAAACCTACTCACACTGTGGACTGTCTTCTCCTGTCCTTCTGTCTGACGTTCAGCTTTACCAGATGGACAGAACRGCTGATGTGGCTCTCCAGGAGGATCTAGATGCTGGAAGCGCTTGACTTGCAGAAGGCAGAAGTATCAATCACAGCTTACTGTGCAATTCTTGAATCTGGAGAGACTTGGTTATACTAATTCCCCTTATTTTTGGCTGCTATCACCAGATACTCCAGTTTCTCCTAGGGGAGTCTGGAGATTCAAGTCTCTTACAATGTCTTTTACTCCCTGTAGTCTTTTGAGATGATTTAGAGATTCTCCCWACTATGCAAGATAGATGATCTTCTACAGTGGGGTGAGCTACAGCAGCAGCCACGTGCATATATGGKTTTTTGCAGCAATAAGGTAGTATTCTGTTGCCTGCACAGAGAATTAATTCCTTATTAATAAATAAACAGGCTAAAAAGTGCAGTGTTCTCCTGGCTTTGTCCACAGTAATATTTCCAGTTGTTGCAGGTGGCACTTCTTYGAAAGTTAGAGGGAAAGCAGCTGTGTTTTCCAGAGCTGGAACCTTGCTAGGGCATTTGCTGTATTAAAATTTCTGTTCCTATCCTTTGCAGAYATGCTAGCAGTGAGCTGTGCCATTAATAGTGTTGTGCAGTGGATTTTACATGTTTGGGGAATTGTTTGTAGCTTGCATTGTGCCACTTGTGCAATGTTACTCAGTTGCTGCAATACTTTGAGGGTCATGTGTGCAGCTTTTATATAGATTGGAAAAACTTACTGATAGGGCTTTCACAGTTGGAATGTTTTAAATTTAAGTAGATTTTAAAACAAATTGGAGAGAAGAAGAAATAAAATTATGAGGTTGTTGTGGGTAACAAGCTTTTCTTTTTTTCATTAATTCACTGCCTGATGGGAATATAGCAAATTGTTTGCCATGAAGTCCTCAGGTTTCAGTAAATAACGTGCAGGATTGTGTGGTGCCTTTCAGTGTGTGCAGGCAGCTGTGGGATTGAGGCAGGGAGCTAGTTCAGCTGGCAGGGGTGGGATTGAAGTCCTGCATGCCCTGTGATCAGTGGCAGGCAGGACTTAATTGCAGCTAGTCATTACAAAGAATTGCCTTTTTAATGATCATGGCTAACACCCTGCATCAAGGGCTCTTTAATAATGCCCTTCATATGCTGGCTCTGGGATTACCCCACATCCTTTTCTACCACTGAGGCCTGGGCCTGAGCAGATAGATAACTTCTTATTAATAGATATAGAACACCACTCGCTTGTACTTAGGATTGTCCTCTTATCTGTGTTGTAGAGGGTCTGAATAAGATTATTTTGCCTTTTCTCACCCTCCCACCATTTTTATCTTCARTAAATAGCCTGTGGACGGTGGTGCACAAGAGAAGTGACTTATCAGAGGCCAGGCAGGCTCCTTATTTTAGCAAAGCAGCCAGACAAGAAGGAAATCTGCCCAGACGCAGGGGCTGAGAGATGATTGTGCAACCAAAGACTCACTGCTTCACAGAACCATGCACTTGCAGGCAGCTGATTTCATCTGCCATTAATGAAGTTTCAAATGGACTGTGCCTTTTATCTTCTTTTTCTAGTGGGGGTTTACAGCTCACATTTCCAACACTGCCCTGGAAGAAGGAAATCTTGTTTACAGCAGCAGTCAACATTGCTGCTTAAATTAGCTGAACCAGTCTTGTCTGAGCTGCAGTTGTAACCTTGGTCTGTGCTTTGCTCATCTTTCTGATTTGGGAAACTGTTAAAATTTTTTTTTACTCCATCCAGAAGTATGAACTTAATAATATGTGGGTGTTGCTTCACTGTGTTGAGGTGTAACATTTGGAAATGTCCAGCTGTAATCAGTGACATTTCTCCAGGGCACAGTTATCCTGATTGGCTCTCATAGGGGTGGAAAATTCCAGTTGCTATCTTGGCTGGTGTCACAAGCTGGAAACTTTGACTTTTTTTTYGTTCAAATACAAAAAGCATTTAGCTCTTATATTTAAAAAAAAAGGCTGTGATGAAACTGCATGAGTCAGTGCTGTCCCTTGCTCCAAATTTCAAGATAGTGGAAATCAAACAAGTTCTATCAATTTTATGAATAATTCTCAGGATCCTCCTCTTTTCAGATTCAGGAGGAGGGACATTAAAGCAGTACAAAGGTTCATCAGTCCTCCAGCAAGTACAATGGATGAAAAAGAAAAGCACTTTCAGGTATTACCAATAGGAAACTGGTGACCCAGAGCTGCTCCCTACAGTGTTTGTGCAGGTGTAGCACCAAGCATGAATCCTACCCCCTGACACTTTTCCCCTGAATGGTGCTAATTTTTGGTTAGCCAATTTCACTACGTGCCCTGATGCAAGAGAGTGGGCAAGATAGTTAGGAAACATTAAAAGAAGGAATTGGGGTGCATTGTYATCTATAGAGGGAGATTTGGATGGGAAAGAATGAGAGATATAAAAGGAGAAGAAATACRGAGTGTAAAGGAGGGAAAGAAGAGGACAGGGGAATACAGAGCAGAAAAAATAAAAAAGGGAAGGAAACACCACAGGCAAAAAGTTGTCTCTTCTTATGAGAGGATACRGTAGAGGGGAAAAGTCAAGGAAAAAAATACTCTGAGAAACACAAGGATATGGTTATACATTGCATGGCAAAGTAATTAAATGAAAAGATAACACAGAGCTGGGTGGATTATACATGAGAATGTGTATGTCCTGGTATTATAGTAAAACTTTGAGATAAGAGTTATAATGTTCCTCTGTAACTGGGCACCTCGAGGCAATTTTGCTTCGTATTAATGTTATCTTTCTTCCTGCAGTTAGGCTGGCATTTCACATCTTATTTCTATATAGAGAAAGAAAATTATTATCCAGAGCTTAAAGTTACATGGTCAGATAGCAGTTTCAGCCTGGCAATTCAGTACATCGTCTTGGAATTTGTAAAAACCATAGTCAGTGTCTTTCGGCAATGAAGTTTTTTAATATTGTTCTTTGTACTACCACAGAAGATAGAAATCCAGATAAGGGGTAGGCCACATGCAGAGAGTTAACCCCAGCCAGGAGCCAGACACCCAACCAGCCTCTCGCTCACTGCCCTCRCCTGCAGGATGGGGAGAAAATAGAAGGAAGGCAAAAAGACCATGGATCCAGATAATGGCAGTTTTATAAGGAAAGCAAAAGCTGCACACACAAGCAAAGCTGTAAATTCTTCCATTACTCTGTTCAGGGCCAGGCTGGGTGGGTGGTCTAGTTGAAGGTGCCTCTGCCCATGGCAGGAATAGGGAATAGATGGTCTTTAAGGTCCACTCCAGCCCAGAACATCCTGTGAGTCTATGATTCTATACATAATGGTTGCTTGGGAAGAGAAATGCCATTACCCAAAATATTCCCCCCGAAACCTGCTTGTCTTGAGCTTTTACCACTGAACACAAYATCATATGGGCTGGAAAATCCCATTGCTCAGCTGGAGCCAGCTGTCATTGCCAACGTCTTGTCCCCTTGTGAGCGTGCTTTGGGATGAGGGGAGGGAGAAGAGAGGCAGGAAGCCTTGCTGCTGTGTGAGCCCAGTTCAGCAGGAAGCACTGATAGGTTATCAGCAGAATCACCTCTCTGTGGTTTTAACCACAGCAAGGGCAGCCCCTGTGAGCTGCTGTGGGGGCAGCTTGTGCCACACCCACAGCAGGACGTGCCCACTGTGCCGGGGCTTGCACAGCCACAGTGGGAAGGGGCAGCCTGTGCTCCACTGGCAGAGTGGTGAAAGAGCTGCTGCACAGGGTGACTGAGAGTGTGCAGCTATGAACAGTCAGGGATGGTCAAGAGGATGAGCACTAAAGCAGTCCTAGCATTAGAGATTAGAAAACAGTTTATTTGCAATGTCTTGTGCATGGTGTGCTTTCTGAATCACTGCTCATGGTTTTAATAAGTGACAGACAGGAAGTAAATACTGATCTCCATTTTACAGTGAGCTAGTACTCTCATTTTTGTTAATCTTGTGTGCTGAGCTAGCAACTCAAAGCAACTCTCAGAAAATGAACCTTTTCCTCCTTTTGCTTGTTGTGTGGCTTCCTCCTTGGATGATTTTCACACCTGCTTGTCTGTTACATCTGTTGATTGTCCATTTGGGCTTTTTGGAGAGGGGACCAGGGAGGAAAAGGATATGGGTGTTTTGGTATGGCTTTGGGGGGTTTTGTCTTGTCTGTTTTTGTTTCTTTGCTTGTTGGGGTGTTTTTAGTGAGCATCTATTTTCATTCACTCTGTAAAGGAAAACAGCCATCTTGCCCTGGACATTTATTAGCAGGCCTCAAAATTCTCACCTTTATTTTATATGTCTGAAATGTTTTGAAGGTGCATAACTTTAGCACAGTGCATGTGAAGTCTTTATTAGTCCTAATTTGGTGACTGGAGGAGCTGAAGTGGGGAAATACATGATTTACTARAGTTCAGACAGAAACAGGGTTACAAAACTGGGGTCAGGATTCAAGAGATGGTGACTTACAATTTCTCCCTTGTGTCAGTGGAAATGGGCCTCAYCCTCAGAACATTAGCTTTCCTTTTAAGAGTAGGTTCTTGTCAGTTTTGGAGATCATGTGGGATTTATATTTGTGCAGGTAGCTGTGTCTGTGGAAAATTTAGTTCTCTCCAAACGTTACAGAAGAATTAGGTATTAGCAATAAAGCCAGGGCTTTATTTATGACATCCATTATAGCAGGACAGTAGAAAAAGATCATACAAAGCACTTGCACAGATTGATTCCTGGGTTATAAAATTGTTCTGTGGTCAGATAAACTACAATCATCTACCACATGAGCAGAAAATGCTTTGTGGTGCCAGCTGGCTTGTAGCTACATGCAGAGCAAAGCAAGTCCTTTCCTTTGTTACCCTCAGGGCACAAGTGAAGAAAATTGTAAGTGTAATCTCTGGGCTGGTGGGCATGCACCCCTGCCTGCCCCTTCCTTGGAGCAGGTGGTTCCCTGTTAAGTTCTTTGAGCTTTCTGACTTGGCCTGGGCTTTTCCCTCTGWGCTGGTGCACTCCAGCAGGGAGTGTTGGTGCAGGAGAGCCCAGCCCATCAGTCCTGAGGGGAGGCAGCTCTTGGGCAGTGTTCCTGGTGGCCTCTGGGACCAGTGACAGGGCTGGGAGCCACAGGAGCACCCAGCCAGCAGAGAGGCTGGGGATTGTGTGGCTGGCTTGCTCTGGGTCTCAGCATCATGCCCAGCCCACTCCCATGTGGACAGGGGGTTTGGAGCCAAAATTTCTCTGTAGCCTAATTGCAGGACTGTAGCCACCCAAGAGTGAGCATGGGGAGTTAGAGGTGGAATTCAAACCATCTAAAATCAGGAGTACAACAGCATCTGGGCCTAATGCCCGGGGGGTTTTCTCCAGTATGCATTTGCCTTAGGATAATTGGAAGTTGGATCTTCCTTCTATATGTAATTTCTTCTTCATATGAAGGCATGATTCCTCTCCTTTCATTTAGAAGGTGTTGAATTTTCCTGCAGTGGAAGATTTGTTTCCTTGACRTCTTGATACATATTTTCTTTGTTTTTTACTGAGTGTAATAATGACCAGTGGACTCCAGATGCTCATTCTTTGTCAGGTACAAGAAGAAACAAGGAGGAAACCAGCTGATTTTTAAAAAGAAGCAGCATTTCCAGGGAACACTTCCAGAGGCATTTTATAGCACAGGGGAGGAGAATGTATCCCTCTTGTCCAGTCTTTCCCTATCTTCTCTAGTCTGAGAAATACAAAAGGAAAGCATACCATTCTGAACAGATTGATGTATGGGCAGGAAGGAAGATCCAGGGAATTACAGGTTTGTCAGCTTCACCTCAGTCCCTTGGGAGGYAATGAAGAAAATCCTCTTAGAAAGCATTTCCAAATACACGAAGGAATTGAAGGTGATCAGGAGTAGTCCACATGGATTTACAAAGGGGAAATGATGCTTGACCAGCCTTGCTGCTTTTTGTAATGAGGTGACTAGCTTGGTGGACGGGAAGAGTGATGGATGTGGTTTACCTTGATCTTGGTAGGGTTCCAGTCTCCCATCCTCACAGACAAGCTGACAAACTAGGTATGGATGAAATAAGTGGGCAGTGAGATGGATTTAAAACTGAACAACCCAGCCCAGAGGGTTGTGATCAGTGGTACAAGGTTCAGTTGGGGGCCAGTCACTAGTGGTGTACCTCAGGGGTCCATGCTGGGACTGACACTGTTCCACATCTTCATTAATGACCTGGATGATGATGCAGAGTGCAYTCCTGGAAAGTTTTAGGTGATGAAAAACCTGGGAGGAGTGGCTGATGAGCCAGGGGGTTGTGCTGCCATAGAGAGAGAGAACATGGCAGTCTGGAGAGAGAGGAGTCTCATCAAGTTCCTCACAGAGAAATGCCAAGTCCTGTCTCTGGAGATATTTGAGGGTAAGCCCCTGCACCAGTACAGGCTGGAGGCTGGAAAGCAGCTCTCCAGAGAAGACCTTGGGATCTTGGGRGACCACACAATGACCATGAGCCAGCCATGTGCTTTTGTGGGGATGGTGGCCAACCGCTTCCTGGGCTGATTTAGGAAGAAGACCACATCAGGAAAGAAGGAATTGTGTTTCATTTTTTTGGTAGATCCGAGTTAATTTCCAATCAGAATGGGGTTTAGCTTGGAAAGGTATGTCAGTGCCATTCTGTCAGAGACAGATTGTGAGGATGTGGTTACCTCATCTTCAGCTCCAGGTAGGGAAGAGAATGCAGGTTCTGTAGAAGTCTTGCAGGCTCTGTTATGCCTTTTCTGTCTGCTAAGTGCTGCCAGCCTTTAGCTCACATTGCCTTGACTGAAGATAGTTCCTGATCTATACCAGTGTCCCTAAACATGCTTCATGACTAATTTCAAGTATCTGGTCCAAGGGAGAGTCAAGAAGTGGGTTCATTTAAGCTGATTGACTTSTGTGAAACAGAGTATATGTGGCACTTTATTTAAATGCAGAAATCCCTCCTCAGGGTTGATTAATGCATATGGTCTTTATTTTGCTCTCAGAAACCAGAAAGCACTTAAATAACAGTACCTGCAAAGTGTTCCTCACCCCTTTTGTAATGCAGGTCTGGAGCCCAGGTGTATATTGTGGAGCACACTGAAATCTTCTCATGAGACTGACCATCACTTGACCTGTACTTGTGCTCACACTGGCTTGCTGGCCATGGGCTACATCTGTGTTGCTGTAATGACCTGGGAAGTGCTATATTGAAATGGAAATAGCAGTGCCCTGGGTTTCGTTGTTTTTTTTATGCCTCCAGTTTTTATTTTCAGRGTGTATAAACTGCTCTCCTGAGCACAGATGCATAAAGAACACTCATAGCATTTGATCACTTCAGTGCTTTGTCATTCCTTTCTCTCTCTCTCTGTGCCACCGACTGAGTTCTGAGATAGATGTTCAACTGTATCCCAGACAGTTACATATTTATCACTTCATCACTCAGTTCTCTGGAAACCAGAATCCCAGGGGGAAAAAAGGTACAGTCATCGCCTGGTGTATCATGATAAACCAGTGTCTGGTGAAAGAACTTCAATATTTGTCAGTTTCAAAGAACAAGTGATATTGGGTGGCTCTATTACTTGTATTTGTTAGCATTCTTTTTTCAACAGGTGAGTTTTAAACTCTGACTGTATCTGCAGGCAATATAGTGTGGCAGATGGGGTACAGCAGAATCACATGCCTATGAACCAAGGACGCTCTTAAGAAATCTCATGTTGCAAGATTTGTGCTGAGAAAGTAAATCTTTGAAAGAAATATCTCTTTCCATGTAGTGGTTTCTTCCTGTCTGTGTGCTGAGGCACATATAATTCAAAGAAGGGAGAATCTTTACTAATTTGGTTTGGAGTTGTTTTAGTCATGAAGAACCATTGAAATGGAAAGCATGTTTGTTCAAATCCATGGTTCTACCCTGTCAGGAGTTGAGCAGATTCTTCATTGGTACCATGTATCTTCTTATTTCTGAGGATTGTGACACCTCAGATGTACTTTCTGTCCTTGGATGACTCACATTCTTCTTTATGCTTCTCAATTTCTTTATRCCTTTTAACTGAAAAGAAAAATACTGCTATGCTTCCATGAAATTGAAAGAACTGGGTTTAGCTTAAACTAAGGGGTTTTTTTCCACTGCCTTTTATTATTTGGATTGTGGTTGTACTTCAAGAGTCCAGTCCTCCTCCTTATCCTTTGTACACTGTAAAAAAACCTGCTAAAGTTAATTGTTCATGCATGAAATGAGCCAGCAGGCAGGTTTAATATTTCTGTGAATTAACATTTCCTTCTTGATTTTTACAGTGTAATTGAAACTGGGAACTGATTATTGTGAAGACACGTAAATAAGGAAAAGTTCTTCTAGCCTTTTGTGGTTAGAGAATATTGTCCTCATCCCACCTTTATCCAAGAGCAAGGCTCAGTGCTTGCTGTGACTTGTTGTTGAGTCTTCCTATAGAGTAAAATTTCATTAAATTTAGTTTTAAATTATGGAAATAATAGCTGTGTSTTGCATCACTTAGAGTGTGCTCCTAGCTTATAGGGTAAAGTATCTCCTTCTGATTGTTCAGGTTAAGTTATWTTTATTATTATTTAAGTTAGTATTATTCAGTGGCTAAGTCAGATGACTCTGCTTAACTGACATTAAGATTCAGAGAGCAGGGCTCACTTACAGGGCTAATATCAGCTCCTTGGACTGCCACAGTAAAAATAATGGAGCTGGACCAGGTCTGACAAAAGCTCAGGAATCCTGAGCACTGACTTTTTTTCTCTGGAGCCACTGTTTTGAGGTGGTTCACTGTCAAGACATTGATGTGGCTGTTTGGATGGAGGYTGGTGAAGGTGGCAGGTTCTTGTGAAGTTTGTACATACAGACCTTTTGGTTGCCCTTGTACACGTGTATATTTAGCCTGTCCACTCAGAAATGAGCAGGTGAAACCTGGCTAACCCTTAGGGAGAATCTAAGCTATGTTGTTTGGGTGTTGGGGTTGGGTTTTTTCCTCTTTTAATCTTAAGGAAATTATTCTGATAATGAATGCAGTTGGTTAGGAGTTTGGAAGATGAGTGTGCAGGAAAGGATGGTGCAGTCTTGAAGTGCTGGCTTCCTCAGATAGTTTTTTAATGTCCAGGAGAAACACTTAAAATGTGAATAATTACAGCTTCTGGCTGACTTTGGATGAAGTAAAAATTACAGTGGCTGAAAGCATGCATTGACTGAGTCTGTAATAAAAAATATTTTAGTATATTCTTAGCTGATTTATTTTGATCATCCAGGTTAGCCAGGCTGGTGGAAGAAGAAAGATTAGTCAAATWAACAAGTAGCTTTAGATTAAAGAAAAAAAGGAAATAGCTTTTTGTCCTTAGCAAGCATACAGCTGAAAGAAGTTGTACAATAATGCTTTATAGTTTTATRTGGCAGTGTTAACTTATAAAAGTTTTGGGGGTAAGGTGAATTAAATCAGTTCCTGCAAATGTTTCTATTATTTACTYTGTTACTACCTTACAGTCCACTAATACTTCTGCTCTGTAGGTGGCAGAAAAGGAAGAGTAAAACTGTTAGTTCAGGTCCCCTGACTGTGCATGTGAGAAATGTCACTAAATGAAAGATGTGTTCTTGGACACCTCCATTTTCACAGCTTTCAGTGGACTCCTTCTGAAAGTCTCTGGGGTTCAGATGCTTCAGTCACTGGTGCAACTCCAAGCATCCAGTTCCATTTCTCTATTTGAGACCTCTTCTGTTGTACATAGAGACATGTTCAAGTTGAGTTCTTCAGGCTGAAACTGCTGCTTTCCTTGTAGCCATTGTCCCTTTCACCGGGGGTTGCTTAAGCTCATTTATCAGCTAATTTTAATACCTTAATATCATGCWTGTTACTTTGTCCTCCATTTGGTTGGGACCACCCCATTTACATTAGATATTTGTCTTTTGTTTCTAAGTGCCATTTTGTRGTGCTTAAAATCATCTCCACAACCCTCTGAGCACCAAAGTGAACACCTTGAATGTGCCTTTTGTCTTCCAGATCACGCTGCTGATTGGATTCATCAGCGTAAATAATTCTCCATGGACAGATTACAGTGCATACAGCTTCTTTCAGATTGTCACCATGTGCGACCTGGTTATGATTTTGTTCTTCTACATCATGCACATTTTCAGAGTCTACAGGAAGCTGACTTGTGTTAGCTGGCCACTTGCGGTAAGCCTGGGCTCCTCTCCTCTCCGCTCCTCTCCTGGGGGTTGATGGGGCTCTCTCAGTCCATTCCCTTCTGCTGTTTTTCACTCAACTCTCACTCAAGATAGGCTGTCTTTCACTCAATTCYTTTTTGCCTCCTATGCAAATCCTTTTGTTGCTTGCATTCAGCTCAGCAGGTTGTGTAACTGTGAGATTTTCAGCTGATTTGGATTTGATTCTGCCCTCCTTTGTACAGACATAAATCTAGATTTACTATATGGAAGGCATTAATTTTATTAAGAGACAATTGAAAGGAAGCAACTGATCATCAAGCCTTCAGCAGGTAGGTCCTAGCTTAGGTCATTTATAACAGCTCAGGGATTGCTAAAGTACCAAATCATAGCTTTAGAATTCGTGTACTACATCCTGTCCCAAAATAAAGCCTGTGAGTGCTATTTAAATCAGATGTACCTCTTTTTGGTATGGTTTTAGATAACTTAAACAACAGCAAAAAATAGTATCCTCAGCCTGATTGCCACAGCCTGGCCATTGCTGGGATGTCCTGCGGGATGTTCTTGCCTCATTCGCACATTTCCCATACACATCTATCTCTCATATCCTAGCAGAGAAGCCACAGGCAGCACCAAAAATATGAGACCTGAACTTCCTCAGTARCTCTGCTCAGGTCAGCTAACAGAGGAGTTCTGCATCCTAGTGTGGGATGATGGATTTTAACAACCTYTTAGAACATGCCTCTCTTGCATATGTTAGTTCCACTGAAGAAGGRCCAAAGGAGTGGGGAAAGCCAACTGGAGAGATAGGAATTTTTAAACCCAAGAAGTGGTTGGGTGGTGGTTAATGGAAACTATGTAAGTAATTTACAGATCTAAGGTAACAGTTTGTCCATCCATCCACTTATAACCAGAGAAAAAAAAATTAATTTTAATTAATTTTCTTTTTAGCTGAAGAATATGGCTAGACTTTTTTTCACATGTGTGCCACCACTATTTGTTTCTAAACGTACTTATTTATCTAGAGATAGTACAGATGCAGGGATGGAAATAAAGGAGTGAAGTAAGCTAATAAATGACAGTTTTGGAGAGCAGCATTTAATGTGTGCATTGCTGTAACAGGACTATGCTATTTTCGCCTCTGCATGGGCTGCTTCTGGGGTTTTTTTGTTGTGTGTTTAATTATTCCTCAACGTTCCYGAGTTTAAGGCACTGAGGTTTGTAGCTGCTCAGCTTCAGAAAGATTTATAGGATGTGATGCTTGAACATTGCTGCTCTGTTACAAAACAAACAACCTCGTTTTCAGTCACATTTAAGTATCTTTAGAACAGAAGAGGAAGACGTGAGAGAGTCTGGAAAACTACAGCTAGCATTTGGATGAGTTTCCTGGCAGGATCTTTACATTGCAATCAGGGGTGTGATTTGCAGCCAGTAAAGCTGAAGTGGTTCAAGAGATTGTTCATTGCTGACACCTTTTAAAGCTTGGAAGTATTTCTCCAGAGGGGTGCCCTTCCGGCCCTGCCAGGGTTGGTTCTCTGCCTAATGTGGCCTTTGATGACTCTGTTGCAGCTTTGCCCATCCCTTGGATTTGTCTAAAGTAGTAGCCTGTGTACACTGCTTTATTTGATGTCTCTAAGGAGGCAGTGGAATGTCCCATTTGCTGCTGCGTCATGGGCTAGTCAGAGAAGCCTCTTTATGCATATAATTTATTCTGGCAAATGCAAGGGTTGAGATTTTGATTACCCGAAACAAGTTTACAAATTAGGAAAGTAACTTGTGGTCTCAGAGCTTACTTTATAGGAAAAATCCTCCTCAGCTCTTTTTAACACCTGAGCAGGGTGAAACCGTGTGGCAGACTGTTCATCTTCTGGGCTTTCCTTGGAAAATTTCCTTTTGGGACTACATTCTGGTTTGAGACAGAATCTCTCCTCTCCTCTCCTTTGTATCTGCTTGGCTCATGCTGGTAGTGCAGTGCCGATAAAGGAAGCAGATATCCACCTGCCCCACCCCGCTATGCAGAAGAAACAGCCCATGTTCAGTGTCCAAACACTTGTACTGGTCATAAGCTTTGTGGGGATTCAGAATCTAAATCCACAGATACCCCTTCCTTGTAACAAGGTAAAATTGACTCCTGGACTGATACTTACCATATCAGAGAAGAATTTAAATGTCGTGCCTTGGTCCTCTCTCAGAAACCCCATGGCATCATGTTTTACTGCAGCTGTGCTTTTCATGGCTTCCCTCCCTTCCCTCCCTTCCCTGTGGTTCCCAGTYTCAGCTGATGTAAGTTTTCAGTAAATGCAGCAGTAGATCCAGTGCTTACTTCCTAAGAAGTAGGAGCATTTGCTTTCCCACTTATGCCATTTCATGTAGGCTGGAGAAATATGTCCTTAAGGCTCCTTCTTCCTCCAGAAGYGTCCCTTTAGGTAATGTGCATACTTGATGCACTGAAGTAATGTACTGTGCGGAATTGGAAGGATTGAATCCATACCCAGTAAGTAAATCCTATTGCAGTAACATTAATAGACCCAAACTGTTCTTTTTTGAACAGAAACTGAGGTTTGGTATAAAATCCACTCACAGGGTGAATTGCTGGGTTTTGGGTTTTGGTTTTTTTCTTTGTTTTACTTTCCTTTTTTTTTCTTTTCCTTTTTGGCTATGTTTCGTCCTCTGGGTTTGAGGGTTTGAGTCATCTCTGCCAACTTACTTTCTTTCTGAGACATATCAAAATGCTTTGCMGATAAGCTTCCCTTCTGATCCATGCTGTGCTTGTCTTTTCAGGAGTTTCTTCATTACTTAATTGGTACAATTCTGCTTCTCATTGGATCGATTGTAGCAGCAGCCAAGAGTTACAATATAACTGGACTTGTGGCTGGAGCGGTAAGACTGTGTTTATTAGGCTTGAAACTTTTAAAATTGCAGTATATATTAAGTAGGCCRTTGGAAATCTATCACTTGTACCTCTGTTTTCTTACAGACTTGCCTTAGTTGCGTCTTGGTTGGGTGAACAACCTTCTAGCTCATTTCAGTGAATGTTCTGTAACATAGTGCCAACAGAAATATTTTGTTGTCAGATGCTGGACTCATCACTAATGTTGGTATTTGTCCTGCCAGAGCATGGAAACCAAAGGCTTCTGCTTTAACTCACTAATGTGAGCTAATGTGTTTAGGTGAAGAATTAAGACAATTAACTTTTGACAAAAGACTGTTGTAGCAGCTGGAAATTGTCTAAAGCATTTCATTCCACTTTTTGGCTTTCAACGCKTCTTGCTCCTGAACAGAGCCCTGTTCAAGATAATTTCTCCTGAGCTAAAACCCAGTGAGGCTCTGAGCTGACTTCTGGCAGGTGCTGTCTGCTTCTCTTGGCTRGAAGGCTGTACAGAGAGAGGCATGACTTCCAAGTGTGGGTGACAGTATTTTCACAGCAGCAGGACCTGAAATACAACTCCTCCAGAATAAAGAATTACTTTCAGAAACTTAGTTCTGACAGTGCAAACAGACTAGGAGACCTACCTGACTTGTTTATTTGGCAGACAGCAGGGAAAGACTTGTTTGTATGGGGCAGTAAAAGAGCAGTAGTCAGAGGTGCTAGAAACAGTGTTTTCTTTGTTGCAGAATCTTAGTGAGAAGTTTAGGACTTGACATTCCATGCTGCTGTCCAGCTTTTTCTCCTTCCTTGTGCACAACTCTCAGTCTATCTTTCAGTTTTGACAGGACATAAGCTGCTATTATACTACAGAAGCTTCTGGGTTATTTAGTCTTTTGTCAGAATGGAAAAAAAAACCAAACACTATTTTTTGGGTCTGTTAATCCCATAAAAAGTGTAGCTGAATATACAAAAGTATCCATGCATGTACATGCGTGGAATATGTGTCATCTAATGCTCCATAGCTATTTGTGGTTTGTTTGTTTTCTCATCCAGACTTTCGGGTTCCTGGCTACAATACTTTGTGTTATAAGCATGTGGTCATCCTACAAGGTTTCGTGCATCACACAGTCAACAAGTAAGTATCRTGCTTAGTAACTGCCAGAATGCTTCCCAAAATGAATATTTATATTGTCTGGCACAGGGCTGTGTCTACCTGGAAGAATCTATTCATGCCATGGTTGCTGTGACTCAGAATTACTCAAAAAGCAGTAATTCCAAATTTTCTGTCATCAAAAATGTTGTCACAGCTACTGACAGCTGTTAACAAATAACTACAAGAGCAAAATAACTTGCTTCTAGCAAATAGTGAACATAGCAGTGCTTTCTTTTCTCCCTTCCCCACCCCTTACCAAAAGGTTTCCAGTGTGCTGCTTAATAAATTGGATGAATTTGTTTGTGGCAACACAAGTGACACTTGTCTTCCTTTTCAAAGATGCATCTGTGTGACTCCATCACCTGTGCAAGACGTCTGCCTTACAAAACAGGATGCCAAAGAGGAGTGTCCACTACTGAGGAGAGAGACATGGGTATTTTGTTACTAGCCTGGACAAGCTGGTAGCTTTGGAAGATCTACTTGAATTCCTTTGCAAAACAATGTTGTGAACCAAAGTTTTTTTTGCTCCCCCCACCCAAAGAAGTTTATAATGGAGAATCTGCTTGTTTCAGAGAAAGACAACTTCTAACTCTCAAGCTGGGTTGTGGCTGTTTCCAGCTATTTGCAATAAGTGTTATTTAAAACTCATTTGGACAGTCATTTGGTTCTCCTTTCAGAGGGWTGGAAAAATTCCTTCTGATTTCCTCCATCTGTTTACACAAGGGAAATTCTGCAAATTCCTACCTGATTCTTAACTTCCAAGGGTTATATGTTTAACAAATGAACAGTTACAAACTAATTTGTGCCTGGATAAGCTGACCCAAGCCTTTGTTACCTCTTTCTGTCAGAACTGTGGAYTTTTTCTAACATCAGCTCAGCCAGCATCAAAAATTATGAACTGCAACTTGAAAACATCATTGCAAGCACTTCCTCCTAACCCCAACAGTACACGATGAAATYAGGGATTTTCTCCATGAATTTTTAGCAAAGATTATTCTTTTAAAATTCCCTTGCCAAATACAGGAAAATAYGCACCCAAGAACATACATTTAATATTTTATGGGGTCTTTTTTCTCCTTTTCATAGTAAGACCACTTCTTTAGAAAATTTCTGTTCATTTGTTATAAATTATTTGCTTTGTAATCTAACAGTGTTTATGGGAAGCCCATTGTGAATGGAGCAATGTGCTTCTTTCTCTCTCTTACATGTGGTAATGTCACTTCTCTGCCTCAGCTGGAGTCTGTGCTCCTGGGAACTCTGCCCAGAGCCTGGACAAACAGAACACTTCAGTTTTGTCCAACCTGGTATCATAATGAAATTCTATGTAACTTCAGTGCTGAGACAATGCCTTCTTGGCACCTTTGTCTTTCCTTTTGCAATCCATCTCTGGTGAGTTGGGAGTTCTTTGCAGGAAAAAAAGGAAGCATGGGCCTCTCTTCCTCTTTGATGCTTCTCCTATCAGGTCTAGCTGTGAAGTAGAACTCGGTTTATTCTGTTGGGATAACTGCATGATGGTGCAGCAGAAGTTGGGTTTATACAATTTACCAGGAACAGTCTGAAGAAAAAAACATTTTCTGGCCTCCTATTTATTTTCTATTTGTCTGAAATTCTGCATCAATAATGCTAAGTAATTTAATGGTTGTCTCAGAAAATTCTTTTTGTGCCTCATGGCAGGTCGACATATATTGCTATTTGTTGCCACCTCTTTTTTTCCATCCTAATATATGTATCTTAGAATTTGTTTTTAATTCCGACAACAGAAAATTGGCCAGCTGCTAAAATGTCAAAAATTTTGAGTAAGTAAATGAAAATAGGTAACTTGAAGAGGTAAGAATCCCCCTCCTCATGGGTGCACAGTTTCTGTGATTCTTTTTGCTATTTTTTTTCAAAAGTGTCCTGTTTAGAGCAACACAGAGCAGGGAACAATTCAAAAGGACAAAATTCTGKTTTTAGTGGATGAAGGTACATACATTCACTCCAAGATAAAGTGCTTCAATATTAACACAGAGGATTGTTCAAATAAACCATATAACAGGCACGWATATTGTTACTAATTTCATATTGGCTATTATTTTTCTACAATGTTCAACTTCTGCCTCCTACCCTCAGATTATGTGCTTTATCTTAGCCAGGAATGAGCCATTTTCTYCTTTTTGACAACCAGAATTGAGCATAGCTCAAAGGCTCTCTGGCTAGAGAGAACAAACGCTCTTCTCAGCTGGGAATCCATTGTCAGCAGTGTCAGTGACAGCTCAGCCTTCCTTGTGCTGCCAGCACAGGACCAGTCAAATGGCCTTATGTGACAAGAGACTTCATTCTGGGCACTTTGAGTGAAAATACCTGCAGAACAAGGTACTCACACACACACACACACACATGTGTGTGTGTGTGTGTGTGTCTAATTTTTTGCAACATGGGTGCTTGATCTCCAGTCCTGCCGAGACTGACTTAACAGTTTTCGGAAAGCAGCGCTTTGGCTTTATTTTGCACTGATATGACAGATGTTTAAGGATACAACCTCTTCTATTCCCCTAGAAGAAAAAGGTGTTATTTCTCCTTCACCTCCTGAGGTATGACCTCAGATTGACAGTAGGAACCTTSCCACATTAAGCTTTAAGCCCACTTGGCAGTCCTGTGGCAAGCAGTGTTGTCTGAGGCCTCAGCGCTGCGATGGCAATGGGGAGAAGCACCTGCTAAGGATTGGGGCTGGAGCCTGAGCTTGCTCTGCAGAAAATGCTATTTCCACTTTCTCCTGGAACCATGCCCCCTCTCCTGGCACTATACTGGCTTTTTTTTTTCTTCCTCTCACATCACTCTTGTCAGTTGTCACCATATGGAGAAAAAAGAAGTCAAGGGGAATTTCGTGCAGTCTAACAACCAAAGAATTTCTGAACTATGTTCTGTGATCATCCAAAGAATATGTTTTGCTGTAAGTGCACTTGCTTATACTGGATCAAGAGATGTAAGTTACCAGTTCCCTATGGTTTTTGTGCCTACTGACAGGGCTAAAATATTCCTGCAGCTTTGGCTGTTGTGACAGCGCCGGGTCCATAGACCCACCAGATGCTCCTAATCAGGATGCTCTCAGGCTGGAAGACTGACATCTCTGCTGCCAAAGTTTCCTTGCTTTCCCCAAATCCTCCTTGTGAAGCATGTCTACCAAGAAGAGCACAGATTTTCTGTTATCACCAGCTCCACCGGGGGTTGCTGCATGACAGCTCCGTCTGGCAGGGAATTCAACTCCTCTCTGCTGAACCTCTGCCAGCAAAAGTGTTTTAAGTCTCCTTCAGTGTCAACCTGGTTCTGAAAGCTCCATCTGTCTGCAACTTTGTCAAATATGGGATTCCAGCTGTTTTAGAAATAAACTCTGTTAGCTATCTGGGTGATGTGGAGAATCAGACTGTTGTCCTGGTGGTTTTTTTCCTTCCTCTACCACAGCAGTGGCTTTCTCTCAGGGGAGTATCAGAATACATCCTGCAACTGGAGGAAGATAGGTAAAAGCCACAGAAAAACCTGCTGTTGTGTTTGGATGTGCTCCARTTATCCCACCCAAAAATTGTCCATCCTCTTCAGCTCCAAGAYGAGTGTAGTTTATCCTTTGAGCTTACACAGAGTTTGAGATTCAGTTTTTACTGAAAAATTAAAGTGTGAATGTTGGGAGAAGAAAATTGGTAGTACAAACTGTTTCATACTGTGAAAAAACCAAAACCTCTGTTTGAACTCTGGGAACATGAGATAAACTAGAGAGTGAATGGTGCTTTTGTCAGGTAGAAACCAGGAAAATGAAAAGGGGAAATGAAAYTTTTAAAAAAGAGGAAGAGTGGCTTTGAAAAGCTCGAGGACCACAGTGCTGGATGAAGACACTGCAGGTTATGTGACCTGCATAACTTGCACACTTTTTCTGTTGCTGAGAATTGGTTTCACTGTTTGGAAACAGTTCACTATGTAGGGTAGCAGGACACTAGGATAATGATAACTTGTAAGGAAATGTCTGTCTGGTGGYGGGCTGTCAAATGATGCTCCATGGAAGAGGACTAGGAGCTTTCTGGGACAAAAAGGAGCAGGAGAGAAGGAAGATCAGGTGCAAACATCAGTAGAAAGCTTATGGGGGGGGAACTAATGTGGCAGATATTAACAGTTTCTGGCTGTGCTGGTTATTAAAGGGCAGATCTGCCTGGAGTGACAGAGAAGTCTCTTTACTGCTTGCCTGCACCTTATACCCTGTGTCTGGAATTTTCCTGTTCTGCTAAAGCTATGGGGGGATGCACGAGACCTGACCACAGGCTGTGGAACGTGGCATCAAGTTGCCACATGCTCTGCCCTGTGTAATTTTAAATTGCTGTGGGCTCCACTGTACTTAGAGACAGCATGGAGCCACCTGGGTTGCTGAGGCTGTGTGCTGGCCAGGGGCCTTGGCCATCCCTGCAGCTTGGGCAAAGTATGGACCTACTTTTAGACTGAGTGCCATCAGAAAGCCAAGGAAAGCTGGATTTACTTATCTCTGGGCCCTGCTGGGCATCCTGGAGGTGCTGCTGGTTGTGTGAGCCAGGGAGAAGTGGGGAGCAGAGAAAGGGAGGCCCACATACTGTTCTTTCTGCCTGCAGAGATTTACACCCAGGTGGCAGGAGACGGCCCTCACCACAAAGCTCTAGGGTGCTCTTGAGCAACCCACCTGTTTGGGCTGTTTCAAGTTTCACATTGGGGCAAGTGCAAGTGCCATGCCCTTGGCTTACCCTTCACTCCTCTGCAGACACACAGGGCTGCACACTTGGGAGGCCATCCTGCTGGGAGCAGGTGGYTCTTGGTTCCAGTCCCTGGTCCCAGGGCTTTTCTAACCCTGCTAAACCCTGCTAACCCTAGCAGGTCAGCRAGTGGCACCAGTGCTTGTTATCTCCCTCTCCTGGAGAAGAACAATTAGTTTTTTCCAGCACAGCGGCAGCTGGAAAACAGGAAAAGAATGATGTCCTTTCCAGAGGTCACTGATTACCCACAGCAGGCTRCTCCAGAGTTGATTTCTGCTCTGCCTGTCCCTGAGCCCAGGCCATCAGCCTCAGCTGGTCCCCTGGGTCAGCACAGAGGTTTCTCACAGCCAATATGGCAAGAACACATCAGTGTTTGTTACTAGGGTCTGATCAACATCAGCAGCGGGTTCCCACCATCCCAGAGCTTGCACAAAATAAAAATAAAAAAAGACCATATTTCTAATTAACTGATGATTCATTCTCTYGTTATCTCATATCTGCACTGTTCTACTGTCTAAATGACCTGCCAATTTATTAAGGATCAAACAAGCCCTCATCACGTGCCTGAACCAGTCCCTCTGCCTTGGGGCAGCTGGCAAAAAAAAAAAAAAAATCTGTCTGCTTTTTGCCCTTTACCAAACCTCTGCCTGAGCTGTGCTAATAGTGAAAGTGAAGCTGTCTGGCCGTGCCCAGAAGCAGCACTTCACAGGTGGGAAGATTGAAAGTTAGGGGRAAAAAAAGAAAAAAACAAGGGAAGAAGAAGAAAACAATAATTAGAAGAGTTGCAGCATCACAGGAGTTACCTGCCTCAGGGATGAGGTGGCTGCCAGCTTTCAGTTTTTCAGGTGAGCTTTCAGTTTTATGTGGAAGCAGAATTTAGGTACCAGAATCCTTGGCATTGTTCTGGCTTAGTGCTGTGAAAGCTTGGCTTTAAGATTCCAGCACTGAATAGTCAAAGGCCTGGTTTGACTGTGGCTGCTTGTACTGTGCTGCAGGGGACAGCAGTATGATAGGGAGGGCTCATGAAAGGAGGCTGTGAGGGACCTTGGCTTTTTGTGTAGTGATGGTGAGGAATGAGGGCAGAGCTCAAAGAGAAAGTGCAGATGAAGGASCTAAAATCCAGGGGTCACTGCAGAGCAGCGGCACTACCGACCTTTCCTGAGGGAACAGCTCAGCACAGTGCTGTTCCTTGGATTAACATTTTTATATCGCTTCCTGAGCATAACACCACCTCCAGCAGCACCTGGTTTTTCCATATTGCTGAACGACAGCCATACAGAAAGGCACAACAGTATTTTCAAAAGCAGGTTTGTCRCTGGGTAAACACTGGCTCTCAGATGAGAAATGTATTTGGGTGAAGTATGTCCTTCAGAGCACTAGCCAGCCATAAAGGCCTAAACATTTGAAGCAGAAGAAAAGGATTAGGGCATAGATAAATTTGCTTCAATTGAAATTAATTTTTGATAATCCTGGCTTGGACTGATTTGAATTCAGAGAGCACAAGATTGTGTAAATTTCATTTATTGCTCTTTAGATGTTTGCAGACCTAGAATAACAGCAAGACACAAAGCAACCACTTGAAAGGAATAAACTGCAACCTCTAAAGCCCAAGCCACAGAACAGCAGTCCTGCCCTCCTCACGGTGACAAGAAGTCCTGCCTGCAGTGTGATGTAACCCAGGAATGCCCAGGTGTCCTGGTGCCAACACTTGGTGCTGCAAAGCCCCCAGGTTACTCTGCCTGGCCCTGCAGTGATTTCAGCCCTGCCTGGTGCACAGAGGCACTGTCACATCTGTCACTTCAGAGCCCTTCTCCCAGGGGGCTCCAGACAGCTGGGGCCATGCAAAGGCGGGCAGGCAAGTGTGCAGCAAGCCAAGCACCTGGGAAGGAGGGAATAGCACAGAGAAAAGGAGCAGGCTGAGCGCTCTGTGCTTGCATGTGTAGACAAACAGTCCTGTGGGGGGTGAAGGAAGCACCTGTGTGTTTCTGTGGRTGCTGAAGGGGCTCCCAGAAAGACAAGGAGAGCACACCAGCTCTTGAGGCAGAGCTGGTGTGTGTGTGCATGCCGTGGCAGCTAGGCAGGGTGGTGGGGCATTCCTCTCCRCAGAGGGGAATGTCCCCAGGCCACTAATGGAGAGTCATTGCTAAGTTAAGTGTGTCTGAGCCACTTGTTCTTTTCTTGCATGTTTGTACTTGTGTAGGAAGAGCAACACAGACAGGCAGCCCTCTTAGCACAGGAGGAATTGTAACAAGAAGGAACTGGAACAAGGGGAAGAAGACTCCGTAGATGTAGACTTGAGGCATATAACCCTTGGGCATAGGAGGTCAGACTAGGAAATTAGAGACAGCACTCCTTCTGCACTATTTTTACAGCTCAAAGAGAGTAAATATCCTTGTCCCAGGAAAAAGCACAGTGTATCTTGGAGACCATTTGCATGGGACTAGCCTTGATACTCAGCCACTCTCCCCTGCACATCTGATGAAGGAAGAGAAGAATCTCTTCTCAAGAGTGAATCATAGCAGCAAGTCAGAGTGCAGGAGTTACCCTTCCCCTCTGATTCACCCTCTAGATGTGCCTCTTCCTCCATCAGCTACCAGGGCAGCTTGGCCTCTCAGCTGGAACATCTTAGGGTGGAGCTGAGACACTGCCTTTACYTTCCCATGTGCAGCTGGGGCTACACTCACCTTTTACTTTTAGCACTTGTATCTCAGCACATAACAGAGCTGGTGCTGTAGCTGGGTGGATGGAAAGAGACCAGGCTAGGGTTTTGATATCACCTCAAAGCCTGTAGCTAGCCAAAAGCACCCATTTGCAGCTTCCTTCTATTACATCTGCAAGCCAGCTGTGATGGTAGGGTGTGACTCCCCTCCTCGYCCTGCCAGCACACATACACACACACACAATTACACTAACACAACTTTCCTTTATTATGATTATTGGGGGTTATATGAGGTGGACTGGTGCTGGGGGCTTTGTACCACCACTAGTATGAATTACAGCTCTGCTGGTGTCACAGCTCCTTTTCCACCAGAAGTGCTTTGTCTGTCTAGCACAGTCTACTGTTACTGCTACATCTGTAAATCACTCTTAACATAAAGCTTAATGATCTGCATCCCCCTTTTCCATGAACCCCTGCCAAACAAGAGCACAATGCTGCAGCTGTAGCTATTAAGCTATGGTGGCAGCAAAGCACTCCATTAATACCTCATGCTCAGCAGTTTGTGATGCATGAGAGCTGAATAATTATGCCCTTGTTACCCTCAAATGAGATGCACAATTGCCAGAAACAAGCGTTTACAATTAAAAAAAAACCCCAAAACTGTATCAAGTCAAGGACAACATTGGTTCATTCATAAAACAAGCCTTTCTGAGCAAAAGGACGATGAGGCAGAAAACAGGCTTACATTAATGAGCCAGTTGTTTCTAGAGCTGTATTGTACCCTCTCAGAAARGCCTCCACAGCCTCTTTATCCCAGCTGTTTTGAGAAACTAGCAGGCAGAGATTTAGCCAAGGCTCTTGTTGCTATGAGTTGCACTGATTGGGAGGTTTAGTTTAGGTTTGAGGTACAGGARTGGGAAGCAGGGCTTTAGCAATGTGAGTATCAAAACTCAGTGCTCGGAAGCATTTGAAACTGAGCAGGCAGGCAAAGGAGACTGAAAATGGGTGTAAATGAAAATAGGGGTGATGAGTCTGTCCTCCTTGCTGAGGATGCCTTGCTGCTCACATCAGGATAGCAGCTCCACACCGTTGGTTAGTGGAGTGCAAAGACCACAGAACAATTAAGTAACTGCCCCTTCCTCACCTAGACCTCAGCATGAGCAGGGATTTCAGAATCTTGTCTGCACTGATACTTCTGGGAGAGGAACAGCTGGTGCAAAGGAAGTAGCTAAAAGGAGGGCTGTAGTGCAGACAGACTTGCATTATTTTGAGCAACATTGCACCATTCTCTAAGCAAGGGTAGAGCAGATGGTCACAGAAAAGTTGTCATCCTTTTTGTCTTCCCATATCGTGCTTCCTGTAAGTCCAAGTGAGGACTAAAAAGAGAGCTCTGACATACAGCCCAAGCTTAGCACTGCAGGATAGTGCCTGTCTCTGTGCAGCACATCAGGCAGTGCATACCTGACTGGGGATTTGCTGTCCCCATCTGGCTGTGCATGCATCACGCTGCAGAAGAATGTGTTTGTGCTGTCACCTCCTCACGAAGCCTGACTCTCACCTCACGACTTGCTAACTTCAAAACAGCCAAGTCTGGTTTATTTTCCCACCAATAATTCAGCCAAGAGATAATAGGTCATAAGAAACAAACTGAGTAAGTGATCAGGGCACGTGGGCTGGCCAAAGCAAGTTTCACTGGGATGCCTGGAGAGGACTGGAACTGCAAGAAGTCCCGTCTGGCACGCTTTASAGCTATGCTTGCCAACATTTCTGTTTGTGGGCCCTGATTTTTTTCCAGCATGCATAATTTGCATTTTTGGATAATAAGCTTCCCTCATTTAACTTAAGAGTCCAGGAAATGCACAGGTACGCCCCACTCCATTCCTCTCCCACCTGTGAGGCACAGACCTTTCATTGAAAACCACAGCATAGTACAGACCACACAGTTCCCCAAGACTGCAGTGCAGTGTTTCAAGTGCAAGTGCTGTCATGCAGCTGAAGCTAGACTTGCATTTTTAAAAACATTTATGGGCAGTTACAAAACACAAGTAATGCAAGTAAAACCCTTTCAAACCGCTCAGGCAAAGTATTTCCCTGGGACAATACTGATGAAATTATATTGCCAAAAATATTTCAAGCCACATATCGAGAAATAAGAAAATTAATGGAAAGAGTATCCCTAAAACGCACAGTTCAATTTATAGAGGGACATGTGGGGCTTCAATCCCACTGGAAATACAGATGGTAAGAGGACGGAGTCCTTCAGACCAAGTAATTTCAATCGCAAGATCATCTCTGCCCTCTTGTGGATAACTTTCCCTCCTGCAGCTTCTCGGCAGGCTCCTGYGCAGACGGCAGGAACAAGGCAAAACACATTTCTGCCCTTCCCYGTGCTTCCTTCCGCGAGCTAAGAATAGCCATTCCCAATCCAAGGGGCAGCCACGCCCAAAGCCCAGCCAAGCAGCGACCCTCGCTTGGCTCCTGCACGACCGCAGCTGTGTGGGAGAGCAGGTGGCTGGTCCTGCTCCTCCCTGTAAGGAGAAAATCCCAAAGCAAGGAAACACATCTGTGCCTGGGCCGAGGGATGCACAGAGTGACCAGGTGGTGCCTGTGCACTCACAAAGGAAAGCAGCGTGCTACCAGCCCATATTCTGTCCTGCTGCACTACATTCTGTCATTTACAGTGAACCAGCCTGGATTAGGCTCTTGAGAAGGGGGTTGTTATGATTCTAGCAATAACATGACTTAAACTGTGTGGTCAAGCTTCAAATCATTAAATCTAGTATTTCTGAGTTATTTTCTCATGGTGTAAAATCTACCACTGACATACCTTTCTAATTCAACATTTTGCCTTGATTGTTTTCTTGCATCTAGGTAATTAAAAGCATTTGAGACCTTTTTCCCTTTTGAGTCCTTACAATTACACTCATCTCTGGCAACTTCATCAAAGAGACAATTTCATCTTTAAAATGATTTCATCTTTTCATGTTACAAAATAAAGAAAAGCATACTGTGACATTCCAGCTTCTGTGCCAATGATGAAGGAAGCGTCATTCTCCTCCTGCGGACAAGATRACCACCAGGCAATAAGTAATCTGTAGGATTATGAAACAAAAAGTGCTCCCCTGCCAAGAAGCAAAACATGCAGGTTTGCTTCCTTTTCCTCACCCCTTACAATCAGCTAAAGAATTTTTTAAAGATCAGGCAGCTCTCCCTCAACCAAGTAAGTCAGTGACCTGCATTTTTCTACACCAGAATAAATTATTTGCTCTCAACACCTTTTGCTAGGTTGTGCTCCTTCCTTTAGCAAGTCTGCCCCTTTATTTTTTCAGTTCCATGGAATCAAGACAATAGGACGCAGCACCTGATTATGCTTCTCACAGGAACTTACAGACCACACGTAAAAGCTACTGCAAACTACTTAGGCTGGACCCTGTGGTCAGGGGCAATACTGACCTTATCAGATCTTTTTTTCCTGGGAACTTCTAGTGAGAATATCCAGCCAGTTGGACCCTCTTCCCCAGGAACAGGCAAACACAATGCAAGCTCTTTCCTCCCAACCAGGAACAAAGAATGATGTTATTTCCTATGGCTGGTTTTGGGAAAAGTACATAGCAACACCAAATCATAGCAGCAAAAACAAGACACACTTATTTACTAAACTTTTATTTTAAAAAATGATTACAAAATATTTTATTTCCTTAGATCAAGAAAACATAATGTGTTAAAAAAGATCACAGGTTTAGAATGATAAAAAATATTTAGGCATTTAARAWTTATTTAGATGGAAATTCAAGGCAACACTGGAAACTACAAAATTCTTGGTTTATATATATAAAATTAATGTATTATCATCGTGCTTTAATAATAACGAAAAAATCACTTAAATTCTTAATGGTATTARAAGTGACATATAGCTCTGTCCAGCATAAAATTTAATATCCAGAGAGGTGCTTATGTTTACAGCAATAGACTAAAACAAAGATGAACTTTCATCTTGAAGGCACTRTCAGCATCTTTATTTGCAACAATTTTATAGAACCTTTGAAAATTTTCACTAAGAATTTCCCTTCTGTGTAGAAAGCTTGGTACTTCATTGCACAAATTTRAACAAGGATCACCATGACAGCCATTATGCAAAACCATCTTGTGCTGAGCTCTGAGAATTGTGTGAGATCATTCACTGGTCTTTCAGGTTGGAAGGTGCAAAGATAGAACTCACCTGTAACAGACCACAACCCTTCCCTGCTCTTTTCAAGCACAGGCAGTAAGGCACAATTCCTTCTCACACTCAGAACCACAGGGCACTGGCAGCACTGTGATATTAACTGTGGGCTAAACATCAAACACAAAAATTAACATTCACAATCTACGCAATGCCCAGTACAGATCTTGAGAGCAGAAGTTCACAGTCCAGCTRCTGGACAAGTCCTCATGTATCCTGAAAAATCCTCTCCACTGATTCTCAAGGCACTGCAAAAAAGCCTTGAAAGTGGTTGCAGAGCCTTAACCTTGACAGGTTCAGCTGGAAAACGCCAAAGCCAAGTGTCCAAGCAGGCTCCAACCCCACTGCCAAGCACTGTGGTGAAGAATGGAGAAGACAATCCCCCGACARATGTACTGGGCCAGCTCCTTCTTTCCAACAGGCTTTACCTACCAGTTATGATGTACAGAGATGTTCACTTGGCCAACAGAAGAAATTTGAGGCAGCAGTATCTAACAGCACTTCTGCCAGAGCTCCTATCACTCTTCTGAACAATCCTTAATCTGCTTAGGCCAAAATCAGCCACCTTAATGGAAGCAATCTAAATAGGTGGTTTAAATAAGATTGGCTGATTTCATCAGAAGCAGGCTGGGAAATAAGCAAAGGGCTTTGCTGACAGAGCACGAGGAGTAAGAGGCATCCAGCATACACACAGAGCTCCTGCAGAACCAGACATTTAATCCAGCTCCAACAGCATTCCCTAGGATCAGTCTAATTAAGARACAGACATTTAAAGCCAGCACCTGACACCAGAGGCATCAAAGGGGCATGTCAAGACTGCAGACAAGTCTGCTCAGTCACTGCAGCAAGGAAGCCTCCCCCCCACCTAGACTGGGAGGGCAGAGGACCTAGGAGTGATAAGAAAAGCTAGGATATAGGAAGCTGATAAAGCAGTTAAAAAAATAACCTCACAGAAGCAGAAAACAGCACACACACACACAAATCTGCTCCTCAACTATTTTAAAACAGAGCAAAAACATCTTACAAGGTGCAAGGATTAACAGCACTATCATGCATGTTAGCCAACAACTGGTTTGGAAGCAACAGTTTAGACAACTGCCTTAAACCTATAACCATTCTGTGACTTGCTCCTAGGATTTAACTACTATGTGACAGACTATGGCCAGGTAAACTGCCAAGGCCAGGAGATGACTTTACAGATCCCTTTCTGTATYTCCAAGAATGGACATCAGTAATACATCACTTAGGTGGGGAAAAGCCTATAGAAGAAAAACAGCCAAAACCTAGACTTCCATTAACTTATCTTCAGGCTGAGAAAAATAACAGGAGAAATTACCTCAAGATAAAAGTCCTTTCACAGTGCTGCATTGCTTAATAAATACTCAGCAGCACAGTGTTGCTCTTACACTATATTTACAGCTACCAATTACAGATGAAGATTTAAAGACTATAGACATTTTGGTGTGGAAAAAAAATTCAGCAGGACTCTAAGCAATAAAAAGAAACCAAAACAAGACTGTTGGAATGTTACTTATATGGGCATGGTCCCCAGAGTAAGACATTGCAGATCATAGAGGATATATTTTTCATTATGGATATTTTGTATCACCASTAACACTGCTTGTCAACCAAACATCTCTAATCTAGCCAGTTATCAGAGACAGCTACAGCAAGCACTGACTGAAATCAGACTTTAGTGCAAACAGACACTAATAAATACAAGGGGGATAAAAAAGCCAGTCCAAAGAGCATTTCTCCTTTAAAACACTGAAAATTCTATGAAGGAAAGTATCTCTTCTATGCACAGTTCTAAAACCAAGCTGTGGCTTTAATTTGGTGCTTCACACCACCCAGCAAAATTTGGCATCCTCCAAGCAAAGTGTAGTGTTAGGCTTAAGTCTCAGGCCATAGAGAGAKAGAACATCACAAAATCACACTCATCAGAAAGTGGCAGCAATGGGAAAAAAACAATTTTGACTTGCTACTACAGTCCTTACAGTCCTTTGTCTTAAAACAGCTTCCTCTTCCTTTCCTWAATACAGCTCAGGCAGTTTCTAGAGGGCTTGGTCCCAATGCTGCCACAATAGGTTACAGGACTGGGAACACGCCAGGTTGGGATATCAGTGAAACGCAGTTAATCCCTGGGAGACACAGAAATGGCTCAAGCACTCAATCRGGTTTTTCTTATTTGCTTTGCTATTTTGGAACATCTACTGGCTTACAGTATTTTGCTCTGCTTTTGAAAGCTCTCCTCTTAAGAGAGGCATAGCAGTCTTGCTTTTACCTCAGACATCAGAAAAATGCTTTTTCGGCACTTTATTTCTTTTACAGCCATCAACATCTGGTCTGACACATCCGTCACTTGTCCAATACGTGTCCCATCAGTAGTTTTCCTTGCAGTCCTACAGACTGTTGCTTGCAAAACAGATCAAGRGGACAAGTGCTTATTTACCTGTTTACTAACTGAGCTAGTCAGCAGCAAGGAGTCTCAAGCTACTGCCATATCTATAAACACAGAAAATGGTGAGGTTTAAAACCATTCTGGCAAAACTTAGCATTATCTATAYATAAACAAGCTGCATATGGCATTAACCTTGCAAGTAATATTCACCAGGGTAGAACCAACATGCTCTAARGTTTTTTCCATTGATATTCAGATTGCTGCTTCTGGGGTTGCTTCATGTAAAATACTTATTCTTTATCTTATTCCTCCCACTGCTGGCTTTTCAAATTTCTTCCTGCAAATGTTACAGCTTTTGAAACTATCTGAAAGAAGATTCTGGCATACAAGTCCRAACTTTGACAATCATGGGGTGCAAAACTGTCTCTCAATATACCATCTACATTACCTTCCCTATAACCTCCCTACAGTCACTATAACATTAAACTGATCTCCATAGACAGAACTGAGACACAGGACTAGTAAAAAACAACCCAAAACCCCTTACTTAAGGATAAACATTCCTGTAAATTCCAGGTATCCCTTTTGCATTCAGTTTCACCAGGAAGTACAAAAATGAATTCTGCTGTGCTAATTTTTAACTCACAATAGAAACATCTGGTCCATTTAACCAGGAAATATCTTTAGGTTATAGGTCAGAATTTATGCCTCAGACATTAACCTTTATTAGTCATCTCTGTCAAAATCAAATCAGCACACTACTGTTCTGAAGTTATTCTGTTTAGACCCAAGGTTTTTTAGTACCTGTCATCCCAGCAGGTGGCAGGATCAGGTACCTTAGAACATGATGCCCAAGATGCCATTACCTGACCAAGAATCCATAAAAATTTGTGATGAGCAATGTGTACAAAATTGACTAGAAGAAAGAAACAGAAGTTGTTACCTACAGTGCACTGAAAGTTCATTTTAGTTTGCTTCAGTCAAAAAAAAGAAACAAAAAAAAGAAAAAATAAACAATTTCAGGAAGTTATCTTTTTTTATTCAATGGCTGATTTTCTGTGGCACTCAGAGTGTTACGAGGCTTTTCAGGGCGTCCATCAATGTTCTGGTTTTGTTTTATTCTGAAATAGAGCTCTATACCAAATTCAGCTGCAAATGCAGAAGCTGCAAGAAGTCCAAATATCTGTGAAAAGGACAGAAATATGTGATTTTGAAATGCATAAACAGTATCTATTCAAACACTGTTTGGAAAGATTCACTGTACCATTTAATATACATTAATAACGCTTATAATATTAAGATTATAGTCCTCCTTAAATCAATAGTTTCATTTAAATTAGACACAGATCAGAAATCATAATTCTAGCACATTCATTGTGGAAGTTTTTACAGTTGTCATTCTTTTAATCAAGTGTGAACCTTATACTRTGTTCTAATCAACCTTTCATAGCAAAAGTATATTAGTTGCATTGCCAAAATCAGTTATTAAAGTAGCATATAGCAGACTCTTTATCCAAGAGAGGGCTGCTGATTGATGAGAGTAAATGAAGAATAACACAMAGAAGTTGAAGGAAGACAAGATCTGTAGAGCCTGGGTCAGTAAGGGAGAATGAAATGACATTTYGTGAATGACATTTTGTTACCAGTCATGGCAAGATGAGAGGTGGTAAAGAGAAGGCAGCTTTTTTCAAACAAGGAAAGAAACATATGCATTATTCTAACTCTACCTAAATTTTACACAACTGGTTTGGACCAAAGTAATTTGACATTAATAAGTATTAAATCACAGTAGTTTTTATTTTTTCTGTACCAAAAAAGCAAAGCTGACACCTAATTTATGCTCAAACTACTAAGTCTAAATAGATCTACATCACATAAGATGACTGTACAGAAGCGTGTATCTCTAATAGCTGATGCTGCCATGGAACAGAATTATCTTGTTCTCTTTTCCACATCCACTTTCCAGCAACCCTGAGGGATGCCAGCTCTTTGGATTTCCTATGGTAAGTTTCTGGAAGATGTGAAATAGCTAATTCCTCCTGAAACATCACAATGCACTGAGCTCTATTCCCTGTCCAGTTTCTTCTCTGCAAATTGAGTGAAGTTTAGAGGGCAGAGAAAATAATATACCAGATAAACACAAAGTAAMTCTTGCCATTTTAAGACTTACACATGCAGCAAGTTCTTCAGGCTCATTCCAGGTTTCMAGAAACAGTATTGATGCTGACAGAAAACAGGCACCTATGACCAGCAYAGCCCAAAAATTCTGCAAATATATATAAAAATATATATATAATTTAACTGTAGATAGGTCACCTAAAAAGAACGAGCATCATAACAACAGCTGAGTTAACCTGCCTGTGAATTTATGTTTTGATACCTTGATGCTAGTGGAAGCTTCAGAAAATACATTTTACAACTAARTTCCAAATGACATTCAAAATTATCAGCTATTTAAACAGTATTATCATCTATTTAAAGGAGTCTGCCTTTTTTTTTTGTATTTTTAAAGCATTTAATTAATTTCATCTAACCTTTTTTCACCATCAAATTCAAGCTCAGGACAACCATGGTAGCTTCATTCTTTATATAAAACATTTAAGAAACCAGAAAACTGTAAGTAAATGTGCTCATTCAAACCTTTTGCTACACTCCCTTATCTGCATCCTCACATAAAGATACCACTGTTTGCTCTGAAGGCACATAGGAAGGGACACTTGTGAGATGGAATAACGTTCCTACTGACTTTACAGAGCAACTTTCTCCCACTGCTAGATCATCTGAAGCATGAAGCCATAAATTGYAACGAGCTATGATTATTGCCAAAAAGGTAGTAGTCTACACCCAGTAGGAAAATAAATAGGGTAAACTTTTAATTTTTTTTTTTAATTGCAAGCTTCATGCTGGTGGTAAACTGTATTCCACATGYGTACAGATCTGCAATGGCTATGCTATAGTATTAGCAGCATTAATGTGGAAAGACTTTACCACACAAGTCCTAAAGTCCTGCAGGTAGCCAGCTTTGACAAATATGTCAATATAAACTCTCAAAGTTGGCTCATTTTTAAACTATAAGATACTTTAATCTACCCTTTATATGGAGAAGAAAAGGAGATTCATTTTGCATAGGCTTTTTACTCGACAGCAGTCTTTATGCACTTAGAAGAAATGGTTTGTTTTTCCAAAAAAAAGTTTTCTTACCACTTTCTGCACTTTATCTTCCCCCAGTGATTCATACAAATCAGTGCAATACACATACAGAATCAGGAGGCTCAAAAGAAAGGCACTGCAGCTTACAAATTCAAAGAAGTAAAGTCCACTACAGTTGTAGCATTCTTCCACAAGTTCTTCACAAACAACAGCCACTAAAGAGAAAATCTGCAAACAAATAACATGCTTGAGTTGGATCAAGTCTCTAACATCTTCAACAGACATCTCTGATATGAAGATTAATACAGCTAGCTGTGACAAAAACTCTCAATCTGCAAAGAGTTTGGTGAAGTTCCACACTATTTTCTTACAGATAGAAATAATTATACAATGACATGGTTTACACTTGGTTGTTAAAGGTGGTCCATAAAGTACACTCAGGTAAGCTGAGCACACAGCCAAACAGAGGCTTCTTGATTAGACAGACAAGATTCCTGTTTTGTGGTTTTGTGCAACTGCCAGTTTGAAGGAGATGAGGCAGCATGGAGAATACACATCCTGCAAAATACTGCTGCTTACGACATACAGCTGCACTCAGTTCTGAATGTATTTGGGTTCAGGGCAGTGGGGGAAACTGGACAGCCCTGACACACACAGCTACCTCCGTAAAAGTTCACAGGTGATGTTACCTCACTTGATAAAACTTCAGAGAAAGTCCATGAACCCAACACTCACATGCTTGTGACCCAGTAATGACAGAAGCTCAGCTGCTCTTGTAGGAACTGAAACCTTCACTATGTTCAAGCATGCTAGACAATGTTTAATCTATGCAGAGCTCCATCTTCACCTTCCCGCCACARTGTGTTTTGAGAAAAGAACATGACTTACTTCCTATACAGTCCCCATATCCCTGCTGCTGGATTTTCTACTGTTTTATCATACAAGAAAGAATATTGCTTTATTTAACCGTTCGCTTATTTTGGCCACTTCTTGCTAGTTCCTTCATCCTGTAAATAGCATCATTTCCTTCATCCCATAAACTTGGCATAGCTTTACAGATCTTCATAGTAAGGAGTTCACCAAATTAAAATGAAACCATGAGCAGGAATCAGACTGGGTCATAAAACTGAGACTGATATGAGAATGACATGTATTTTTAATAAGAGTATGTGGGCAATAAAGAAGTTGACAGTTCTTTGTTTTAAAAAAAAAAATCTAAATTTAAGATTCAGAATTTTTCTTCGAAAATAACCATCAGTCTTTGGTTTCAGTTTTCTCACAGTAAAAACAAGAACAACAATTTAGCAGTAGGAAGTGTAAATTCCCCTTACTAAGTCAGGTTCAGAAGAGCACTTCAGAGAACCACGTTTTTGAAATGCAACAACATAAACAGGAGCTCAGAAAGGGAAAGAATGGGAGCTGGGAAACATCAGTAGGGGAAACTATCACGCCTCCTCATGCTTCCTTTCTCTCCCACAGTGGTTGGCAACACAAACTTCTCAGCAGCCCTTGCACCTAAACCAGTGAACTACAATGTCAGTCCAGGAATGTTTTAAACTCTGACTTTCCAGTTTTTATGGTTTCAGTTTTTTGTTTGGTGGGGTTTTTTTTTTGTTTGTTTTTTATTTATTTTTTTTTCCTAAACATGGGCTTATAGCTGCATCCAATGACTTTCAATTACACGTTTTTCACAAGGTCAGCTGTGAGATAGCACTGTACATGAAAACTTATCTCTTTTTATAAGTACTGGAAACAGAAAGTCATCACTTTCACTTGGGCTGAAACAAAGCAGAAMGAAAATAAACCTGTCCTTAAAAGAAAGTATATGTCCAGATAACCATAATATGATCTAAATAGCTGAAAAAAGCTTCTCTACTGAGTGTACAACCTGAAAAAAAATCCCACTCAAACAGCAGTTATAAAGGGTTCAGTGTCAAATAACTGAGATTTACCAAGTACAATCGTGTGTGGGACTTGTCCAAGTCGATATTCAATTTTTTTATTAATAAGCTGAGTAATAAAATAAACACATCAATTTAAAAAAAGCTGGCTTGAAGAACTTTGAGTAAGTGTAAGTTAACGTATCAGCAGCACATTTATAAGATGCCAGAGAGCTCTGCCTGGATTTCTTAACTTGCTCTTTGATATCACTTTCAGGAAAAAAACAGGTATTCCTCTGTTGTCCTACTGCCACCAAAAAATAAAAGTTTTCAACACCAAAGGCATTGTTGGAGAAGCACTTGTTTTGCATTTTTAAAATTTTGTTATTAGTCCTGTCTGTACATACACCAGAAATTAAACATCTTCGTCTGTCTCTTACCAGCAAAAAATTATTCATTGACACTGACATTACAGTTGGAAGTTTCTAMACAAATGTCAATTTCATAAAGAAGATTTAACAAGTCAATTACTACAAAAGAATTTAACAAATGAATTGCTACAAAAATAGAGCAGATCAATGACCTTGCCAGCAATCCTGTGAAGATGCTTGGCATCTGGGAGGTACTGGGATTCCCTGTACAAAATCTTCTTCAGGTAGGTGCACATATTAATTCTCTATTAAGTTTGCACAATTCAGGCTACTACAGAACATTAACAGCTCAAAAAGGAGCTGATTTTTAAGCCTGAATTACAATTTTCCTTTCCAGCCAGGCCATTTTGACTCAAGTTAAACAATAATTAATGACAATTTGTCCTGCTTTAGGTAAGAATTAGTTTCTACYTCAATCTTGGCACAATACACATTGTGCCATTTGCCTTTGTGCTGAATTTGAACCAGTCRTGTACTAACAAAAACATTCCACCTAYTAAAACAAAAACAAAACAAAAAAMCCCCCACACAAACAAAACAACAACATCCTAGAAACCTGTGCAATAACATGCCTCACAGCATCCTTTGGGCACTCACATTTGTGACTTTTAGCAGTGACATTTTCCTTGTTTCATTTGCTCGAAAGAACTGGCTAAGGTTACAGAGCATGCCATTATTCATCTGAAGAAAAGTATTTCTTAGGTCTAGAAGCCAGTTTTCTGCAGGTGATTTCAGAGTGTTTTATAGAAAACTCTGGATCACCTCTACAATGAACAGAGCCCACTTTCTGATTGCAACACCCTGTTTAGCAGTCCACCCCAGCAATTATCAGGGCATAATCCCAGTAACAACCACTGCTGTAACACAAAGCCAAAAGGTAATGACCATCACTGACATTTCCAAAATCAATTCTATTCCCAGAACAGGAACCTTTTACTGCAGAGACAGAGGCTTCCACCTTCAGGACTTTCCGGGGCTTGTTTAAAGTGTTTTGACCCAGACCTAAAGATCTCTGCATTTTTATAAAGGTTACAAAAAAAGGAGGGAAAAATACTGGAAATTAGGAGGGTGAACAACTATAACTCCATTTTTTCTTCCTCTCACTGACTAATGGGTTCAGGCCACAAACTTGCTTATTTAAGAACACGTCAAGCAGCTATCCATCCTGTCCAGGATAATGATAAATTTTCTTTTTTTTCTACTTAGAAATCATTTAAATAATTAAACAGTTAAAGGCTTTGGTACATCAGTAGATTTGCCTACATAATCACTTATTTTATTTTAGTCAATGAACCTATTTATATAAACRTTCTGCTTGTTAGGGAACAGAACCCAGCAGATCTTGCTTTAATAATCTCCAGTAGATGAATTAAAAGTTTATGTTCCACTATATTTATTTAAAGCATTCTTGGGTGTGATTTTTGTTTTAAACACTCTTAGAAAACTTTATTTTTGGCAGTGTTAYCACTTTACAAACACTAAAGAATATTATATTTCTGGTTGAGGGTTTTGACTATGTATGAAATGAAGCTTAAAACCCAAATGTCCTCTTTTCTGCAATGGTGAAGTAACGAGAAAGGCTTGGAAATCACCTACAATTCCTGTAAGCATGACATATCTGACTAAAAAGCCACTGTGCTGGCTGCAAAATCTARGCTGACACACATTTGCAGTCAGCTGCCCTTTACCACCACGGGTTTCACCCATTCCCTGCTTGTACATAAGAGTAATGCTCCTCACATCCTTATCAGCACTCACACTGGTACATTTTGGAAGAGCCATCACCAAACACTAAACAGGACACTGAACAGGACCTTGCAGCAGGAGCCCAACKGCTTGATTCAGGAGCAACAATATGTATAAAAGGCARAAAATAAGCCTTTTATTTCCTGGTGAGCCCAGGGCTGCCTGACWTGAAGTGATGTGTCATGCAATAGGCCACCATGATTAYGGGTTTCTGGTGCAATTTTTTACCACAAATCACGGGAGAAATAGGCTCCTTAATTTTATCATGGACAGCCCAGACTGACAGGCTTAGAATGGGCTACAGGMGCAGCAAGAGAGGAAGGTCTGGAGCTCATAACCCAGCAATGCCCTTCCCAGTTCTATGCCCTATGAAGTTCAACCAAAGGCTTCTTCCTCCTGTTTTCGTACAATCCGGCCCTCAGAAGAAACCGCTCCATTTCCTGCGAGGCYTCCCTCTGATTTTAGCCAGGGCGGGCGGTGTTCGAGGCCAGCAGGCAGCTGGAGCACGGCGGCTGCAGCTCCAGCCGGGGTCGGCACCTACTCCTGCAGCTCGGGCAYGAGGAAGGAACACTCCCACCACTTCTCCACCATAAACCACTTTGAACCAGTATTATAAGGCACCACGCCAGCTTTCCACCTGAGTTACAGGTCTGCACAATTTTAGTRACTCCATGCTCATGCCACGTCCTAAGTCAGGACACCTTCCCGGCGCAGCCCTTTCCGACAGGCTTTTTCGAAGCCTRTGCGCGGCCATCTCCTCCGCCTGCCCTGGTTCACCGAGGAGTTTAACTTTTAAGCGGTAGGGGACCGTCCTAAAGCCGAAGGTCACCACAACACGCTCGTTTCCATCCCAGACTGGGGCACCCCCGCCCCGCCGGGCTCAGCCCCGGCAGACTGTGAGTCTCTCCCGGGCCCGGGGCAGCGACCCTGCCAGGGGCGCACCCTCCGCGCCAGGCCCGGCACGTCCCGCACGGCGAGGGGAGGAGGCACTCACCGTCTGTATCACCTTGACTGGCAGCCGCCATCCCCACAGGTGCCGCAGGGTGCAGCCCAAGGGGAGGCGGCGGGGCCTCTTCGTCTCGGGTTCCGTGGTCGGATTGTAGACTTTGCTGTCCATGGCCAGGCCGGGGCGCCGGCTCCCAGCTGGAAAAAACCGAAAGCAAAAGAGCGGCGGGCAGGGCGTCTTTGCCTCCTGGTTCCGTGGTCTGCTTGTAGGCGGAGCTGTGCTCCCTAGGCGGGCCGGGCCGCCGGCTCCCAGCTGGAAAAAACCGCAAGAATAAGGTCGGGAGGTAGCGGGACGCGTCCGGTTGCGTGGTCTGCTTGTAGACAGAGCTGCGCTCTCTGGCCGGGCCGGGTCGCCGGCTCCCGGCTGGAAAACACCTCAATAAAAAGATCGGGAGGTAGCGGGACGCCTGCGGTTGCGTGGGCTGCTTGTAGGCGGAGCTGTGCTCCCTAGGCGGGCCGGGCCGCCGGCTCCCAGCTGGAAAACGCCTCAAGAAAACGAGCGGAAGGCGGCGGGACGCCTCCGGTTGCGCGGTCTGGTTGTAGGCGGCCCAGTTCTCCATGGCCGGGCCGGGCCGCCGGCCGCCATCTGGGAAAAACCGCAACAAAGGGGGCGGCAGGCGGCGGGACGGGAGCGGGCAGGGCGAGAGGCCCCGGGAAGCCCGGGGGGCCCGGGGGGCGGCGGTTGCGCCGACGGTTGGTCCCGGCGGGACAAAGGCGCTGCCGGCGGCGCCCCCTGGCGGCCGCGGGCGGGAGCGTGAGGGACGGCCCGGGCCGCGGGGTCGCCTCAGGCCCGGTCCGGGCTCAGTTCGCCAACAGGGGCTTGGTAAGTAAAGTTTACAGGAGTATTCGCTTGTCACACGAGATTACAGTATCAAAAGAGGGGGTTTAAGGTAAAGYGTTGCGTGGTTACATTCACATAATCAATTAGGTTGGAAAAACCCTTTGAGATYATCGAGTCCAGCCGAACACCAGCACTGTGTCAACCAGACCATGGCAGTRAGTGCCACGTCCAGTCTTGCCTTAAACACCTCCACAGACAGTGACTCTGCCACCTCCTTGGGCAGCCCATTCCAGTGTCTAATCACTCTTTCTGGGAAGAAATTCCTCCTAATGTCCAACCTAAACCTCCCCTGGGTGCTGCTTGAGGCTATGTCCTCTTGTCCTGTCATGGGTTGTTTGAGAGAAGATCCTGATCTCCATCTTCCTACAACCTCCTTTCAGGCAGTTTTGGATATCAGTAAGGCCAYCCCTGAACCTCCCTATCTSCAGGATAAACAATCCCAGCTCCCTCAGCTGCTCCTYRCAGGACTCGTACTCCGGACCCTTCACCAGCTCAGCTGCCCTTCTCTGGACACACTCCWGCACCTCAATGTCCTCCCTAAATTGAGAGGCCCAGAACTGGGCAGAGCACTCGAGGTGTGGCCTCACCAGTGCTGAGTACAGAAGAATCATTGTCTCTGAAGACATTCCTTGTTGTGAATGAGAAAATACTCATATCACCAACCTTCTTCTAATATATTCCCATACCTTTGCCCAGGTCAGCTTTTAAAAGTAACTATAAAAGTTTTTGTGGCCTACTAAGAGTAGATTGAACCTTTTATATGTAAGCAAAGGTGTGTTATGTTTGTTTCTATATTWCTGATGTATTACCCACAGAGCTATTATGGTCCTTTGTAGTCAAGTTCAATTATACTTGTTTAAATTCAAGAAATGGAAGATTGCTACAGGTTGAAAAAAGAGGAGATTTRCTTGCTTAACATTAGCTGTATAGAAACAGATTCCCTGAACAGGTCAGGCTGTTCAGATACTGCTTCTCTTTGGGAAACACACAATGCAGTGGGAATGTGCTATAGAGCCCCATGAGGCTGGGGCTACTTTTAGCTCTGGCAGGACCCCCCCCTAACCGGGCAGATGCAGAAGTATGGGCCAGACCAAAGCAGCTGGGCCATGCTCCCTGCTGAGTGTGKACCAGCAGGCTGTGTGCTTCTCCCGGTAAGAAAACACAATCCAGGGGAATACAGTGTCCCTAGGCAGGATCATACAGACCTGCCACTGTCACAATGTTTGGCTGCAGGAATTGGCTTGGGAGGCAAATGAGTAAGGCAAGTCCTGTGATTCCCAAGGCGTGGGCGTTTCCACTAAAACAAGTGAGGTATCACCATGGGTGTGCCCCAGCTTCTGCCTGGGATTGGGGTGAGTCTAACATGGCTCTGTTGGCAGCACCCCAGACTACAGGACTGAGCAGGTAGGTGCAGCCAGGAACATTTGCTGTTACCGCTTATAAAGTCCCAGTGCCTTCACTACCTTTTTTCACACTAGAACATTATAAATTAGATTACATTACAGAAGCTGGCATCTCTCTTCTAAAGGAAATTTTCTTCTTGTTTTCTTTTCTTCCTTGATAATATTTCACAACTGGCTGAATAACTCCAAAGCCACAAAGCATATGTCTAGGCTATACTGTGGTCTGACAGAGACAGGACTTAACCGAGATAGAAGCAGCTGTCAGGTCTTTTAAGATGTTCAGTAGAATCTAAGGCTATTTTGTAGCCCTTCCCTTGTRAGTCTTTAGAATGCCTTCATGCAGAATTGCTAGATTATGAATACAGATGTTAGTACTGAAGACAACTGTCTTGAGGACAGACWGCTTTTCAGGGAGCCACAGAAACACAAAACAAGACTACAAAAGATAAAATAGATGGCAACCTCTTTCCAATTTCTACTGTCTTTAAGCTGGTTTTCCCGTTCAGGCCCTCTCCAGGAAATACATATCAACGATGCATGAATGATAAAGGTTAGCTTGCCATTTAAAGCCTAAYTTATTGAGGCCAATTTATTTATTTTTTTATAAGAGGTTAAGGAAAAGTGAAACTACAGCAAAGCTAGGGAACTGTAAGATCATGTGACAGAGAACAAATGAAAACTGGACAACAGCATAGCAGTTGGTATCTTGAAAATAGTTAAAGCATTACATTATGCTGCTCTTCACAGAGGTACAGCAGGTATTCCTCACCCTTTTTATCACACTAACAGTACAGTATTTTTCCTTTAAAGAGGGGATTGAAACAACAGTTACTGTAAGTAACAATACGCTTTAATGCAAATAACAGTAACTGGCTGACTGTGATGTGATGGAAATCCCATTCCAGGTATACAGCTATTAATTTCCTTTTGGTTATGTGCTACACCTGACAGTTTTCCAGAAAAAGAAGTCTTTCTAACCCTGCCACAGCATCTTCTGGACTGGCAGGAGCAGAGCTAAAGGCAGGACATGGTGGCAGAGAAGCAACCCCACAGTTAGATGCTGAGCTGTGCTAACATCTCCAGTCAGCCAGGCACAGGGAGGGACATTGTGGAAGCAGATTAGTGATGAGTGACCTGGTTTTCTCCCTCATTATGTCTCCTCCAAGACACCCTCCATAGTGACCAAAAAGCAACACCAACAGAGAAAGCCCCCTGACTAGAGGAGATGGCATTGTACACAGTATAGCTGTATGACAGTTGCCACTTCTTGCCCCCATGTTGAAATAATTTCCAAAACTGTGACTGGAGTTCCTTGAAGCAGTTGAGTAAATGCCAGCTACTGCAATAAGGGGGCTCCAGGCCACAGCTGCATTGCTGTTTTCATCAAGTGAGCCCCAGTGGCTCTTTGGCACGCTCTGCGTAATGTGTTACAATGCAACACTACAGCCTGAGTCGCTCACACTCAGAATTGGCCTCACRAATTCATGTTCTCCTTTTTTCACTTTCATATATGCAGTTATGGGGTTTTTGCTTTTCTTGACAGAAGGCAAGGAAGAAGGAAGTAGAAAAATGGGAAAGCAGCTTGGAAGCCAAAACCACTGAAAGAGACAGACTTAGTTTCATTGGAAGAGTGATGAGGAAGAGGAAGAAGAGTATGTTACTGCACAATTCAGGGAGCTCCATTGAAGGCAGCCTGAGGCACATCTCCCTCCTTCATTTTGATGTTCTCMCATAGGCACCTCAACATATTCTGTTCAAGACTATCCCCATGTATTACATGAAATAAATACAGGATGATTAGCTAGCAAATGGAATATTCCAAGTACTGCAACAATGAGCTCAGAGAAGACTTCAATGTGTTGCATCTGTTGAACTTTCTTTAGCTCTTGAGGCTCTATTTTTGTGCTCAGTATTGCAACTGAACTTCGTAAACCGTGAAGTTTGCGACACTAAACAGGCTGGAATGTGTGATTTCTAAACAGCTGAAGACGAAGAGTTAGCATTTTTAACAGCTATTACTAAGTATCCCTTATGGCACCAGAGATGAAATCCCCACACTTTCCAAATGCAAGCTTAGGCTAACTCTTCTCAGTGGTTTTCTGCATGCATCTGCACGGCACAGAGAAGCATTAAGCCATGAGGTATTTGATAGGCAACAGTTCTGCTGCTGTAGGTGTCCCACTGCAAACTGTTTGCTCCCCAAGAAGAGATTGCAGCCCAACAGGCAGCAATTCCTGCATTTCAGAAGTATCACTAGAAATTTAAGGTTAATATAGTAGCTAGTCCATCAAACCTAAAAGCCATGTGCACRTTCCAGAGATTGTAATTTTCAGCTGAAAAATATGACCTGCCTGGAAATAAAGTGGACATTTACTCATAAATTTCAAGCTTAAAATTTGCAGAACAGCTTTATTAGAATCAGTATACTCAAAAGAACTGACGTGGGAACAGGGTAGAGAAGGAGGAAGAGAAGATTTACAAAATTCCCCTGCAACCTTTTAGTTTCAGTCCAATCAGCAACTTGTCTACATTGAACTAGCCCTGAAAGTCTAAAGGAATTTAGTTGATTTATATTGTAGCATTTTTTCAGTGTTCATACTGAATAGAATTTTAGAAGTATTGTTATTAAAATTGTGTCCTGTAGTTCTTGTATCACCTCTTTGCTTTCTGCATCTTATGTGCTAGTCTGAAACTTTGTACCCAACAGCACTAAAGGCACAGAAGAGTGATTGAGAGCAAAATGAATGTAATTTGTAAAGTTACTCTTTCAAAAATTGAGGTAATCCCAAACCTAACCCCTCCCCAGCCTAGAGCAAAAAAGTATTCTTGCCAAATTAGCTTCACTGTTTTCACCCAATTTATTTCTTTCGGTCCTTCACTTGATGGTGAAAGGACAACAGGGAGCAGGGTTTACTGGCACTACCTTTTGTGAAAAGGGCCCTTTGTCACAGAGACTGTGTTTTGCATGATAGCTGTGGTAAATCCCACCTTAATTGTCTACTCTCACCAAAGCAGGTGTTGGGGGAACTGCAGCTCAAGGAAAAAGCAAGCAGCCCAGGAGCCTTGGTCTCATCAGATGGAAACAAGAAGTCAAAGACATCAGGTTACACAGAAATATTCTCAGGTACTTTCCTTTTGTGGTAAATTTTCCCCCCAGACAGCATGAGCAGGCTGCAGATAGGAAGTGACAGTAGCATTAAGAGAATTTGAAGGAGGTAAGCAAGCTACTTTAGTCTTTTAGAATGAAGAGGCATGGTAGGGGACAGTCTTTGTGTAAACAAGCATTTGTAAATAAGAATTTAAAAATCAAAACAACAAAAAAAMTCCAAAGCTATAGGGGCTTAGGGAAAAACACATTTAGAAGCTTCAAATACACAGAARTGACATCTGTTTCAAGAAGTGAAATTATAATGAGTCATTTGTAAGGTTTTCCCCTGTCCCAGCCACCCCAAATTAGGGCACCTGGTGTAATAGCTATTAATATATTATATGGCCACTTTCCCAGCTTCATAAAGGGTTTTGYGCTTTGATAGATGCTCAAAGGAACTAACCTAGACTGCAGTTGTCTTTCAAAAATATGGACAGTATCCACTGGTTTAAAATGTTGCCCTTAAAATCCRGTTCCACCCTAATGACACATACCACTGCAGTTGTGTGAGAATGGGTCCTGTTTTTATCACCAGAGGATCCCTTCTCTCAAGCACGCTCCAAATTCAGTTTCAAGTTTACATACTGAACCTAGACAACTGTTCTGATACTGATGCACGCCACGCATCCATCATTAGAAGCCTAATTTTTTTCTTCCAAACAATTTACTCTATACAGCTGTTCATCAGCAGGTCATGCATTTCCCTATGTGTCCCCCCCAACCTTTACTGAACTGTTGACATAAGCAAAATTTTCAGGGCTGCAGTTAAAGACAGCTAAGAACATTCACTGAAAATTCTCAGTTGACAGTTCAATCTTCTATTTTAACAAGTGTGCTTAACTTGAGRGAGTTAAGTGCACAACTAGATAAATGTTGCTCTTAAATAAATTTAGGTATTTTGAAAATATGGAGGTAACTCAGGTAAAGGGAGGTGATCCTGTCCCTCTACTCAGCCCTAGGGAGGCCACACTTGAAGTGCTGTGTCCAGTTTTGGGCTCCTCRGGAGCCCTGATCAGGTCCCATGGAGGAGAACAAAGATGATTAAGGGAAGGGAGCATCTCTCTCACAAGGAAAGGCTGAGGGAGCTGGGTCTGTTCAGCCTCCAGAAGAGATGACTGAGAKGGGACYTCATCAATGTCTGCCAGTATCCAAAGGGAGRGTGCCAAGAGGAYGGAGCCAGGCTYTTCTTGGTGGTGCCCAGCAATAGGGCAAGAGGCAACAGCCAGAGGAAGCTCTGCTGGAATGTGAGGAAGAACATCTTTACTGTGCAGATAACCAAGCACRGGAACAGMTTGCCCTGAGACACTATGGAGTCTCCCTCACWGGAGAGTTTCAAGAACTGCCTGGACATGATCCTGTGCCATGTGCTCTGAGATGGCTCTGATTGAGCAGGGAGGTTGGACAAGGTGACCCCACTGTGGTCCCTTCCAACCTGACCCATTCTGTGAATTCACCAGAACCACTACAGAATGCAGGAACTGGGGAAGAAGAGTACTACCATATTCAAAATAGAGAGATTTCTAACAAATCAGAGAAATTAACGCTGATTTTAAAAAAAACCTAGAAAATCTGAACTCATTAAAATGTCTTGGCAATCATTTGATCAGGATATATCTTTTACATTTCCTAGTCTGAGGCTGTAAGCAGAAAGTAACCACAAATTTCACAGAGAAAAGAGCGATGTTCAACATTTGTGTACTTAAAGCTTAAGTCAAGTCCTAACCTTGGTCAACTACTAAGACAACACACTGCAGCCAGCAGCAGGATCCTTAGTCTAATGTGTGCTCTGAAAACACTGGAGCACAAACCACCCAAGTCAGATAAGCTAGTTTCACTCCTAGGAACAAACACTGCAGATTTATCCCCTTCCTTCCAGAAGCAATGTTTTAAGGAAGTTTAAATATCTGCCACTGATGTTATTAACTGAGAGGTGAAAATATAAAAGCATGTTTTAAGATGTTTTGCACCACATCCTTGGATGTAACTGTAAACGAACAAGAACACCATGGCTTCAATGAAAGTTATTTAAATTTGAATGCAGAGAATACTTTATTAACTGATTACAGTTTTGATGACCAATTTTAAACCATAAGTAGTGTGGGAAACATAGTGGGGGACATTAAGGCTGAGCCATATATATATAGACAAATCTGGATACTGATATTCTGTACATTTAACCTCTGCTTTTTCTTTATACATCTTTTATTCAGTGTCTGCAATTAATCAAAGAGTAATAAACAAAAAAAAAAAACCAAACCTGGCCACTAATTTAGTCTTATACCCRGAATGAATTTTTGCATGGGTTTTTGAATGCAGTGTAAATTTCTGTGGAGACGAAACAGATTTTTTTAAACCATATTCCCAATTAAGTGTTTAAGTATAACTGGASTTTGTTGCTATTATAGACTTGTGCAATTATTTTTCTCTTTGAAAAACTAGCAGTAGTTCTCTCACGTAGAGGTTAAATCTATTTAAGATAGTATTAAACTTACCTAACAGACCGGGAAAYGAATATAAATTAAGTGCCTGTGGTGTGTATCAGTTTTCTTGCTCTAAGCAACCCCTATCACTTAAGTGGACATACTTGCAATTTTACAGAATTACACTGAATTTTCAACAAAACCCAGAAAAAAAAAATTAATGTACTGGTTTTGCACTGTGAGCAGGGCTTCTACACAATGTGATACTGTTTTCCATCTGTACAGCTCCCTTTTGTAAAGTTGGGCAACACATATAAAAGAAAGACAGACATCAATGGTTTGTGTTCTGAAAGATATTTCAGTTCTTTAGTTCCAGTCACTGAAGGAAGAGGCAGAGGCAAATTTGAATTATCCCAGAAAACTGAACAATTGGTTTTATTTGGTGTCTTCAAGATGCTTCACCTTCTGTGGGAGATGTAGATGATGTAGGAGAGACCATTTCAGGTTTTCGTGAAATTCTGTCCAATTCTGCCTGAACATCTGTTAAAACTGGCTTCTGACCTACAAAATAAATGTGTATGGTTCAGTCATGTTTATGAAAAGCCTTGTATCTTCGATTCYCAAATCAGACAAACCCTAGTAATTGTTACTGCATGCTTTAGGTGCACAACTAAGGCATAAGGCCAAAACCCAAAAGAAACAGAAAGGAAACAGTAGAAAGTCATATCCTTTCATACTGCTGAAGAGTTAAAAGCATAAAATAATAAATACWGTTAAGACTAGCAGTTATGACTGCTTCTACACAATTTTCTGTATAATTTGAATTTGAAATAATGCTGAATGTAAAAATCAGTGGTTTCACCAAGCCCAGCAAAGCCAGTTTTGTGTACTTAAACAGCATAAACCTGACACCACTGCTCATGYGCGCACACAGACCTGCAGATGGCAAATCCCTTTCTCTCCTCACCCACTTACCTCCTCCCTAACTTGAACTGGCACAAGCATTTGTGCAGCCACACTCTAACCTAATTTAAGCTCAAAACACACCATTTTCTCCCACCTTTTTAATTCCTACCCTTTAGTCTAGGTTTCTATCCCACTATGTTCTATAGCAAGAATGGAGGAGCCAACATGGGAAAAAGCAGTGCAGGATTAGGACTCCAACACTGACAAGAGTGCAGAGCATCTGTAAAAGAATGTGCTACAACTGCACATGTGTCATCCCAGCATCCTTTCTGAAGATACAAATTAATAGGATCTATCCATAAAGGTAATTTTGGCCAGAGGAACTTTGCTGCTCTTCAAATCATTTAACAAAAGAKAACACTTTATTAGAATCAAAGCAGCTAACATTCCAACTACTAAGCAGARGAATTTCCCAAAGCTGCTGAGGAAAAATTAATTCTCAAATCCCAAACTACTGTCTTAACWGACAGTTTTCAGATTTGAAGAGTGAGTGACACAGATACCACTAAATACAGACAGCAAACACTGAGGAAGGTGAAGAGGCCACATCTAAGCCAAATTTGTTTGTATTTATGGTAATTCCTTGAAAACATAGTCCTTTCTGAYGTTAAACTGCCTATAACCCTAACCCTTCATTTGTTGCATAGAGGGAAACATCCGAGAACTGTTTTGCTCCTCAATAATTAAATTCTGTCCTTGAAGTTTCTGCCACAGCCCCAGACAGAACACTTTTCTGGAGTGCTGCCTCTGTTTGCTTGGCATCATCCAAACCTGCTGCCAGCCACTCCCCACAGGATTTTTCAGTGGGTGCTCTCTGTGCCTCATATTGCRTCAGCTGCATTTGTTTGAACAATCTCCATATGCTGTTCAAACTGGCACTGCTGACTTTGCCTACAGCACATTAGGAAGCACTCAAACYTTGCTTAGCCCACTGAGTCTTGCACTTAGAGAAGGGAAGTGTGCACAGGCTAAAAAAAAAAACYAGGGTTAATCTACACAAAATATTAGTAGGAAGTGTGAAGTACCAATGAAAGACCAGCATTCTCCCCTAAGTGCAGCACTATTAACCTCTGGGGAAGCAGGGAGGAAGGTGTCTRTGTACACATGATCTAAAATAATACAGAAACATTTTAAATTGGAATAGCAAGAAATGCCAGTATAGTCTTGCATGTAGCTTTAGCACAGTCACTATTAAACTTTCTAGATTAATAGTAATTATTAATTGCTTCATATATAAACAGCTGTCAAAAGAAAACACATAAGTATTTTTACAGGCTGCCACCAAACTCCAAGTACTCATCACATCAGAGCTAGAACTCTAGTGAAAGAAAATTTAAAGCTATTTTAATACTGACAGTATTGTCAAAAAGAACCAGCTTGAAATATGGTCCTAATCTATTTAATTAAGACTAGAAGAGGCTTATGGCATAAGCCATTTCATTGGAATGGTGGAAACAAAAGGAAAAAACAARGAACTCATGTAGACAYGATTCATGCTTAAACTACATGAAGATTYTTTCTTTGATCCTCTGAAAGCCACAAAAAGGCAATACTAAAGTGCTGTGAAAACAAAAGCAAAAAGCCATATAGAATATAAACCCAYATAAATATATATAACATTCCATTAAATATAGTAGTATTCATACTTTTGATAAACTATACTAACAGGAACAATCCATCTCTCAATTTAGACTGAGTCGATCTTTAATGTCATAAATCATACCTGACTTTTTTGCTGATGGTGGTAAGTTGCTGCCAGCACCTCCAGTGCCACCTCCTCCTGGACTGCCACCAACACCACCAGGGCCACCAGGAGAACCAGTTTTCTTGCTCAGGAGACTATTAAAGAAGTTAGCCAGGACTCCTTCAGATGTAGCTCCAGCTACAAGGGGAAGAAGGAARGAAAAACCACAACACAAAACCAACACAGATTTTCTAAGTAAATACTTATTTAGTGTGTTAATAAATCTAAATAAGCACATTAAAGCAAGCAGGCAAAGCAATTATTTTGCTTCTCCAGCTGCATGTGTGCCCTCACAAGAAAAGGTACCTTTCATATTGGGATCAATCTTTTTTGACCCAGTGGGGATAGGTGTAACACTGGCAACATTCGATGTTACAGATCTATTTGGTGTCCTAGGAGATCCACCAGGAACTCTTGGTGAGGCATCCTATTAAAAAAAAAACAAAMCCAAAAAACAACAGAACAACAAACCTGAAGTGTAAGAATAGATTAAATGAAGCATTTTGTTATTTCTCACACCTCCTAAGCTTTTGTATTTTAAATGTAGTATCTTATGCAATTGAAACGAGATAGGATTATATTTTGCCGATTGCGTACAAGTTTTTTCACACTTGTAGAACATTGTTAAAAYTATTAATTTTGGTGTAACTAAAGCACAAGAGAAGATTTTAATTTCATCCCCATGAGAAACCTGAAAATCCACGTGCCTCTGGCCACAAATGCCTTCTAACATACAAAAAGGAAAGCCAGGACCTTCAGCTCTTGCTGTCAATACAAGTTGTCGTGACTCACTGTGAAGTATCRTAATTTGAGAGCACTATTTGACAGAGTCTTTAAATACTATGTAGTTAAAAACAGATCAAACCATATTTGATAGTGCAGATAAAAGCAACCCTCTAAATATACAAAAGTTAATGATTTTCATGTGATGATATTTAAAATTTTTGTTACTAACCACTGGCCTTCCTGCAGCAGTAGGTGGTTGTTTAGCCAACTGTGACTGCAAAAACACAAACATACACATGAAGTGTTAGATATTAGTGACTAAGAATGCAACCCCAAATTTGCATTGGGAATGTTCTTAAATGAAACTCTTGTTGATTGTTTTATAGACAGAAAATTACCTGCTGCTTCATAAGAAACACTTGGTCATCCTCTGCTACAATTTCTTTTTCATGAACAAACTGCAATACAAAAACATAACCATAAATTTGACTAAAAGAAAGAAAGAAAGGRGTTTTTTAATTTGCTAGTGAATATGACCAAAACATTCAATAATGAAGTACATGTCTAAAATACTATGATTGCTGCATATCACAWTTTTCATATTTAAGACSGCTGCCTCATGATTTCATTTAGGCCAAGTTAATTAGAAGTGAAATAGAATTATCATTAACTCCTTTGACCTGTTAGGCATAAAGCTGTAGATACATTTGTAGAAAGACCTACTAAAAAGTTCATTTAATTGTTCAGTAAAAAGGAATTAAGTAAATGGTTATAAGGCCCATTCAGGGGTCTCAGGATCAGTCAGAAATGTTCATGGATGCACACACTCTGCATCATGTCCATCTCTGGTAATTTATTGAGGCCTCACCTCAGTATTACGTTACAGGTAACTATGGCACACATGACTCTTCACCTGTGTTGCATCACATTGGTGCAGGAACTGGACATGGACATCTCAGATCCCAGTTCTATGCATCAAACTGCAAGCACTCCCCTTCGAAATAATCTCATCAAAAATTTTGCCCAAGCAAGCATGGCAAATATCAGTATCAAAGTTTATAATCCAGRCCTGAAGTTTATAACCGTGCAAGAGGAAATATTGTCAGTTATATTTTCCTTGGACACCTATTTAAAATGTCTTGATATTTTCCCTAAAGATTTCAGAAAGGACGTAGTATTAGTTTTCTCCATTAAAATAATTCCCACTTGAAAATAAAGTCAGTCACAAAATCTTAGCTTTGTTAGAAAAAAAGCTATAGAAATATTTGCCTTCAATAACCTCTGAGTGCACGGGAGTCCACTGCTGCAGGAATTTTGTTCAACAACCTCACATATGTTTACAGGTCATTCTCTCAAGGCCTTTTGTTAGATAGTACAATGGAAAATACGCTAAATATATGCAGAAGCTGTTTGCACATGTTTATTTTTTATTTTACACTGTCTCAAGCTTTCTTATTTTAAATACTCCAAAAGAAAAAGAAAGTATGAAATTATAAACAAAATAAAGAGAAAAATGAAAAATGAAATGTTCTTAAAAAAAAAAAACAACAACCTGAGAAACCAGTAAATCATATTTAGGCTTTTCAATACCAAATACACCTTAAAGGCAAAACAAGTGTATTTGTAGTCTTGAATAATGTAACAGTGGAAGAAAAAAAGGTGTAAGCTAAAGAAGAACTATACAGAACAAAAACACATAATGATCTTTTTTGTTAACTAAAGAGCAACTTTAAGAACAAAATAAGAACACCACCCTATGGTACATGACACTTTTGATAAAACGGAAGCATAGTCTCAATGAAAGTGAAAAAAACTGCAGACAAATAAATAGCAAAGCAGTTAAATGCAAAGATATCTCAGTGTACCTTTCTGACTGGTGGTTTTGTTATGATATCTTCAAAAYTGTCATCTGCTTTTAGTGTCTGGAAGTTCTCATGCAATATTCCTATCTTCTTGTCATTATCCCAACCTGCAGGACTAGAGAAATAATTATTTGGCTTAAAAGTCTATTGCTACTGCAGGCTATTYTTGCATGCACTCCTGAACTGCACCCAGCTGAGAGCCAGCAAAGCTGTCACAGTGCCCATTCTCTATGCAAGCTGGTTAGTGATCAATATGAACAAGTACAGACTAGTTCAACATAGCAGAAAAAATCTCTGGGCTTAACATTTCCCTTTGGAGCAGTGAGTGTTTGTAATCTTCATCCATTGGCCCTCACCAAATTCCATGGAACTTTAAAAAGCATAAACCAAAAMAAGGCTCTAAATGCTGCTTTAAAGTATTGCACAGGTACATTTTGTAAACACACACATACAATAGTGCAGGTAACTTACATAAATACTGCATCTTTTTCCACAACAACAGCTGGAACATTGAAAGGAAATCCGTACAACTTCTGGACTATATATTTATACACTAAATCAATGTTTTTGTTTTCTTTTACTGAAGTGTAAATAAGTGCAGCCCCATCTGAATAAAAACGTTAAAGAAAACTCAGTTTAGTGGCTACTAAAAGAAAATGAAGTAACCTTTAAACTATCAAAAAARAGTCAGCTACTTTGTAGAATTTTGAAAGGGAATACAAAACCAAAGCAAAACAGGTCAAGTAACTTCCAACATTTCATTCTGAAATAAGCTATTAAGTAATTTAAATCAATCTTTCTTTTTTCTGCATTTGTTTTAGGCCAGCTCAACTGGTTTTCAGTAAAACTGAACTTTACTTGAACTGATTTTCAAGTAAAATTAAGGCTCTTCTTGCTTTCAAAGCCCCCCAGTACCAATGGTTTCACTACAATGCCTTTAAAACAGTCTTCTGCTTTTAGTGAAAAAAAATTCTCATGCCACATCCTTATATGTTCTCATTATCCCACCCTGCAATCACTGCAGCACTAACACTAGCAGCTTCAAAAATGCCAAAGACCTTCCACTTTCCCATCTGGGATTTTTAATTAGGGGAACAAACTCTTACATTATACAGTGATCTGCTTTTAAAGGAAATGAAGGCRAATGAGTTTACTATGTATCAGTTACTAAGAGACCAAGAGAGTGCTTAGTATTCTAGCACAGTTTGGTATCAAATTAACACATTATATGCACGGGATTAATAAAAGAGAAATTTTTACTTTGGGATTATAAAAACGCCAAATTGCCGAATTTATTTCTACATGCCTGCAATTCAAATCCTAGAAGAAACTTATACAATGGGGTCTGATTCCTAGTCTGTGAAATTTAGAATGGAATTTCAAGTTGTACATGGCATATGCAATCACGGAGGCTAATCCCGACTATTTTATATTCTTCTGTCGCACAAAAGAGTTACTACATAATTCCATCTTGAAAAATTAGGTCTTGGAAGCTCTTTGGAGGAAGTGCCATTTCAACTGAAGTCTCTGGCTCTTGAACTAATTTTTCCATACATCACCTGCTGTCCCTCCAATAGCATTTAAACTTCCCTTCCCCACAGCACAAATGATACAATGTAGGCATGTTACTGGCATCTAAAATCTTGATCTCAGGATGTCTATCTGACTAAACAACACCAGACAGTATTTTATACCCTTCTTAAAAAATGAAGTTTAAAAATAATAATAGCACAGCAACAGCTTCTGTGCATTGTCTCTGTACCAATACAAGGAAAGTCAGTGGACCTTGCCTACAGCAATTCAGACTTCTTTCCTTCCATCCTAACCTCATCCTATAGAATTCCTGAACACAGAGGAGACTGCATATTTAGGACAAAATTAATAACATGCCTTAGGTGCATCTGGAGCAAGATCATACTTAAATGAATTATCTTGTTGTTATTTTAGAGAGCTTGCCAGCTAAGATGTGCTGTTCTGAGAACTGATTTTCTAAATATRGAAATGGAGGCAATAAGGAAATTCATGGTAAGGGGACATACTAGAAACTCTAGTAGCTCTGTAAAAAAAAAGATACAAGAAAACGGAAAAATTTAATTCAATGTTGCCCATAGGGGTAGCTGAAGCAGACTGCAAGCTACAGTAAAAGACTTGCATCCTACTTTGGTACAGACACAAATATTCTTTTAAGCTTGTCATAATTAATATAAACATTGACTTGAGTAATTATATCATCTTTGTGATGTGTTAAAGGATACATTGTAAGCAAAACCGTCTGATATGTGACTGAATGAAGTCGAAGTGTTCATCTCTGTAGTCATGCTCTTTTTCCAGAACACTGATGGCATCACACTGTCAAAATAAACACAAAATTAATATACTGCTTTCARTCATCTACTAAAACAGCAGTGCTGCTACACATCCAGTTCACAAGGGGAAAGGGAGATGTTGTGGGGAGGGGTAGTGCAGAGGAAAACAAAAATCTGCTAAGATAGTTTAGAAGCACAATTGAACCTTTTTGGTTTTCATAATATATAACTGCATGTATATGGAATCAGCATAACATAAGTTCAAGTGACTGGAACTTTTCATTCACTCTCCCTCCCCACTCCAATGCACCCCCCACTCACAATCTCTGTTGAAAACTTACCACTAAATGATATCACAGTTTTTTACCCAATGTTTTTTACACACTGTGGCATCAAAAGACAGTGTTCTTAATCTAGTTACTAACTAGCTCTTTGCAAAGGGAGGCAAAAGCAAGGAATATGGAAGCAGAAAAAGAAAAAAGGTGTAGAGGTGGAGAAAAAAATAAAAGGAAACTAGCAGGTGGGAAAAAAATGCTGCTCATATGAGAGGTTAGCCTTCCAGAGAAGGAACAGCATATACATCAAAAGSTTTATGCCTTCCCTGGGGCCCAGCAGAGGCTGTAGAAGCAGTATGCTTAATGCCAATGAGAACTGGGGAGCTGGGGGGAAAAAACCAACAAAACCAGATAAAAAGTAGCCACAGGAGAACCACACCATTGTTTTCTTTAATATGGTCACATATCTAACAGAAACCAAAACAGATCACATAAACACCCTAAGAACTGAGAAAAGTTAAAAGTGCAGTGCTTCACTAACTACAATTCTCAAAGAAATTTATCTTCAGAAAAATATCAGAAATATTAAGAAAACCCACTATTTTCAGAATATGGAGGACTGTGGAAATCAAGGAGAACTCTAGTTGCTTATTGACTACCTCATTTCTGTGAGCAAAACCAGGTCTGAGGTATTTCTCAATTCCTAAAAAACTGGTAGAACTAACAGAAAAATAATTCCAAAATAACATTAAATAATGGGCTCCAGAAGATAACCAGTCTTCAATATTAAACACTTTTAAGGAGTTCTTAAGCGAGGTATTCAGAATAACTTAATAATCATGTGCTTTCCACCCCAATCCACAATTGACAGAATTACTTCAATAAAATATGCAAAAACCTAAAACATGAAACAAACCTTTGTACAAACTACTACTACTGGAATGCCTAAGTTACATGTTAGTGTATCTGCACCCAGGGGTAAAATCACACTGTCATCTTTGTCTTCCTGTAATGAAGTATTTCTTCTCTGTGGAGAAGCTGGAAAATCCTCGCCTGGTTCTATATACTCCTGGAAGTCTCTTACCACTGAAAGTAAAAAAAGTTACATTAAAACATCAGCTGCTTTATTATTTCAACAATGATTTCCACTGGCATTGATTTCTAGCACTGTACTTCTGCATCTTGGTGTTGAAAAAACAGCATGCACCTAATCCTGGCTAGCTGCTGGCTCTGTGCAGCACAAGGGAGAACTAGCAAGTCTGAGATCTGCTGGATCAGCAGCCAGAAGAACATGATCAGATAAAACTGCCCATAAGGACAACATGAAAGCATATTTTTTTTATCATTGTGAAACCACTGGGCGGTACTAAGGATTACTGTTTGATCTGCTTCCTAAAGGACATAAGTTTCCTTCCATTTTTATGGCAATGTTAATGGAACAGTTTGTCAGAATAAACAGAATTAAGCCTCACACAAACTGCTTAGATGCTASAGTATACCAGGTTTTACCTACAGACCCTTTGTCCACACTTCACTCTCTGTACAGTGACTCAATAGTAGTATAAACAAAAAATAATAGAATACATAAACACTAGTTTTAACTATCTTTGTAATTATTTGATAGCATATTAAACATTTGGTATGCTTTAAAATTATCAGATATTACTTTAAAATGTAGCAAGCAGGGTAAGTTACACTTTTACTTTCCTTTGTCCTAATTCYTGTTGCAAATCCTTGTCATGTTCTGCTGCACACGCCCAAGCCTCAAATTACACAGTCACTTWCTATTCCTACAGTCAGGGATGCCATGTGAGGCACAAAATGTCTGTATTTTTCACATCACATGTCCTGTTCCACACAGCAGAAACAAGGCTCAACCAAACCAAAGCAAAGCACTGCCTACTATTCCACGAGTAGCACATCCTGATTCAGCACAAGAAGTCAGGCAGCAGAGCAGCTCAGCTGCATCGTGCACAGGGCCAGTGAACTACAGCAAAATATCCTCACTTCTGTGTTAATCCACTGCTACTGTCACCAAACTGACTGAAGCCCTCTGAGTTCATTCCTAGAAAAGCATCTGAGCAATTAACAGAGTAAAACTTATTTCAACGCCCTAGAGGAAAAATTATATTAGGTGAAGATTATTCCATTTTTCTGCRGATCTTGGAGTTCACAATAACAAAAAGCACATGCACAGGTTATCATCTCAAAATGTGAACCCTAATTTAGGGAATGCTGCTAATTCAAGTCTGCTCCAAAGAGCTTCTTAGATTAACTGAATGTATCTGAAACCCAGAGTTCTCACCAAAATATGACAGTCACTCTACAGTGTCTTTCCTGTATAATATCCTGTCCTGGGATAATTGCATAAATCCTCCAGCAGATCCTAAAATTCCCAATGTGTGATCACACTAATCTTTATGTAAGTAGGGAAAGCAATAAAAAGGAGTATTAATTTAGTATATCACAACTTCAAAACTGTGGAATACTATCTCAGGTCTTCCTTAGAAACACAATTTCATTAAACACAGATTAATTCAGTGAAGAGGAACAGCCATTTCAACCCTTCACACACTGCTGCTATGTATCTACAAATGTCTTTCTGTATCAGTTCTAGTCCTCACAGGGTCTGTCTTTGAGTGGAATTAAACTGCTAGAAATGAAGACAAACACAGCAGCATGCCTCCAGAAAACTACACACACAAACCCTCAGTAGATTTCAGTCCTGGTAGCAAGTTAAATCAGCTCTCAGGAGCACTGAACCTGACACAGGAATCTAGTGGGATCCCACAGCCAAAAGCCAGGCAAGTGATGTGCCCTCCCTCCTTTTGGCAGTGTCAAGCTCCTGCCCGCCTAGCAATGCATGAAGTCACTTCACAACAGGATCAAAATAAAAACCAGCTTCTAGTCACATCTGGATTGTGTCCAGGGCCTCTGTTATGCCCAATTGTCAGATTACTTATATCTGTAAGAATTAGACCAGATGACAGAAAACCAAAACAGACAAAACTAAATGGAGTAGCACTTTTTTATTGACTCATTTCATTGCTTACATTTTCTGGATTTTGTAGAGTTTCTCTATTCTGTTCAGTCTGTAAAGAAGCAAAACTATCAGCTATACACCTTTGATAACATAGATACTGTATCCATACTTCCATCCAGCAAAATACTATCCTGAAAGTGTTTGAGGGGATGTTTAATACACAKGCAGTAACATCCAAAAGCAAACAAAAAAACACATCCAAGAGAGCTCAGCTCCTCCCACCTAAACAACTTCTTGTGGAAGATACAATTCTCAAGGATGATACTTCCCTTAGAAGAATCTCTCTCTTAAAGGGACAAACAAAACAACTAATATTCCCCATACCTCGTTCCAGAGTATCTACAAGTGTCACCTCACATTCCACTTCATGACAGCACAGCTACAACCTGCATTTCTAAATTAGCATCAGCACTCATTGCTCAAGAATGTACCAGTTAGAGTGCAACTTCAGACTTGAAAAGAAACTAAATTTAATCATGCTATTTGATCTCAACACACACCTTTCTCAAATCTCTTCCTTGTAGTAATTCACCGAGAGATGAATGGGAAAGACTCAAATACTACTACCAGGGTTGCTCAAAAGTAATATGGAGCTAAATTGTGAGTTCAGTCAGCCAGTTTAAGAAACCCTGCAGGATCTTTGTSTTCTGCATGTTTAAAACTAAAAAGACAAGACACTGACAGAGCAACAAACACGCAGCTCTCTTAACATCAATAATAATTACAATAAAACTCTTCAAGTGGAAAGGGCTCGGACATGGGCATGCTGCCATGAATCCTCTCAAAATTTACACTTTTGGTAGGCACAGAACATGTCCCAGATTCTCTAACTGGCTAACTACAGGAACAGTTAAGAAGCTGATATAGTGATCTGCCTTTAAACAAATAAATGAAAAATTGAATGCTTAGATCTATTTTTTTTTGCTTGGTGAATCTTACCTAGAAAAACACATAAAAAACAAGACTGTAATTTCAGCTGTGTTCATTCTGATTTTTTTTCCCCCCTACATGGTTATTTTGTTAGAAAGAAGTACTAGTATTGTTCACATAGCTACTTGAGACTTATCTGAARCTAGACTTGCTTGGTAAGTTCTAATTTTAAATAACACTTCTAAAGAATGAAAAGGACTGCAATGGAGAGATTAAATGGTGCAGAAAGCATTAAGCATATTTAAATGGATTTCCACGTATTTGCAGAATACTCACATTTTTGCTCCATTTCTTTCATTTCTTCAGGAGGAATTTTTAACTTGTCAATATGTTCTCTTACAACACTTGCCCATTTTTGTAAAGAATCCAGTGCAGTCCAAGGTCTAGACATGTCTACTACCAACATAACTAGAGTGTCCTTTAGAGAGCTTGCCTCCATTGCAAATTTAAGAAGACCTTTGTGATACAGGTCACCATCCAAAATCCATACATTACATCTTGTTTGGTCTACAAAAAAAAGGAAAAACATTTAATGAGATTTACTTGAAACACACCACTCCATAATGGCTATTGAATGTTCTTKGGACATGTAAAATACAAGGAAGAAAGCACATGATGTTTTATCAGTCCACTGAACACACATAATGACACAGCAATCTGCAGCTTGTGGGGAGACAAGCTCCTTGCCTTTCAAACCCTGATGTTTAATGGCTGATAACTGAAGATCTTAAATACATTATCTGAAAAGGAGGACCCAGGGAAAGCATTCAACACTTTCAAAATAGCTGTTCACCATTTTTGAGTAGAAAAATGTTCTCTTCAACATGCAACTTCGAAGAGAAAAAGTGGGTGAACTCAGTCATCTTTTTGCAGCTGTTGGCCTGCTCAACTCTCAAGGATTGCCATCTCCCCTTCAAAACTCCATCTGACACGCTTGGCTAACTCTTAGAGTATAGAATGTACCTCAGCCACTCAAAAAAACTGAGGAACTGTAAGCTTTTAGTGATTGAGTTTGACTTAATTGACAGTTTACTCTTCCAATTTGCAAAAGGACAATCACCATACAAATAGACCATCCCACTGTTTTTCCCCTCAAAAATACCACAATACTCCAAATTCACAAACACTTGTGCAGTAAAAGAAGAGATGTTGATTCAAAATTAGTTGGCTTCATGTAATTACATTTTCTTTCASGTAAATTTTTATTACCTGTTACAGAAGTTCTGAGGAAGACATTTAWAGCAACTCCCAACCTTCTTAAATCTGGTTCCAAGCCATCTTTGAGATCAATACCCAGACATGAATGTCAGTAAAGTAGGTGATTTCAGAAAAAAAAAAAAAAGGGCCAACTTCTTCTAGTTCTCCTTCTACATGTTTGGGATTTTTTTATAGTGGGAATTCTCATTTTCCTCCAAAGCTTCCAGTATATCCTTACTCACATCCTATAACTCCAAGTACTGGGATATTAAACAGGATCTTAAACACACTTTTTCCCTCCTAACCATACCTTCACCCAAGTTTTGAGTTTTCTTGTTTGCTTTTTAAACCTCCGTTAGCATTGTGCACAATTTCCTACCCATCAGCCAATGACAGTAGTCTTGCAGATTGTGYGCCAGCAAGACAAAGGTTTCTCTGTAGGTTCAGGATAACTACTTGCCACAGCAATTGAAATGGAAGATAGAAGCCTGGGCACCTCCTTCTCTACGCCTGAGGAACACACACCTATTCAGAATGCTGCAGCTAAGTCTGCTTCCCTGGTCTTTTTAGCTTTTTCTYTTGACAGGTTCCTCTCCTCCTCTACCACTTAAGTGGTCATTCCTGGTATCTACCGAAGAAATTACACAGACAAAACTCCTTATGATACTAATCACTTCTGGCATAAGCTAGATTCCTGCATACTATAAAGACACAAAAACATCCCACTGTCATTTCAAATATCATACTACTGAACCATTGCTTTCAAACTGGTTAAAGATATTGTCACAAATACAGACTCACCATCTCGGTCTTCATCATGCACATTTAAATACAAATACTCCATTCCTCTTCCTTTTTTGTACTCCTCTATTCCTTGAATTTTTCCTATTAAGCTAGTTTTACCTGCTCCATCTTCACCTGGAGAGACAGAAGKAAGATAGCACTCAGTGTTTAATCACAGTTACATATTAAAAACCACCTGGGGCAAGAAAAAAACCATATCTCAACAGGGTGACTGAGCTCATTAGAGTTTTGAAACACAGCAGGTTTTGCCCAAATCATCCATCTAAGTGCATGTTTCAGCTTCAAATATTATTTCTACTTATTGATAAATGCAACTATGCCACCAACTATGCTACYTGAAAAAGGCTCTTATACCCATCTTTAAAAGGATATGCTAAGGAGTAGTTAAACACCTTAAACAATTTCAGTCTTTCAACTACAACCAAATTAGTAATAAAGTTTTTCTAAAGTAGAGTTTGATTCACAGTAAACTCCTCTTACAGTTCAGAACTCTCTCATTTCAAACAGCACACAGAATAAGGCAAATCTGTTACCTCAGCTTTTATGAATTGGTTTCTTTGAATATTTTCTCTGCTACAGTTCTCAAGACACCTTAAAAAGAAGTGACAAATAGTAAGCCCACTGCCTTACAGTACATGTGTGTGTGTTTAGATAGCACAGAGAAAAGCCTGCAATCCAAATCCATTCRCTCCTGTTCTCTCCCATCTAAAAGGAGCTTGGATAACCACTGAACCTTACAGCATATGCACAATGTAAACACCACAACTACTGCCAGAGACTCTTCTTGAAAAACTTCATTTGTAGCCATAGGTCTCAGAGTTGGAAAACTTCACATGCATTTTTTCCAGATTAAAAGAGTAATCAAGCTGAATTTGGACACAAAGTAGGGGTTTGCCAGTTCGGTTTTTTTTTCTCTAATTTACAGAATGATGAGTATGTAACAGACATTACAAAATTCTTGAAACTCACTCCCAGCTTATAAAATTAAGGTTAATCCCAGGTCTCTAAGTAGCACTTTATTATTTTCGTGTCAAACAGAACATCTTTTTCCAAGTCTCTCCTATAGAGAGACAGTCTAAACACATGCTTTTCATCACATAACAAAACAAAAGTTCAAGGGCAGTAACTTTCACTGCTAAACATAATGACATTTTCCCTTTAAAGAGAAATAACCATGCTCRTATAGATGTCACTATGGCTACATTAAAAACACTATAGCTACAACCACTGTATAAAACAGATATCATACTTTGGTGGACTGATTTTGAATTTTCTTAACATAACATCCCCAAGGTTGCCACACTAATTCTTCAATGTAGAGGATAGCTTTATTTTAATATTTCACTAATACTGGAAAACATAAAACTTACTCTRAAGTGCCATGGGGATTTTACTCAGTGGAATGAACATACCTTAAATGAAATATATTTTGAGAAAGAAAGAGAGAGAAATAAGATCAGAAGTGAAGTTTGAAGGCTAGTTAAGTATAGACAAGTTAAATGAAAAATTAAGTTGTATCCCATTAACTTTTCCACAATTTAAGGGCTGATTTTTGAGCTCCTATATTAAATCAAGATGTACCTGAGCAAAGAACTACAGCTAGTTTTAAATAACCATTGAAAAGCAGTGCTACATTGTAGTCATACATCAAGCTTTTCCTCTTGTAAAAATATCCTTTAAATAATTCTGATGAAAAAGCGAAGAGTTCAAGCTTCATCACCATAGATGAATTACAATTCCTCCTCTGCCCTCACYTCTGTACTTATCCAAGCTTCTTGAAATTGTCATGTATGAATAACTGAGAAGACTTTATTCACTGCTGCTCTGACAAGTTATGAAACTGCTTTAACTTTGCCACCAATGTCTGTATGATTCATTGAGCTATTTTACCTTTCTGAATTGRTAGCTTCAATTAATGCATGACAGCAAAAGGCTCAATAGGTAAGACAAATCAAAATTTGTTATTCCTTTTAATGAGGGGTTGCACTTAAGAGCTTTCTGAGTTTCTCAGAACAGATCACTTCCAGCTAAGTTCTTCTGCATACAGTTTGATTCACACAGGTGACAATAAAGATTTCAGCTTGCTGGAAGCTGGGAAACTTTACTATCTCCTGTGTGTATCTACCAGTACTTAAAGTAGCTGCAACATGTCTAAGAAACTCTTGTGGTGGTAAAAAGTTCTGCACCTGATAAAAGATACACCTAAACAGTCTGAACTAAACCATACTTACACAGATGCTAATGTCTAGACAACTATTGTCACAAAGTGCTCAAGCTAAGCAATACAGGCAAACTTGAAATATACTTCYCACAAGCCCCTTACTTGTCATGGCTCTGTGTTATGTAATTTCATCTCCAACCCTGTATTTCCAAATGTCTAAAATAAAATGAAGTTCAATACTGTTAAAGTAATACCTTATGGCAAAGTAAGAACTGGAATTTTATTTTGCCCTCTACAGTGAAAGAAATTTTACCAGTACAGCACAAGACAAATTGATTTGATGTAAAATTAGTACCTCTGGATACATATGCACACACAGCAGTTATTTCAGCCTTCCATCAGTTCCTTCCAAGAACAACTTGAATTWAATCTGTTTCATGAGGAAGCCTGTCTATTCTCTTGTCCTTAGCAAATACTCACACATTTCAGAATATCAAGACCAGGCAGGTGGATCACTGGCACACATAACAGTGCTGTACAAGTTACTGCATGAATAGAGCAGCATTCATCTTTCATGAGGGAAAGCTGGAATGATGCATCAGTGAGGTCTGAAGTTAGTAATGTATAAATCAACTAGTTTACAAACAGGATGACCCACTTGCAAAGGTACAAAATAGCTGCCTAGTCAAATGTGCCATGCTCCATAGGAGATCCAGAGTTCTTGACACATTTAAGCCAAATTAGAGTCAGTATTATTTAAAAAGCTGCGAGGAAGTAAAAACAGAACCATCATTTATGACACAAGGACTTCATCCTTTTTGGCCAAACAATTGATCATAAAGGTGAGGCAAATATAACTGTCTGGGCCAAGAGAACACAGAATCATAACAGAATGGTTTGGGTTGGAAGTGACCTCCAAAGGCCAGCTAGTCCAACCCCACATTAGTGAAACCCAACATGCTAAGATCTGAGGTTTCATCTACTGCTTTCTATGTAATATGTTGCAWGTACCTTTTGAAATCATAACAGCTGCAAATGCATTTGTATCCTTGTTATTATTTTTTCCCAGCCTAGTCTGCAATTAAAAACCCTTGAAAAATCAACACACTTTGAATATACTGAGTTATGGTAGGAAAGAGCAGCACCAGATTTTTGCTTTGTAGCTACTCTTCAGCAAGAATATCAAACCAGAAAATCTTAAACCAGTGTTTATCTAAAACTCCTAAGTAGTTTTCAGAAATCTCAATTTCAAATTAATTCTAAGTGCCAACTTTTAAGACTCCTCAAAAGTCAAACATTTTATTGTAATGCCTTTACTATGTACAGAATCTTCTCTCCTCCTCAGAGGAGAGGGTAATATATGTGAGGAAAAAAAAGTCTATTAGCTGTTGGAGGTTTGATTGATAATGCACAACATACCAATACAGCTAGCATTAATTGCTACCTGGCACATACATAAAAGTATGTATGTTCAGAAAAAATGTCAATCACAATACATACATACTCACACATGGCTTTTCAAAGTACAAACCTTAACACATTTAACATATTTACTTTTTTTTTGTTTGTCTCTAGATACCTCTATAGTATATGAAAAAGTAATGCTGCTTAGTATCAGACAAAAGGAAAATTCCATATTCCCTAGGCACAAACATCACTGCCTATTAATATTATGAAACAAATTTTTTTCAAGTGCTACTGGAGCAATAGAGAAAACACATCCTTATGCACCTTCAGGAATAATTACCATCATCCTCCACTTCATTTCAGAATTTTGGAAAATCCTGTAACTTCCTCTTTATTTTTAACTGTGAGATAATTTAATTAACAAGTGACTTCCATACATAAGCTCACAGAGCAAAACATTTCTGACACAGCATTTCTGATATAGCATTTCAAGGTAGAATAAAAATCAGGTAGATTTTGCATCCTTCTTTTGCAAATAACAAAAAAAGACCTCCTTTTGCAGAGTAAGTTATAGAGAACAAGATTACTCCATTAYACCAAACTGCACTCACACATTAATACAACAATGAAGAAACAGAAGTGATGTTTCTAGCAAACRCTGCTATGCAAAGCTGAATACAAGTAAAAGAAAAACAACAGATTTAATTTTGCACAGAAGTCAGGCTAGGAAGCAGTTGAAACAAAGCCAAACCAATCTGCTTACACACAGTATTTCACTGTCTTGTTAACAAAAGGGAAAGTTTTATACTCAACTAAACAAATGCTGTGGCATTTTTATCCACATGCTGCTACTACTTTCATTCCTCTGATAAGCTCCAGTTTGGGGTTGTGAAAGCTYCTCTGTCCAAGGTGCTACTCTGTTCACAAAACAGATTTTGAAAATATCCTTCTTGCTGCTGCCTCCAAACATATAGGAAACTGTAACAACAGAAATCCTTCCCAGCTTCCTCCCTTCTCACTACTCCAGGCAAAAATCATCTTTGCTGAGCAGAAAATCAAGTACCACTAAATGTTCTGCCACAATACAGAATYTAGCAGAATGGTCCCCCCAGACAGGAAGGGTGGGCAACGAGGTGAGTGAATCTCCTTCTGTAAGTGCAGGCAAGACAGGCATTTATCTATGTCCTGCTACACCAACTGTTCAGCCATAAGCTATTACATTAGAGAGGACTTAGGCTCTCTGTTACAGAACTTCTTCAAACTTTCAATTAACATTTTCAAATTCAAAATATTTACTGCTCATGCTACTTCCATATTTCATTCAGTTTAGCAAATGAAAACRAAAGTAGAATTTTACTGGTCCTACAATAAGACATTTTTTACTTGTCACAGATATCTGTACATGGAAGAGCAATCAATGCATTATCTCCAGGACAGACATGAGCTTTGACTGTCTGTTTAAATTATTTCTCCATTGTAAAGTGTCCAGTGTGTTTAAAATATGTCAAGGCAAAGAAGCAAGAAGTAAATACTTCTTTTGTGTCATCAGTATTGGTAACACGCCCCTCTTCAGTCCAGGACTGTGATTTTTTTTCAATAGCTCTTTGAAAAACCCAGGATACCTTACTTGTTTGTAGTCTATAATCCTAGTGGTTCCTTGAAGGAAGTTTTTTGCTTRCATTTTAAATCCATCAATTAAAATTCAGCTTGATATGGGAATTCTACAACTCATCTCTAAAAGAATCATGTTCAAACAACRCCAAACAAAACCAGAAGTAATGGTCCCAATTAACATCTTCTGCACACCCCACATCCCCAAGTATACTTTTGTGAATCAGCTTTATACTTTTTACAGTGCAAAAGACAGCTTCTGGGTAGAAAAATTCAGAACATTCAATATCTGTAGCATAAAATATTGAGTATCTTTATTAATTGGAAAAAATCTATCTTGCTTAAGTATGATAGAATAAAGCCATCAAGTCTTAACATGAGTTATTGAATGGGGCTAAGATGCCTTCCCAGAATCCCWGAGCAATCTCTGTTCCATACCATGTGGAATGCCTGAATCCCAACACAGTGGCATAGAGACATAAAGATCTTCTTCCTACTAGAACCAAGCACATATCACTATAGCTATTTTCAAGATAAAATACTTGTCACAAGCTAATAACTGCCTTTTCTACAGCTGCATATTAGTGAAAGAGGCTTGTTTACACATTCTGTGCTAATTGAAGAAAGTCTTTTACAGAACAAGACCAAAATAATCAGAGCCAAATTTAGTTTGCTTTCAGAGAATTAAAGAACAAAATTAATTATGCCAATGAGAGCACACAATCTCTCAAACCAACATGGAAGTTCACAATAAGTAGGCCATAACAAGTTTACAAATAACTTGTCACTAAATTTTCATTTGCTTATTGAATAAAAATTGTCTCCTTCTCCAAGTTTATTTTACTCTGCCAGATAAGTCTTTGCCCTCACATACGATTCACTTGGTATATTTGTGACACTGAAAAATTAAATAACTTTTCTGAGGAGCACCTTAATTGCACTTCAGCCTTTCAACATGACAGAAAGCAGACTGCAGACAACTCTTCCAGCAAGTCTTTTGCCATGTCCTGCACCACAAGAATACATGGGCTGACTGTGGGAACAGGTACAGCAGTAATAGTGCTACCTGTGCTTGGAGAGACCCACAGCCAGAGGAAGGCAAATATTGTAGAGACTTCTACAGTGACAATGAACAACATCCATTCCTAACTCAGTCCTTCTCCTTTAACATAGCAGGAAGTTGTCTAGTGTATTTTATCCAGGTTTACTACTAAAATAGAATAATCCCATGTTACTATCCACGGGACACCTTTATTGGTACTCCTGCCATTAACCTGCCTGGAGAACACAGAAGCACAATTCCTTTCACTGTTCTTCACCTTTGGAGCTATTTCTGAGATAGATCCAGTAATCAGCAGCACCTCTAACACCAAGGAGACAAACTAAAATAAATGCAATTCAAGAATTTCAAAACCTTCCATGCTGTTCCAAGTGACTTCCTACTACACAACATCCTTGTAATTCTGGATTTTTGAAAGGGTATTATAGCAGGAAGGGCATAACAAAGAAGTACTACTTGATTCTAAAAAAATGTAGCTACAAAACAAGCAATTAGAATTTTATCTAGGTCATTGCCCCATCAAAACAATTGACACTTTAGAAGCATAACTCTGCTGACCTAAACACAATTTGACTACATTTGCAAGGCTTTCTTTTCCTGCAGAAGGTGAATTAGTTGCAAGCAGAGGACAAAAAGAAACCCTCTGAGTTAACTTCTGCACTACTAGGGAATTTAAAATATTTAAGATTAATAATATGGATAGTATGAACAAGCAGTATTTTATCAGTTTCAATAATTAAATGATAACAATGAAGCTGTCAGCTTTTTGAAAAGGAAAAAATAAAAGAAAAACTAAATTTTATAGTGTTGAGTACAAATTTAAGTAAGCAGATTTTACACTCTCATGAAAATTTGCTGTATCAAAACTCAATTTTTGAGTTCTTCATATTCCACAGGTCCACTAGAAGAAAGCAGCAAACTAAACCTGTTCTTGAAGATACATTGGGAATGGCCGTTATTTCAGAAAATGGTACATGTACACACAGAAAAGTGTACCTGTAAATTAGCTGTGGATTTTGCTTCTTTCCAAGCATCCTTACAGGCACTGGACAGAAGCAGAGCTCCAAGATTCAAACAAACAGGCCTAGCCCTGGGAAGTGAGATGTCTGGGGTGAAGAGAAAATGTGGACATGAGGCAGTTGAACTCTCACTGCCCATTAAACTCAGAGCTTTTATCATCAAGTGCATAAAAACCCAAGCCCACTAGTGATTGTGCAATACAGACACAGAGAGTCAGGCACATGAGTGTCACTGGATGGCTTGACATTGTTAAAATTTCAGGCAGAGAATATACTGTGCTTCAGAGACAGAGGAATGTATGAAACACAAAGCCAGATCGAAAACAACCATTGAATTCACTTGCCAGCTGGAAGCCTGTGTGCTGTGCATCCTGGAATGACTTTGAACGTTACTGCTTGAATGCATGCAGCAGTTCATTGGATAAATTATTAGTTCAGGTCTCTGAATCCAAGCCTTCACACATTCTACAGCACTATGGATTCCATTCAATCTGCAATGATGAGTTGTCAGCTGCTCCCCTCTACTCCACTCACTGATATATCAGAAAGGGAATGAACAGGAGAGCTCCCAGCCATAGGCATCAGTTTTCCCATCACAAAAACCATCTCCTGTGAACTACCTTTATTACACAAGTGAGTAAAAGACAGTCCATGAGAAGAAGAAAAAAGAGAAAAAAATGAAGCAAGATCAACAAAAACCCTGCTTCAGGTATCTACAAAAAGTAGCTAGAAATGTCAATGAGAGCACTTGATTTCCTTAAGAAAGCATGGACACTTTACATTTTCTGGTGGTATAGTTTGCTAAACGAGGTAGCTATGGCCACTACAACAAAACTACCTGGGAATCAGAGCATAAGGGACTTGCAGTAAAGTTTAGAAAAGCTTGCACTTCTATTATTTGTTCATACCACAGAAAGATGAGAAATTTCATGCCACATGTGGTGCCAATCAGAGTTTAAACTTTAAAGAAAAATGGTTATTGAAAAAATATCTGCAAGTGGAACAACTTTGGAGAAGTAAAACTGTAAGTCAGCTAAATTTGGGCTGATTTTGAGCAAATGATTACCAGCATTATTTGTTAACCTTCGCTTCACAAAACTACGTGCCCTATCTAGAGATTAACATTTGGCATTCCAGTCTCTTTTAGTTAGATAACTCCAACTGCTTTCCAGGTTCTTAAAAATGAGATGTTAACACAGCTAAAAATAAATACTGAAATAGCAGAATTAGCATGCCAGACACAGACAGGTTCCCAGAACAACTAGGCCTACAACTATATGCACTGTTTGAAAAATTAAAATGCTGTAGGCAAATTAGAAAACCTGTCCTAGCAAACAAAAGAACACTACATGGTGGGTTTTTCCAGCTGGTTTTTCAGGGTGGGGCCATGAGATGTTGAAAGTTTAAGGAAATTTTTTAATGCAATTTATATTTAAAATAAGCACTCATTTGTTACTATAAATAATATTTCATCTGGCAAGTTTTGACCAATATGACTGTTTATACAGTCATATATTTGCCTGCCACAAACTGAGTGAAAACCATCAAGATACTGGTCAGCTTTACACCTTTTCCTCAAAAGTACTGAAAGTATAAAGAAACTGAAAATAATCATGCCAGGAAGTGCTCTGTATTAGTAACAAAAGTTAGTACAAAACTATCTAAAGGAACAAAGCTTGAACATCGAGAAAATGTTAGATAACGGAGAAACTGTAAACACAGTTCAAGAATCCAAACAGACAGAACTTCACACACTGAATCTGTCCAATACAGAATACATAAGACCTCTCCTTTTCCTGTGATCTGGTGTGCTTCAGGAGAAGCATCATGACTTGCAAGTGAACAACAAAGTTCAGGTATTCTCATGAAAAACATGGCCATGGTCTTCTCTGGCCAGTCCTCAGATCTGATATTCTTTTTCCTAAATACATGCCAAATTTGGGGGGCTTTAAACCCCTCTTGCATCAAGGCCTTCCATGAAAACACAAATTCTAAGCAAGAATTAGAATTTCTTATATAAATCTGTACATTTTCCAAAAAAATGCATCAGTCAAATAAAGGAAAAAATTTATTAATTACATTAAGCCATTCCATAAGCTCTACATAAAGGGTAAGAAAGAAATTTATATACAACAGGTTGTATAGCACAAACTAAATGAGCATTTGGAAACAATCTATGATATCTTTTCTAGCTCTGAAGGAAGAAGTCTCCAGTTACTGAGCACTAAGGATTACCTGACTACGAAGAGAGGGGAAAAACAAACAGCGTAATCTTCTTGACAAGGATCACAGCCTGAAGAAGAATCTTCCAACTTCAGCAAGRACAATCATCCAATTTAGGTTCAAAGTGTCACATAAAAAACTGTCAATCATTATGAAATACTTCCTCTGTTTAATATCACTGCAACTTCCAATCTCAATATCCTACTTAATTACATAACATACAAAGCAACAAATTAAAGGGTAGAAAGTCTTTCAAGAGCTTCAGAAGACCATGCTATCATCCTTGGACAGTCTTCTCTTTCTCCTTCTCAGTTTTAAGTAACCACTCAGCTTATCAAAACAGGAAGAAAAGGATCACAGTGATTGCTTTAGRATTACAGAAGGGAAAAAAAAAAGCCTAACTCGAAGAACGTCAAGAGAGCATAAGCCACAAGACTATGCAAAATCATAGTGTGTACAGTCTGCAAGAATACCTTTAGTGAGTTCTAACCTTGTTTCCAAATATTAACATGGTTCTTTCTGGGGACAGGGAGGTTGGCAAAAGGAGCAAAAGAAGCAGCTAGTTATAAATCCATACACATGGACTCACTATGTTGTCTACTGGTAATAGTATTTAATAGTCTTTCAGGAGAAAAAAAAAACCAAAACAAAATAACAAAATCACACAGCATTAATAATAGTACTAATAATTATTCATACACATACACTTGAGAGCATCCATTTCTCTCTCTCCTCCACGAAGCTTTTAATTTTGACGTATCATTTTCCTTCATGAATTGCAACTGGGCGTCTCATTACCGCCCTATCAAAGTCCCCTTCCGTACCTGTCACGTTGCCGAGGGCCAGGCTGGACTAAGGCCCTGGGTGGAGATGCCGGGGCGGCAGCGCTGGGTGCGAGTGGGCAGGGCAGGGCAGAGCCCGCCCGGCCCTCCCCGGGCCCTCCCCGCCCTCCGGCCCGCAGGCAGCACCGTCATTGATGCCGCTCGGGCCACGGAAGCGGTTTTTGTGTCCGCATGACACACCGCAAGCGCCGGCAAGCGGCACCGCCGGCCCCGGGAGGGAGGGCTCGGGAGCCGCACGCCCCCCGAGGAGAGACAATAACAGCTCCCCATCCAAGCCATCCCCGCCTATGGAGCCAGGGTGGGGGAAGGACAGTAGGGTATTATGGCGAGGTACCTACGATGAGGGGCGTATCTAAAGCATCTGTGGACAATCTCCCAAATGAAGCAAAGCCATGCAAGGGAGGAAGCAGCAGGGTTAAGACAGCGCCTTGCCACCCATCACTCCCCCCTCCCCTTGGGGCGCTGAACAAGGGAAGCTCCAGGCACCCAGGAGAGGGCTCAGGAGYCAGCCTGTGCGCGGCGGGGATGGGGGCAGGATCGAGATGCTTTCCTTAGTCAGGGTGCGGAAGGGAAGGCAGAGGGATCAGGATGCTTTCCTCACCCAGCAGGAGGACGTTCTTCCCCGAAGGCAGCTTAGAGCGGGAGCGCGTGGACACCTCGCTGAGGATGCAGGACCTGGCACGGAAAGGCGACAGCGCTTAGGAAGGGTCTCCCGCTTCCTCCCGGTCCCCACCCTCGCCATCTCCTGGGGATGGGGGGGCTACGGCATGAGGGGCGGGGGGCAGGGCAGGAGCTGCCACTGCCAAGGGGAGGTGCCCCCCCCCAAGCTCAGTGACTGAGACGCACTGAGCGCCAGCAGGGCCGGGGGGATTATCCAGCCCCCTTCCCCTCGCAGGGCACCGAGGCGCCCCGAGGGCGGCGGCCAGCGCGCCCSGGTCCGCGGGGCGGGGCGGGCACTCACCAGAGGTTCTGCCCATCGTCCTCATCGCCCGCCCGCAGCTCCGCGTTGTTGTTGTTGGCCGTGGCCGTAGAAGCGGCGGAGGAAGCAGAAGAAAAGCTGGCAGCTGAGCCGAGCCCGGAAGAAGAGGAGCCGAAGGAGCCAGCTCTCCCCACCGCCGCCGCCATCTTCGCTGCTGCCTCCTCCTCCCTCCCCTGCCCCGCCGCCTCCCCGGGACGCGGAGCGGGCGGCGGCGCCGCGGCGCCGGCGGGGACCCGGATGTTGGGGGGGCGGGGCCGGGGCGGGGGCAGCGGCGCTCCGGCCGCTCCCCTCAGCCGCGTCCCGCAGCCGCCCGGAGCAGCCGCGAGCGGCTCTCGGCCCGGCTGCCTTCAGCGCCGCTCCCCCGTGCGAGGTGCTGCCGTGGGCAGATGTTGCCCGGGCAGCCCCGGCCCTGTAAGAAGCACCTCGCATCCAAGAGAAGTAAGTGCGGCTCAGGGACAAGATGTGCCTTTTGGGGAGGACAGGGTAGTCGTCTTCTCCAAGAGGCCTCGTCACTTGGTCTTCCCTCACGAGTATCGCTTGAGAATTCGGAAAAGATGGAYCACATCACCATCATTTTAACAGCTCGGCTTTGGCTAGAAGTTCCAAGAAGCAAGCGAGTGTGCCAACTCTTTCTTTGTATGTTTCCTAGGGTAACACGAGGATGGTGGTAAATTCTGTAAAAGTTCAATGGGTGAGTTATGTCCCTTAAGCGGAATTCAGCGAAAACCTAACGCAGGGGATGTTTCCTTGTGCCCCCCCTTTTAAACAAAGGGTGCACATTCCCAGAGACTCTGGGTGTACGTAAAGGTATTGGCTGTATTAGCGGCGTATGTGTGCCAGCAGTTTGTACTTTTACGTTTCTTGCAGCTGTGTTGACTTTTTTTCCCCCAGAAAACACTGGTTTGATTTTAAGTAGTATTTTGAAACAGGGGGGGAAAATCTGTTTTTCTCAGCCATGTGTTTCTCTCAATGGCTCTGTTGCTTTGCAGTCCAAGCTACAGATGTTTCTTTTACATGTTTGTTGTTTTGGTAGGGATCAGTTGTTAAAAGGTGTAGGTCACCATTCATGAAAGTGTATTTCTTTCAGGTACTTCAGGTACAAAATAAGTGAAACAATGGTAGCCATATGCTGAATTGGAGGCATCTGCCACAGTAGATACAGTTATTAATCAGAAGTATTTTGTCATGGACAGAATGTAGGTGCAGAAGACTTGCAAAGTTTTGATGTTGATGCTTTATCCGGTAAACAGGGACCACTGAATAGAGGAGTGCTGCTGAAAAGCTGCCAAGAAAAGAACCTTTCTGCATGACCACCCTGCAAGGTCTCCTTATGGCCTGCTGTAAACTGCCTTCACCTGTTATCTCTGGTTTTCATCACTGTTGGGGCAACTGACTTAAATCACAGAAGTACAGAAAAATTGATTACTGAAATGGCTGAATAACGCTGCTAATTTAATGAGCTGATTCAGCTTGTGGGAAGCATTTGACAAGCCCAGAGCCAATACAAAGGTTGGGGAACAGAAAAGATCAGAGGGTAAGGGGAAAAGAAGGGTAAAGTTTTAATTTGGAAAGAGTGGTATGGGAATGCTTTTTCAGTGATAGTAAACAGATCAGCTCAGATGCAGGTTGAGTTCGTATTCTAAGAGAAAGGGGAAAACACACAAAGAGCCCCATCAGATTCTGGAATGTGTTTCCTAACAGAAGCAACTTTTAAGAGTCCAAAATTCAGCCACCTACTTCAAACAAAAGGGGTAACATTGTTTTTAATATAATATGAGAAATGGATTGCTGTTTATCTGGGTGTGTGGATTTTAGATTTTTTGTGAAACTATTTAAAAGGGGAAAATCACTGAAATTTGATTAATTAGCTTTAAACACCTCACTTAGAGGCACTGAAAGTAAGGAGAGGTTTAAACTACTTCATGTTGCTTGTTATTTTAAATTATGTTCCTTATATTGTTCATATGTGAACTATATTCAATTGAAGTATGTAAATAATATAACCCTAGGACTTTTTTGAAATTAGAATGTAGGTGACAGAATTAATATCTAAATATGTGAAAGTAGTAGAAAATAAAAGCCTACAAGGAAGAAGGATAATAGAAGCTTGCTGCTTTGTGCTGAGTTAGGAACATATTGATGTTGAGAAAAGATGGTGCAATTTTCCTGATTTTTTTACTGTTATAGAGGCTAATATTGCTATCTGGGGAAAAAAAAAACAAGCCTGTTAATTATAAAGCTACCAAGGGTAGCTTTATAATTCACAGTGAAAGAGAGACCGCCTCTTTTCTTTCTCCCTTCCTCCTTCCCCTGCCATCCATTCATTCTGGAGTCTTTTTAAGGTGGCTTTCACTGCCTCATCCTCTCATCGTGGAGGATTTTGCTGTGTACCTGTGAAGGGATGTGTATAGTTAAAATTCCCTGAGGATTCACTTACCAGATTGTCACACATGAAGTTTTGATGATGGTTGTGTGATGTGTTTTATGCCTTTTGCAGAAGGCATCCCACCCCCTCCCATTCTGCCCCCTCTCCATTTTATTTCTGTCTCAGGAACTGCAGAGGAGAAAGTGAAAATGGAAATGCTTGGTCATCATGCTCTCAGGTTAGGTTACAAAAAAAATCAGGATGGAAGCAAAAATGTTGAGAGAATCAAGCCTTCGTCAACTGCAGTGTGCTGATAGAATATCCCAATTAAATTATTCATACAGTTAGCTGTACAGCATGATAGGAAGAGGAAATTTAGGGAAGCTGTAATGAAGCAACCGTAGAAAAGCAGGGGGAAATCAGTAATACATTTTTTCTTTTCCTACCCCATGAAATAACTTTCTGTCTGCCAAAATGATCTTGTGAATGTATAGTAAAAACCACTCAGTGTAGCGTTTTCAAAAATGTGGCTGTGAACAGGAATGGATGTTAATGATGCCTAGCAAACATTAAAGTCTCATTTTCTCCTACCTCACCCAACCTGTAGCTATTTAGCCAAGGACATTAAATACAAGGCCTTACCTACTATCAACTGTAAGTTTTGAAGTTCAAGTTAAGTTTTTGCTTTGATACTATGTTATACTCAGTGGCTGTTACACTTGCAGGGATAGGTATGCCTATACAATAGGAAGGTAACGAAGAATCGGGTCCCTCAACTATGCTAAGAAATCACATTTTTTTCAGGTGATGATTGTTACAACCATTCTAAATGGAAACAGCACTGYCAACAGCTTAACTACCCACATGCACAAGAGTAAACTGCAGCAGCATCTCACTGGTGAAATAATGTCATTTCCTAATACAGGCAAGCTCTCCATCCCTCTGTGAGCTGCCCTGGGGTGATGCTGAAGAGCAGACTCTGGGAGGGAGGGGAGCCAGCTGTGTCAGCCTTCTGTGCTGACCAGGAGGCACCAACAGGGACACACCTCCTATGCACAGCTGGCAGCTGATCCCAGAAGTGACCTCTCAGTTTCTCTCACATTCTATGCCTTTGCACTTTCTCATGTGTTTTGACTCTGCTGTGCTTGTTCTTAACAGGGGGCTCGCTGTTGTCTGTCTCTCTTTACTTAAAAACTTTTGTACGAGTTAGCAGTGTATGAAATTCAAAAAGTGATGGTCCAGCTTCCCTGTCTGCATCTATTGTCAGTGGCCAAATACTATAAAATTGGTTGCAAATTTAGGAGGTGTTTTTTTCATAAGCCTGTGGAAATGAATTGTTATAGTTCAATTGCATTTAAAAGATCCAGTTTAGGTTCTTAGAGAGATTTTTGCCTTTAAGGCAAAACTGGCTTCTTAGTGATGTTGACCTTGTTGTTGAAATCAGAATTATAGAGGTCACTGTGCTCAATACGTGCTTGTAGTTTGCTGTGCAAAAAGCTTCCCTTTGAAAAGGCAGCAATGAAGAAGCAGAGTACATAAAATATCCAAAAAGATGTTCTGTTGCCTTTGGCTGCAATGTATTAAAAATATAAAACTAAGTCTTTAAAAGAGAAAGACAGGGTGATTTGTCATTTTTTGCTGATTGGAATTTGTGTGCACTTAATATTCAGAAAGCGTTCATGGAGTTGGTAATGATTTTTGAAAGTGGCTTTTTTGTAGTATTAACAGCCAGTCATCTGAAACTTAATCTTGAAAGTGAATTACTGATCTTGTTTACAACATTCAAGTTATTCTCTCAAGAGATGAAAAAAATGAAAAAAATACTGTATGACTTACCTGAATAGTTGCAATAGCACAATTTGCAAATGGATCAGTTCAGCACAGAATTAATATTTCAATCTGTATGCTGAAATTTGTTAATATAAACTGTATAGACAATACTTAGGAATAACAAACATGTCTCAGGAGCCTTACTGGGATTAATCGTAAGAAATACTAGACTCTGACCAGTTTTGTGTATCACATTTCTATTTTTCATTTCACCAAGTATAAATCTTATTTTTCATCCAGTTATGGTTTATGCTGGTTGGTAATAAAATCTTTGCAGACCGTGCAGCTATAGAGCACTTAGGTCTAAATTTATTTTCTACGTACTGCACTGTAAATTTTTAAGAATGGTCAGGACTAGCTAACTGTGAAGTAGTATATTATGGTCTGCTGAAAAGGAAAAAACTGTTGTATTTCACATAGATTCAAGAAATGTTTGATTTCTTGAATGTAAATTTTTTACCAGAGCGTCTTAAACGTATGTTTAAGTGCACCCTTAAATTTACTTGCAATCAATGGGATTTAAAATGTGTTTTACGTGTCTCATTGATGATTAAAAATATGTGCTTACTATGAATATATAGAAGATAAATAACTTTGGAGGGTCTGATCAGCCAAGATCTGAGTGTCCATGTTTTCCATTGGGAGACCAGGTACATTCCCTCTCAAGGCACATTCAGCTCTTTCAGGGCCACGTGGTGTAAGTACAATTGTTCCATTGGTTTGAGCAGGTTAATTTCTTCCAACAGAGAAATGTCTCAGGTTGTTTGGTTTGGTTCTTTAATACAATACTGTTTGTTCAGAAAAAATATATATGGATGAATAATTTTTTCAGATTAATGTAGAGGCAGTCAGCAGCAGGCACTTCCTTGTGCTTTATTTACAATTCTGCTTTTTCAGTGAGTTCTTTACCTCAGGGATCTGAATGACTCTTTCTCAAGTAGCTGGTTTTCTTTATAGTGGCTTTTTGGTTGCCAGATGGCATGGCTACTTGGATAGGCTGACGTAAAATAAGGCAGGATCTGTGTTTGTGGTGTGGCAGCTACTTTATGCATGTTGTCTCAAGGTATCCATGATGATTTTTGTGTTTGCTCTGCCTTCAATAGGAATAAGGTAAGATATCTTCCATTTACTGCAAAATGAGAATGATACATGTGATTTCCTCATTTTTTTCCTTTCACAGTCAAGTCTTTGAAGCCTTACAGAGTTCAAATATATACGTACTTTTTTAAACTACTGGATCAGAAATCACAATTTTGACTAAGTGGTATGTTTCATATGTTGGAGGAGGATATTCTTTTCCATATTACTCTTGCTGTGAAAAGCTTTGGTGAGGGTGATGTCTTTTCCAATAAAATTGCCTGGTAAAATCATCCTCCTCCTCAGAACTGTATAAATGGATGACTTTGGTTAGTATAACCAGGTTATGAATGTATGACTAACCTGTACTGTGCTCTCTGGGAATTGGTAGAAAAACATAGCCCAAACAGAAAATAAAAAAATTGATCATATGAGGAGATGCCTTAGAATAGCCTTAAAATGTCTTAGGATGTCTAACAGTAAAACAAAAAAAAATTATTACTATGATAAGAAGAGAAATACTGGCAATGACAGTTGAGAGTTGTCATTTGAAAGCAAACCTAAAAGAAATAATATGTTCAGTAAACAGAAATATGAAGGTTCTTTAGCATGGAAGGAGGCCTGATTGTTTTGGGGTTTTTTTGGCTTTTGTTTAAGTCCTGGYGAGGTCTGTCCTTATGTTGTATTAAGAGCTGTGACGCACAAAAACAGCGAGCAGAGCTGCCTGCAGAGTGCCAAGAATGTGGGTTGTTGAGACACATTTTAACACGTAAGGCAACCTTTGAAGAATAGAGAGGGGGATACCATGGCATGAGGGGAGAGCATCAGATCTTGGCACAAGGCATTTGTAGCGAGATAAACAGAGCAATGGGACAGAGCCATCATGGCTCTTTGCCTGACTGGTTAAAAATAAACACTGCACACACTTCATATGCATCTCTCCCTTGAATGTGTAGGAGGAGAGAAAAAGCCACACAGGAACAGATGCTCTGTTCTTGTCCTGTTCATGGCACCCTCACAGGTTSTTATCCCTGCCCTTCACTCGATCATGCCACACTCAAGGGAAAGGCCTGTTTGATTCTTAATCCCTGTAGGATGGGAGCACATCTATGGATGGAGTTGAGGATTGACTGATTTTTTTAATAAATTTATTGGCTCATAATAAAAGAMTAAATCTTTCATCTTGTGGACCATAAAAATGATTTCTCATTACTTTGGTAAGAATCTTGACAGGATAAAGAAAAAGGCTCAAATCTTAATTTGGGGAACTACTGTTCTATGAAATTGATTCAGAGCAAGTATACCTGAGTGAGTGAAAGTACCAAAGAAAAGAAAACTTCTTGATTTATTCAATGTTACATGTTTTCTAAGAAAATCAGAGTGGGTTTTTTTCCCCAAAAAAAACTTTATAGTTGCCCAGCATTCTGTTTGTCACTGGGGCTTCCTGTGTTTGATTTAATTTTTTTCTCTAAATTCTTTGCAAACTGCCAGTGCAGCATCTATCTTTAAGATGAAAATTTGCTAACACTTGACTATATGACTACAGTGAAAATATTTCAGCTAAGTACTCTGAAGGTTTTGAAATGAATATTGGTATTTATTAATGCAGTGTTCCATGTTTTGGAAAGTGATCAAAGTCAGTTGAAGCATTTGTCTGGTTCACATCACATTACATTCAGATTGCATCTGAAATCTCCAGTTGCTTTGTTTTGCCTTTGGACAGGTATTCAGAAGGTTTTTCAGGAATGTTAGGGCCATGTTGGACAGGTGTGTGGGCACATTGTGGGGTTGATTCTTCCCTTGACTTGAACTAAATCAAGTGAAAGTCCTATTAAGCCGGGGATATTGCAACAAAATGGGCATGAAGGGATAGTCAAACACAGACTGTTTCCTGCAGGCTGTTTCCTCATATTCATTCATTTTTCACTGTGTGAGGAGCACAGCAGCCAGGTACAGTGGCAAGTGGACATTATTATGGCAGAAAAGAAATGAGGAAGTACCACTGTCCTGCTTCCTCTGCTAAGCAAACRCAGATCTTTCTAATAGTCTGATTTAGATGTGTGTTACAGATTTTCAAAATATATGTTAGAGTATAAATTACTGTCAGATAAGCATTGTATAGTTTCATATTGGGGTAAATTATATGGGCTGTATATTCAACTTCMGTAGTATTTTGCTTGCTTTCATAGGACTAAATATGCATATACAGCTGTTATATTCACTAACTAAATCRAAATTTCTGCAGAAGGCCACACATTAAAAAAAAAAATCTTCATTTTAAATGTTTTTCTGTGTGTTCTTTTTCTTCAGCTACTTTGTCTTTCACAACCCCTTTCTTACTCATCTATAAAACTTGAATGCCCCTCATCCTCCCACCCACTAAGTCACTCTGGACCATTAAGGTCCTGGAGCTTCTGATGTTGTGGCACTTGGGGACATGATTTACATGATTTAATGTTGTCAGTGTTAGGTAAATTGTTGTACTGAGTGATCTTGGAGGTTTTTTCCCACCCAAGTGATTTCATTATACTATGTTTCATTCCCTCTGTGATAAAGCTCTTTTTATGGTACCTCCATGTTTTGGAGCCCTTTTATGTCCTCAAGTCCTTTTTTTGAGGTTTGTGTTGATCTTTGTGCTGGCCTTTCCTTCATGCTTGTGTCAGGATAGAATCCACTGCCTAAGCAATTTCTCTTATTTCTACTCCTAGACCCCTGCCCTTCCTGAATTCAGAAAAGGTGCTGATGTGACAGTGAAGCACTCAGTGAAAAGTGATAGACTTCCTGAAACTATGTTCTCTGTGCAATGTCTGTTAGTAGAAATGACTTGCAGCACAAATCTGCAGGCTGGAATGGAGCCAGAGAAACCATGAGGAGTGAAAGGTGTCCAGGTTACCTAAGCAAATTGGATTGTAAAGGGGAAAGATTGAAATGTGTGAGAAATTAAGATAGACTGCTCTTAAAAAGTGCAGAACCATTGTCAAGTGTTCTGTCAATCCTGATTTCCTACTGTTTTAACTGCATTTCTTCCCTTCTCAGGCATCTCTTAGGAATCTGGTGATGGTGATGTCAGTTATCTGCCACTACTATATTAACATGCTTCTTCCAAAAAGATAAGTGATGTTATTCTCTTAATAGAATTGTCATTAATCTTCAGAGTCATTGTAGTGATGTGCAGGGCTYAGCATTCCAGCAAAGCCCTTAGTGGAAATGTTGAAAATCTTTTCAGTTTGCATGTCTAAGGTTATTATAGACTTAGAGGTGTATGGAAAAACTGGAGTCTGTTCTATGGAAATTTGGCATTCCAGAAAGGCAAATCAGTACAGAGTAGGTGAGGAGAAAGAGCTTGGTGATCCATGGGATTGGAAGTGTACAGTGGGAAACTAGGAGTGTAATTACACTACACAGTGAAGTGTAAGTATGTAAATAATTGATCTAACCACCACTAAACTGTTTCCAGAAATGAATTAGTGCAGCCACCTTAGTTTGGCTCTGAATACATGCTGAGGAAGGCTGGCTGTCTCAGTGACAGGGCACATTGGCCTGAAAGGAATGTGCTAACCTATCTGCACAGCTCTTGGGACCAGGGCCATGTGGGTGTGGAATGTCTGCAGTGTCTCTGCTCTGACAGGTCTGGTGTCACATCCAGCTGGGACCTCTTCACRTTGCATACTATGGTAGGAGAGATGTGCTGTGAAAGCAGTTGTATCAATGAGCCAAGCTAAATGAGTATTAACAGATGATATAATTTCCTTCTCTGAATGTACCATCACAGAGGTAAAGCTCCCTTGAAGCCAAGGAACTGTGTTAGTAGAAGAGCATAAGTCATCAACTGACTAGGAATACACTGGGTCTAAAAATCAAAACAGAATTTTCACATTGAGACTGCCATCTGATAGAGTAGTTACTAAAGGGGCTTTGGTCAGTTTCTGAAATAAATTAACTGGTGCAACTGCAAGTGTAAGAGTTCAGTACTTGCAGTGATTTAGGAGTTCCCTTCTAGTCCTATGTTTGTATGTCTCACAATTCTATTCAAGTATCAGAGTCAAGAATACATCCCACTATTGACTCATCTGGGAAGAGCAGGGTCCTAATTATAACCTTGTGGAGTAATATCCTGCTCTTAYCTTTCATGTATCTCTTATCTACATATATTTCAACTATATTTCAGTTAACACAGTTGAGGTGTGAAAGCAGTGGTTTGTCTGGTAGCCAGAATATATAACCTTAAAAATGTGTAGGGAATTAGACTGCTTCAGTTGGACAGTTAACAAAGCACTTCTGTTTTATTGTGATTCTTTTTGAGTAGCAGTGATAGAAACAGAGAGCTCTTGGCCAAATTTCTTGTAACAATATGCCAAACAATATACATAATGATTTCAGTCATTCTAGTCATGAGGACCTGAGAACTGCTGAATTCAGCCAGATGAAAGGTCTACCTAACCTAGTAAGTAGATATTTATGGAAAAAATGTCCCGAGGCAGTCATGCTTGCAGTGGTTTTTCCATCATGCTCTTCAGGCCTTCAGTGACTAGGAGACTCTTTTGTTTAACAGTTACTGCTGACCTACTGAATAGAACTGCTGAATCAATGAAGTCATGCTTTTTCTGGTCCATGTACAGTTTATGCCTCACAATATGTAATGAAAATAAGCTTGGTTTATTATTAAAAAAAAAAATACATGCCTTCCAATATTTATATTGGGGAAACTAGTGAATTACTATTACCAGGTCACCTTTTGAATAAAGTTCGTTACTTGATACATTGCTCTTATATTCTTCTCTAGATGTTTTCTAATTCTATCATAACATTTTTGATAATGCTCCAAAGTATTCATAAAGTGTTTGTAGCCTGAGTGCTAACAGGGCAGATTTTTCGTGGTTTTCTGTTAATTTTTAAATAAATCCCAGGTATGTTTGTTCCTTCAAGCACCAGRTATTTTCAGATTTCTTTCCTAGTGATACTAACACCTCATATACATAGATATATGTGTATTTTCTCTTCCCTTCTTGATGTGCATTGCACTTAATGACACTGAATAGCCTCTGGCATTTTATCACTCATTCAGTATTGAACCACCTCCAAAGCTTTTCATAGCTAGTCCTACATTTCCTCAGTCTAATAGTTTTGTGTCATCTGATGTTTATTCCTTTGTCTAATTATGTGTGTTCTTTTTCACAGTGTTTATGAATATATTGAAGGCCCACATCTGTCAGCTGAGCCTAAGTCAGTGAATCCTGAAAAAGAATACAAGCAATATAAAATATGACCTATAAAAATAATTCAGCCTTTTTTCTTCTTACTAAAATGGAAAAAAAAAACAGTAAAATAAATTCTACTGTTTTAGTTTTATTATTTATTTATTACATAAGTAGATGCATTTTTAATTTGTTTTCACAATGCAGATCTGCTTTTCAAAGCACTTGTAGGATAATGGAAATAGAAGACAAGAGAAATTCACTGCTTTCTGATAATTTAAATATCACACATGTTGACATTAATGGCTAACATTTTTAGTTCATATTTCACTCTATGGGATTCTTGCACATACTGACAATTTAAGGGGGATTTTCAGGAAAGAACTATAGAAAAGAAACTGTTCTTTTAATTTTTTTAATGTTAGCATGCAAAGATTGTCTTTGACTGTCTTCAATCTCCTATTGGCTTWATCCACTATACTTACTTATTAAGCTATGAATACCTGCAAATCCTTTAAAGGATTAACTGTATCTGCCTGCTAAGCTTTCTGAGGCAGTTAAAAATAACTGCAGGCTGATTCTACTGACACACTAAAAATTGGACCTGCTCTACATTTTATATTGTATTTGCTGCTGCTTTGACAGATGTGATACAGTCTGGAGGTACTTAAACCTTCTGTGAAGTTGGGTTGACCAAGTGCTCTCAATACCCCARTTCTGACTAGCAGCTGTTCTCCCTTACAGCCCAAAGAGGATCAGCATTTGCTTTGTCTCATGAAAAACACCAGTGACCAAGAACATACAAGCTGGACAAAGAAATTCAGCTTAATATCAATTCATGAAATAAAGGTGTCCTTCTCTAAAGAAAAGACTTTGCTTTATACAAGTGGTCTGCAATGCAAATGCAATCCTTCCTGTTTGGTATGTTTCTAGCTGTACTCATTGACTTCAGAAAATGTATCTCTTTTCCACATTTACAAAACTGATATATTCTAACACAGTATAAGCATGTGTGCTGGATGCTGCTAGGTATTGTTAGGAAGGCAGCCAAATATATTATATCCATCATTATATCCATAAGTGGAAGCCTTACAGGGCATGCACAGTTTCTCTCAATGGTCTGGAGAGTGCAGGAGACAGCAGCACATTAAAATGTGTACTGACTACTTCTATTCCTGCTGGCTGTCAAGGAAGCAGAGTTGGACTCCGCCATCTTTATATATTGCACTATATTGCATTTTATAGTGCAGTATATAAAATGGAAACTTTGAGACGAGACTTAGCACTTTCCATAGTCTTTTGCCAGGTATTTTCTCTTGGAAGTCTTGTACAGAAATTTACGGCTGCAAAATGATACCATAAGTGCTGGTGTTTTCTTGCTGTCAAAGGACAGAATGGGACAGTGATTCTCTGCTACAGTGATTTCTGCCTTCATTAACAGATTGTTTAGGTTCCTGCACAAAAAAAAAGCAGAAGTTCAAGTGCATATAACAGCTGAAACTGGTTCTCACACTTTTGTAAGAGCTGAAGAAATGTTACATGGCATAAAGTTATTTYCCCCCCCAAGTGATAGGCATCAGGCTAATCAATACTTAGCTGAGTACATGAAGCCTGCATTTGTTTAAAGCTGAAGGGGGAGTGTTGAAAACCAAATTCAGCCAGATGTAGGTACTCACAAGGGACAACTCTGTCAGCATTCCTTATAGTGAACTCCTGACTGTGAAACAATATATGAGTATAGAATAATATGAACTTGGCTTAGGCCTTGCCAGCACCCTGTCAGAGTGTAAAGCACTGACACAGGTGCAGAAGGAATATTGGATCCATCAGTGTGGATGGATGTCCCTAAAAGTATAGCTGCTAGAATTCTTTAGCTTAGCTAGTTGAAGAGCTAAGTAGTTAGTAGTTGGTGATTAATTACTTAATTATTATGCTATTYGGCAGTAGGAGGACTGTAGGTTTTCCTGCTCTTCTAAATACATAAGCAAACTGCACAACCCAAGCTGAAGGTTCTAGCTCAGACACAAAAAGCATTATAACTCTATTAGCATTAATATGTGCTAATTTATGTCTAAAATATGTATTAAAAATTGTGCTGAGGCAACTTCATACTGAGCTGTATCACACAATCATATTATGCTTTTACTATTTCTAGCTAAGGGAAGTCTACAAAACCTTGGGAGAGTTACATTTTAACCCCTTGTTCCAGTCAGTGTCTGCCTGTGGCCCTGCTCTGCCTGAGGGAGCGCCATGGGTAAACAGATACATTGCTTGTGGTACTTCAGTGTTTCTTAGAGCTAATTGCAGAATTTCTGCAGTGCCCTGTATTGTACTACTCAAGCAACAGATGACACAGGTGTACCAGGTAGATTGTGTGTTTCAATCCTATTTGTTTCAATACTATTTTTCCTCATTAGGTGTATATTCCTTAATGTTTGGTTTTATCTGAACTTCACCACMAACTGTAAAGTTAAATTTTACTCAATGTGTATTTTTGGAGGCAGAAAATGGACTTGTGCAAAATGCACTTCCTAACATAAACTACTTATTATTTTGTTGTGAAGAAGGTAGCATCCTTATGTTTTAAAAGGGAAATCTTGTGGAACCCAAGCTTGTCAAATTTTTGCCAGAAACTTGCTGGTTGCCTGCCAGCTCTCTACCCATCCACTTGGCAGGTGGCCCAGCCTTCCAAGAGCTGCAGCTGCCTCTGCGGCAGGGCTGGCAGCACTTGCAGGGCTGCAGGTCCCTGAGCAGGTGTCCAGATGGACTCCTCYCAAAGGGTCCCTGCCACCCTGGCCTGAGGGGCTGTGCCTCCTGCTAAGGAACTTCCAGGCCTGGAAATGTTTTATCTTGTGCCACCTTTTAGGAACCCACATTCTTTAAGAAATTGTTTCATAAGTGGACATCCTATTTCTGTCACTAAGGAAGGCCTTGTACCTGAAAGCAGGGATGGGTGCCTTTAACACATCACTTTGTAGCAGTYCTGCTTCTGAGGAAGGTTCACAAAGAAATGACACAAAATGCAGCAGCATGTCTAGAGGAATGTTGCTTTTTAAGTTGGAATTTGGCTTCTGACATTGGCATTAGGTTTTGTTGAGGTTTTGTGCTTTCCTTTTATCTTAACAGACACGTCCCCCACCCCCACCCCCCCGAATAACATCTAATCTTATTTGAGATTCAATTAGACATCAGCAATATCTTGTGGACTAATATTCAATTTTTTAATGAATTAAATATTCATGGTAGTTGATACAACCTTGGTATYAATAGTGTATTGTGAAAGAACTGTAAGAATAAATATAAGCTGATAAKCTTTATGCTGGTGTGTACATGGTTGTTAGTATTTTTTATTCTATCGTTTAGGGCTGAGAAAAGTACAATTGAAGAGCATGGAGCATTCTGACATGTGTAACTCTTTGTATCAAAGTGCCAACTCAGGTTAWTAAATAATAAAAGTGCCCAAAACAATTTTTCTTCCTTTTCCTGGTTATTCTTTAATATTTTGCTGCATTTTGAATAGCTTGATAGAAAACTTATCTTTCCTAATGGAGCTCTATTCCGAAAATAAATCAATTCCACAACAGGAGGGTTGGAGAAGAATTATTTTTTCTGTTCCAGCTATTGTTTGTAGATTGCTACTAGATGTCATGTAAATAAATCAATCAATCTCAACTTTATTGAAGCTAAATAAKGATGTTGAAAGACACATGTGAATGTAATGAAGCAACTGTGATACATCAAATATTTTATAGACTCTTGTCTAGAGATGATACTTTTCCTTGACTGCCCTTAAGGAAATGTAATGAAGAATTTTTAATTAACATAATACAGTAGAGCATAAGAAAGTCTTGTAATTAATTTGGCAAATAGAAACAGTGATGCAATAGAAGATGATATTCTGATAAAATTTTTCCAGCTTTGTAACTTTTTCAGCAAAATTGCTTTGTGATTTTACTTCAGACCTTGCCCCACTAAAGGCGGTAAGTCTATTCCTGAAGTTCCTAGTGGGGTAGAGTAACAGTTTCAGAGTCTGGGTGGATATCATTTGGCTTATACAATGTTACCTCACAGTGCAAGAGATGAAAGACTAAACACTGCCTTATTTAGGGAACCAATGTCCTGTCAAAATCAGTACAAAAGTACAAAAAAAATTCCTCTGCTGTTTCTCAGCTAGTACAATATGTTGGACTGGAGGTTAGCCTTGCTGTGCATTTTTCAGATGCTTCCAAATAGCTGCCCAAAATGACACCAAGCTCAATTGATTTGCCCCTGTGCTGCTGCAGCKTTATTTGTATTGAAAGCACAGGAAGGGTCTGTTAATAATAAAATTAGAATGACATAGAAATAAAGTGTATACTCTCTGTCTTGCTGATGTGATGACAAGTAGTTTCTCTGATTTTATTACTCTCTTGCATTAGCCAATATAAAAATTTTGCCAACATGTTTTTYACAACACTTACAGATTACCAATAACTGCCCAACTCCATTTCTGCTTACAAACTTAGTAACAACATGCTTACATAGACTGTGATGGTCGCATCTTCAGCTGCATCCTGGCATAGCTCCAACTGCATAGCTGTTGACTTCATGAGGATTTGGATACAAACTTAAAGTTAAGCCCGTGCTTAACTGCTTTGTCAATCTGTCTCTCTCTTGCCTTCTCCTTCTGCTGTTACTATCATGTAACATCTATGAAATTTAGCTCATGCTGACATGAGTGAATGTTCAGGTATTTCTACACACTTCTTGTACACAAAGCTGTGCGTTGATTTACTCTTTTTCAAGCCTGAAGAAAAGACTGCATCCACTGTGACTTCCAGAGTGCTGTGAGCGTGTGTGTTTTTCTGTTCTCTAAGGTCATGTGTGGGCCTCTCATCCAACCAAAACTTCTGTAAGAAGGGAGACTGCATTTCTGAATAAAACCTTCTCTGGGATTCCATGCCAAAACTCATGCTTTTTGTAGCAGTTATAAATTAAGTAATTTGGTTTTTGATTTAAATCATTTAGAGGTATCAATAGCTTCATAAACATTTTTTCATTGTATTTAAAAACATTTACAGCAAAATACTACATCAGTAATAGTATCAAAGATTTAGAAAGTGAGTTGTATAACTACTATTATATATAATCTCACATAGAAAACKAAAGTTATTACACAAARGAAGGTATAATAAAATTATGACTGTAGGCAGTGACTTTCATGAAGAGTGTAAGTTTTTCAAATACTTAAWAAACTAAGATATTTTAYCAGAAGTGTAACCTTTGTTTATGTGATTTATGTGCATTCTTCCCCAAAACAGCATTCAGCTACAATAAGGTTTAGTTGGGCATTTATACATGACCACATTAATGAATGTGATATTTGACAGTCTCGAGAGATGTGGATGTATTTAAACAAAAGGTTTTATAACTGCTTTAGTTATTGTAATAAATCAGAGCTAAGTGGCAATATTGTCATAAATTAGAGGGGGAAAATATTTTAAGCACACATTTTCTTAAATTTTATCTCCTAAAAGATTGGACAGCATTTCTATGTATCTCTTCATAGTTTGGTATTTGCTAGATATACTGTTGTTTCCCCTGGCATTTCTCTTCTGTAAGGTAAAGGACAACAGAATCAAGAAATAAACCATGTCACAGATCCAATTAACGCTGACAAGGGCTAGTAAAGTCAAGTGAATAACAAAGCACTGCTGTCTGGAAGCAGCTTTGCAGGCAGTAGGACACCAGCTGGACGAAGCAAAAGTACTTCAGGCAGCTGAATTTTCTGCCTCCACTAAGACCATCTTATACCCCGGTGAGGTCACAGCGCTATAGCATTTTCAAGTGTCACATCTCATCTCTTCACTGTTCCTAAGCGGCAGGGAGGAGAGGAGGGAAGCATTCCCCTCACAGAATGTAAAATATGTACTAATGTTATTACAAGGTAATGCAGCGAAGCAGAAACTGCAGCTACCATTGCACAGCCTCTCCTCAGCCACCACCACAGCATTGGGTTATGATAGAAACCTCCAAGAGATTTCAGTGCAGCAATCCTTGGGCAGAAATCATGGTGGTTTTCTAATCCCAAGGCCTGTGCATGTTCAAAGTAGCTCTCCTTTTTCTAGCTCTTGATGCATGTAGCTAACCAATGTCCTATTTAATGAAACTGAATGATTAAATGATTGCTTCACCGGTCTGCTGGATTCATCCGTGCTTAAGACTCAGAAATGTGGGGGGATTTCTCTTCTGGAGTATAGCAGTGTCAATCTAGAGACATTCCTTTGGCAAAGTTATTTTGGGTTTATCTTGAGAGGAGAATCCACTCCCTGCCCATCTGACTGGAAATTGAAATTCTTCAGTGCTTGTTTCCAGATAGAAAGGAAATACGTGCTCCGTTTACTTTATCTGTGTAACCCAAACAACACAATGTTACCCTTGGAGTCTTTTCTTGCTCCAGCCTGTTTCCCTGTCATGCAGTATCCTTAGGTTAAATGCTTTCCGTTTACGCTGTAGTAATGGAAGGAATCTTAGACCCCTATACAATACTCAGTATTTTTACAGTTAACTGTCAACATTATTTGTAATTCCTATTTTCTAGTAGCCAGAAGAGTCAAATATATAGTTTGTCAGCTTTAACATGGGTTATAAAACTGAAACAAACAGATATCCTCAGCTTTGAGATGGAGGAAGGAATATTTCTTAGGAAACAACATGAGAATTTGGGTTAGCTCATAACTCACACCTAGTTGGCATCTGAAATTTCCCAGCACTTTTCTAATAGTCCTATTTAACTGAAATTAAAATTACATTAACTTCAGCAAAATTTTCCAAAGGGAGATTTCTTTAGTTCAGAATGGGATTTCTGGGTTCTAGAAACCAGAAACATATACACACGATGACTCAGTGATTAGGTTATTAAATTACTAGATTTAGAGCAGGAAACTGAAACTGTTTCCCCTCTTCTAATTCCACATGTTTCTATGCACTGCATCTTTTGAATCTTCCTCCCCCCCCCGCCCCACCCCAACTTTAAAGAAATACTTATTAATCTTGGAGTTGGTCCCAATTTTCCCGATACAAAGAAATTAGCACAGGGTAAGGTGGGCAAATTGAAGTGTCAAGATGGTCTCTGAAATCAAAAAAAAAGGAGCAAGGAAACAAGGAAAGAAAAAAATATATGCAGGATTGCTTCTACAGAAAACTAAAAATTAAACATATCATGCTTGTACATTTTTTTTAACTGCATTGAAACTTGATCTTCTTGCTACAACTTTGGACACAAATAGAATTTAGCAAATGGAGATATGCTGTAGGAGCAGCACAGGCATATGCTGACATAYGATTACCATATGTCAGTCCACGGTGATTCTCAAGCTCCTGAGACGTGTTTTGTTCTTTAAATAGTTTTCCATCTTTTTAACATATTGAAGCACATAGACTATTTTCATTATGCTTTTTTCCTCCTTCCTTTGAAGCCACATGCATTTACAACTGACGTAGATTAGGCAGGAAGGACAGATAGAAAGAAGCTAAAATAGCTTTCAGAAATTACTACTGCAGTCAAATATATTTGGAAATTCAAGAGTCAACATGAACTATTAAAATAAAATAAAGTCTACATTAATCTTTATAAATAAAGAAAACATATGGGTTAGGATTTTTGTCCTGCATTCATCCAGGATCACATGCAGTATTTTGTTCCTGGGATGTAACACAGCAAGTTAAAATTTAATTTAAAAACCAACAAAACCCCCTTTGTATTTAATCATGTATCATTAAAACCTGAGGTTTTGACTTGAACTGGAGACTGTCTGAGTCAGAACCTCACAGACTCACACAGAGAACGTAGTAGCTGCCAACAGGCTGTTTCCTGTTGCTTTTCACAACAAACAAAAAAAGGGATGTTTCAGTATGATCTGCAGATGTGCAGCATGATGACATTTAGATGCAAGTTTTACAGAGGCCTACAAATTTAGGCAAATAATATATAAGACCCCTTCCTATTTCTTAAAAGAACAACTCCATCACTAAAGACTTAAGATCTTTCAACAAATTGTGTGGCAGTCTTAAGTTTCTAAGATCCTAAAAGTTTTGGAGGGAAAAATACTTCAAATTTACTCAAATGTCTGTGAGAGCTTAAAAAAAAAGGAAAAATTATGAGAACATACATAAAAATTCTATTGCACATGTTAAGGTAGAAAAGCTGCACTGAACACATTTTTTGGCTTTTGCAACATCTCATATAGGCTTTATCAGCAAAATAATTTGTTTCTTTAGTGAAAAAAAAATGCTTTATTCTTCTCAAGAGAGAAATAATCTATTTCTGAATGTCTGGAGAAATGCTGAGAATAATAACTACAACAAACAACTCATTAATAAGAATTTACTTTTTCAGTGCTTGGAGACATAATATAATTTTCTAATAAGCTCCAGCCTCCTAGCTGTTGCAAACCAAAGACATCCAGTATTAGAGTTTCCTACTAAGTGTGCATATCAGCTTGGGCCAGCACAGGAAGAATTCTTAAGTCTGGGCTGAAAGAACCAATGTTTCCTCAAAGCCTGRTTCATCACAGGTACATTTGCTTTCTACTTCTGTGTCTTAAAAAGGGTCAAACTCTGCAGTGTTGAAGGGCATAAAGTAGTGCTTGACACATTGGACATAAACACRTATATCACGCAGACATCCTCCTGTTAGGAATAAATCAATTCCTGCTTGCACTAAAAGGCACTGATATAATCACAAAATGCTTTAGAGACCTTTTACTCCTAACTGGGTAACGCTGGAAATTTTGCCCCTCTGCAAGTTATGGATTGGTCTTAGCATACTTTTATTGAAATAAAGGCACTCCAGTCAATTTGAGAGTTGAACTGGAAACCAAAGTCCTGTAAGATTTGTGCTAGCCTTCTCTACAGGAAGGTAAACAACCCCAAATGAATGGTGATACGTGAATAGTTCTCCCACAACCTCTTTGTTTGCCAAAGTAATTATAATTGAGTGGGCAGATTTCTTCTGGATGACACCAGAAGAGAAAAATGAAGAAGGTTATATAAAACCGTATTTTGTTTCTTATCCTAGGGAAGCCTTACATGGCACAATTTGGATGATGTCTGGACTTAAAACCATTACCAGAAAAAGATGATGATGCTRTTGTGAGAGCCAAATGAAGAGACAACACATAATACCATATACAAGGAAAATCAGAGGAGATCTTGAATGAGCAAAGAGGATGTACCTGATGGAGTTATTTACCAGGTACTATAATATGAAGAAAAGCAGAGCACCTCTTCTCAAAAGAGAATTACAGAAATTAATTGAGGATATTGTGGCATCATTCCTTTAAATCCCTTGTGCTCCACAGTTCCCTGTTTCTCAGTGGCACCCCCTTGCTCTCAGAAGTTTTGCACCCGCTTGTTCTCTTTCCACATCCCAACATCCTGTCTGTCTGTCTAAGTTTGTCTCCTAGGCTCAGCATCTCTATCTAGTTGTGAACAAAGCTGCCACAGTGGTAAACACTGTCAGAAAGATTTCTTGTCTCCTTTTTTTTATATGAAAGCAAGGGGTAAGAAGGGTGTACTCAAGGTGTTTTCCTGGCACTGCTACAGTGCCTGGAGGGCAAAGGCTAATCCTCCTCCCCTGCGCCATCAAGCAATCCATGTTCCAGCACCAGAGTGAAGAGCAGGATATGAAACAAAACAGTGTCACTCAGAAGCTGGAGGAGTGAGAAAAGAGGGCTGCCTTCTGCTTGTGAGGTTTTTATGTACATAGTGGAGACTGGTGTGAAACATATCTATGAGAGACAGGTGAGAGGGGAACTTGGTGCTTCTGGGTGGTCTCGTGGTCAAGGAGGTTTTGTGAGAGAGCTTTTTTTCAGGGAGTTTCAAAATAGGTGATGATGATGTGCCATACTGGGCCAATTCTCACCAGATGCAAAATAACTTCTGTGTGAGAATATACTGGAGCTGTCAGGAACCTCAGCCCCTGCAGTTTACAGCTGTCAATCTGCTCCTGCTGCTCTGAATGACTTGCTAAAGTAAGCACAGCTTCTGCTGGTTTATTCACTGAGCACAGACAGAACAAATACATGCAATATACAATAATTTTCCAGGAAAATATATTCCATAGCACTCTGAAAGTAAAAATACTGTATTTAAATGAGATTCACAGCAGCACGTTTTATTGACTTTGAGAGATMGATTCAGAAAAAGAGGATTACCAAGCTGAGACTAATAGCTACATTCAACTTATACTAGTTTACATTGTAAACAAGAATTCCACAAACCCAGCAGAAAAGTACCTGGGGGTGGTGGTTGACATCGAGATGAACATGAGCCAGTGGTGTTCCCAGGTGGCCAAGAAGGCCAATGGCATCCTGGCCTGTAAAAGTAGTGTGGCCAGCAGGACCAGGGCAGTGATTGTCCCCCTGTGCTTGGCACTTCAGGTTCTGTGTTTAGTCTTTGGCTCCCCACTGCAAGAAACCAGTGAAAGACAACAAAGTTTATGAAGGGTCTGGGGCTGAAGTCCTATGAGGAGCAGATGAAGAAGCTGGGAGTGTTTAGCCTGGAGAAGAGGAGGCTCAGGCAAGACCTTATTGCTCTCTACAATCCCCTGAAAGGAGGRTGTAGCCAGGTGGAGGTCAGCCTCTTCTCCCAGGCCCAGTGACAGGGCAAGAGAAAATTGCCTCAAGCTGCACCATTGGAGGTTCAGGTTGGACATCAGGAAGAATTTTGTCACTGAAAGGGTTGTCAAGGATTGGTACAACCTGTTGCTCCTGGTGCTGGAGTCACCATCCCTGGAAGTGTTCAAGAAATGACTGAATGTGGCACTAAGTGCTATGGATTACTTACATGRTGGTGTTTGGCCACARGTTGATSRTGAAGGTCTTTTYCAACTTTAATGACTCTTTCTTAATGATCATTCCATATTTAAACATGCCTTGTTTTATTGGACAGTGCCACCTAGGGGGTAACGGCTATTAAACTAGAGTGGCAAAGGAGAGGGAGCTTTAATAATAACATAGAAAGAATTTCTTCCATTAAATTCTCTTTTGGAATATACTAGGCAGATAAAGTGCTGCTGAGATTTTCATACTGTGGAATCTGGCAAAAAACTGCAATTTTCACAGGTTCMTTTGGAGCTGCCCATACTCTTTCCTTTCTTCCATAGTGAGAGAAATATCTTCTGGCAGTGATTGGGGATGCCACAAATCCCGATTTTCTCCTCTGCTAGCCAAGTCTTGCTGGGATGATCAGTGGAGAGGTTATCTACATCTCATTACAGCTGTAAGGCTGGGTAGGAGATTGCTGTATTGCTGTGTTTGGGTCTCCAAGGACTTGAAATAGAGCCTTGAAAAGTTTGCTTTTTGAGGCCAAAAGCAGAGAGAAAACCCTGGTCTACTCCTACTCAATCTAATCTGCTAAAGGAAGGTAGTGTACAAGGCAGGAATGAGATGCTGAGACTACTCTGTCTGAGAGCAGATAGGTTTTATMCTGACACTTCCCCCACTGTCCTTGAAATTACAAGTTACAGTTGGCTCCTTTGGGCTTCTAACAATTTAACCTAGAAATGGACAAAAGAAACTTAGAAAAAATGCCCATAGCATGTACCATGTAGCCTGAATTGTGGCAATTTCTTTCCTGAAAAAACAAAATTCCAGGAGAGGTAATATTCTAGGAGCGGGTTTTTTTTCCCACAAACTTTTTTTATTCTCACAAATGCTATTTGATTTTATTCTGTATCTTCCACAGCAGATGGCGTGCCTGCCTCCCTGAGACCAGAGATCCCAAGCAGCATGCAAATGATACAAGAAACTCGTATAACATATAAACAATAGTATAATATAAGAAACAATTATGCAAGAAACCTGCTCCTCTTTCCTTAGAGGAAAGTAGTAATGCTACCACAATATTTTTGAAGGAAGAATGTCAACATTTCTGATTGCATGACTGTGTGTTTGAATTGTAATAAAGGGCAGGTCTCTTCCTTTCCTTCAGTAACCTCCACACACATAAGCAATTGAGTATTAATAAGAAAATATTTTATTTAAGTTCCTTTTAAAAATAATCCATACTAAAAAAAAAGCCARCTGATAAAAATTGCTTTGTCTGCCCCCTAGAAATGGAAAAAGAGAAATTATTTTGGAACTACAAGCCACAGACATGCGAAATGATGATGGAAGTTATACCAAAGCTTGCTGTAAGTACCTCTCAGGTAAACAAGTCCTGTGGTAAAATTATGGTATGATGGATTGTCTCAGGCTGCAAGATGTGGCTGGGGGTGTGTATTCTGTTGCCACCTGTTAGAGGTGGGGCAGTTATCTACTGTTAATTGGGCCACCTGTCAAAACCAGCTGGGGCAGTTTTCTTTATCTCTTCCACAACCAACCCTCYGTCTGGGAGATGTCTGYTGTTAATGGGCCACTGAGTCTCACTGCATGACTGATAAAATTACATCATCCCATTGGGAGATGCTCCACTCAGGGGGAGGAGCCAAGCATTCCTACCTGGATATAATCTGAGATTTGGAACACCACAAGCAGYCTTTTCCTACTAGATTCCCAGAGGAAGACCAGGTCCATCTACACCACCACTGGACCATCAGAGGAAAACTACACCCTTCTATAGGATCACTGCTTCAAGAGAACCATGCCTGTCACTGCAGGAGGGCTGCAGCCACCAACACSCTGACCAACAAGGTGTCAGGTCATAATCTGACCCTGACTGTGGGTTTTTTTTGTACTATTGCATTTGTGGTTTTAATTTTCCTAGTAAAGAACTGTTATTCCCATTCCCATATCTTTGCCTGCGAGCCCCTTAATTTAAAATTATAATAATTCAGAGGGGGTTTACATTTTCCATTTCAAAGGAGGCTCCTGCCTTCCTTAGCAGACACCTGTCTTTTCAAGCCAAGACATGGATAAAGCAAACTCTTAYTGTTCTCTAAGTGCCATGATGTGAAAGAGGAGCAGCTGGATACCAGGGCTGCCACACTTGAAGCTAAATAGGTTTTGACATGATTGTTAAAGAAAAGCTACAGTACGGCACGGCAAATTCACCGCGGTGCCCATCCTGATGTGACATGCTCTGGAGCAAGCAGGCTCCTGTTCAGGCACTGGGAATAAACACTGGACCAAATCTGGGAGACAGGGACATGGACATCCACATCAGGTCCACACTGGCCATTCTGGATTCTGGCTTGGTCACTCAGCATGGATTTTTGGTGACTTCCTTGTTTTGATAAAATCAGAGAGAATATGCAGTTACACTTGTAGCACAGTGCTCTTCCCTTTATAGGTTTTATTTCTTACCAAAACAACATGGTTTTTACATATATATGCACATATAAATAAAGAGCATGGCAACTTTAATAAATAATTACAATGTTAAATATATACACATTAGGAAGACTTGCTATTGCAACTTTACTTGCAGATACTTGCAAATACATACTGGTCTTGTCCAACAACTCTTTCTTACAAAAGAAGATACAACAAATTCAGAAACTTGGAAAAAGATATTTAAGAATGAGGATTGTGTGATTCTTTCATATATATGTGTCTTACAGAAAGCCTGAAGATCAGAGTTGAGTGAAGATGAATTGAAGAAGCRGTGAAAAATTGTAAGTTATTAGACATAAGTTGGAATATTCAGAACTTCAATTACAAAATAGAAAGAATCATCCTGCTCTTCTATTTATTCCTGAAATAATCCCATTCCTTTTCAGAATCCTTCATGTTACAGGGCCTGGCTCATTAAAAGCTGTGATTTAAAGGTGTTCAGAGCTGGTGTGTGTTAGAGTGCATTTCTTCCCCACTGCTTCCCTGTGTTAAATCTTTCCTTACCTACAAACCTGACCTCTCTGAGGGGCCTGACAGCAGAGTTAGGGAGAACACTGTCACTGGAGGCCACTGCAAGAAGACTGCTAAAAAATCCTGCTTCCACTGAATCCCTTTAGCTGTTGAYTTTCCCAAGGACAACTTTTCCCTAACGTGCAAGAGGCACACCATAGGTGCAGTGTGCGTGAGACACTCTGGGCTGTCTTGACAAGTGTTGTCTGCTGGCAACGAGACAAAAACTGTACAAGCTGAAGTCTCTTAATCAGAACTGAGTGTGTCTACACTGGCTGTCACAAGTAGGAAAGAAGGGGATGCTTAACAGGAATAAATGAGGAAGGGGTGCGGGGAGGGGATAATCTTGGAGAACCATGTCTGGAGAAATTATAGAAGAAAGTGTTCCCATATCAACAGATAACTGTTGACTATCACTGTGGAAGCAGTGTCTGACAGGAACCCTACAGTGACACAGAAGAACGACACAGTGCACATCAATGATGGCCATTAAAGGTGTCCCTGTGTCTGTGTCTATGGAGCTTGACTCCAAGGGACAGAGACACAGGGAACCTTTTGGTGCTTGAAGGGGACATCTCTGGGGTGCCTTCTAACCTCATCCTACTTCCTGTTGTAAATAACTATGAGGGTTCAAAAGAGAAGCCCCTACCTGGCTCCTCTGCACTCATCCACAGAGTCCRTGCCAAGAGTCAGAACAAGAAGTGGCTATTGAGCCTACTAAGATACATCGTAGCAAAGGTGAATGCTTAAATACTATGTACAGCAGATCCAAGTAATCACAGCATCCATTCGCTTGGAARAGCCCTCTGAGATCAGAAGTCCAGCACCTCAACCAGACCATGGCATTAAGCGCCAAGTCCAGTCTTTCCTYAAACACTTCCAAGGGCAACAACTCCATCACCTTCCTAAGCAAGCCATTCTAATGTTTAATTGCTCTTTCCATGAAGAATGATGCCCACCCTCCCCTGGCACAGCTTGAGCCTAGTCCTGTCACAGGTTGCCCAGGAGAAAAGCCTGGCCTCCCTTTCACTACACCCTCCTTTCAGGCAGTTGTAGAGTGATAAGGTCACCCCTGAGCCTCCTTTTCTCCAGGCTAAACAACCCTGGCTCCCTTGGCTGCTTCTCGTTATTCTCTAGACCCTTAGCCAGCTTCACTGACTTTGCTGGACCCACTCCAGCACCTTTTTKTCCTTCTGGAATTGAGAGGCCTGGAACTGGACACAAACACCTAAGAATCTTTAATATTCATGACTCTGCCAGTGCCATTTATCCCATGCCTGTTAATTTAATGAGAAATATAATAACAACCATTACAAAGGCTAATTGGGGTGTTCAGTGTGATGAGGGTTTTGTGCCCAAGCTTTGGGTGTGCAGTGCCCAAACAGCCACTTAGGAAGGAATGTGGGATGCAGGCACTTATTGCCATTAATTAGTAYGGTGAGAAGCACGCTAACAACACTTTAGATAGTCCACCTGAAAATCCACATAAACTAGAGAATACATTGAATGGAAGCCCCTAGGTCACCGCTATTGCTCCGGAAGGGATGACAGAATGGGTCAGGTTGGAAGGGAGCACYGTGGCTCAGCAGGTCCAACCCCCCTGCTCAATCAAGACCATCCTAGAGACACTGCACAGGATTGTGTCCAGGGGGGTTGTGAATATCCCCGGTGATGGAGACTCCTCAGCCTCTCTGGGCAATCTGTTACGGTTCTTGGTCACCCGCACAGTAAAGAAGTTAATCTTCATGTTCAGGTGAAACYTCCCACGGACGAGTTTCTGTCCGTTGCCTCTTGTCCCATTGCTTGGCACAACCGAACAGAGCCTGACTCCGTCCTCTTAGCACCCCACCTTTATGTATTTACATCCATTGATAAGAGCCGGCATGTCTGACAAACCCCGTTCGAGACAGCGGCCGGCAGCTGCCGGCGAGCTCCGTGCCGCGGGAGGAGCGCGCACCGCCGCACCCGGCCCTCACACGCCAACATGGCGGCCCCGCCTCGCTCACCTCCCCCTCCCCCCCGCCGCGTCCTGGCGTCACATCCGCGGTGCCCCAGCAACCGCCGGACGTCGCGGGCGCGCCGGGAACCCGGAAGCGGCGGGCGAATCGGGGCGGGCGGCGCAACCGGCGGGGCGGGCCCGGCGCGCGCAGGGCAGCGGCGGCGGCGGCAAAGTAGTGCCGGGGGGCAGCGGCCGGTTGGTGGCGGCGGCGGTCGGGCAGCGCCTGTGGCGCAGCGCGCGGGGGACTCTCGACAACTACCGGCGCGCTCGGGCTGCGCGGTCCCGCACGGAGCTGCGGCCGAGGCGGAGATGGCGGCGGACAAGGCTGCGGGTGAGTGCGGGGGGAGCGGCCGCGGCCCCGCCGTGCCCGCCCCCGTCCTGCGCCGCCCGGCGCGGAGGGACACGCGCTACCGAGGGAAAGCCGCCCGTGAGGGTGTACGCCGTGTCCTTCCGCCAAAGAGGCGAGCGCGGGGCCCCCGTGACACCTGCGRGTCACCGGCGGGGCCGTGTGCGCACCGGGCCCTCCGTGCCCTCGGCAAGCGGCGCTGAGCTGGTGCCCCCTCCTGGCCGGGAAGGGCTCGGTGGGGAGGGCCCTATGTTCGTATTGCCGGGAGGGGGGGGTTGTCTGTTTGTGTCACTCAGAGCTTAATGACCCCTACAGAAGTCGAGCTTCTGGGTTAATTTGTTAAACTGGGGCGTGCAGGAGGTACGAGGGAGGTTATAACTCTTGGTGGTGCTGCTTAATYGCTGGAGTGCAGTCTGATTCCCTCAGGGATGCTGCTTTGGTTTCGGGGGGTGAGTGTGTCSTCACTGAACTCGGGCCTGAACAGACACTGCAGAGCGAAATCACCGAGRCTAAAACATAAGCCATGTTCTGGTAAACAGACAGAATGAATCTCAAATACAGTTGCTGTGTAGCACTGCTAAACTACTGTTTGTCCATCTCCTGTGCAACTCCCTGTCATGTGAGAAGTCTTCRTTGTAGGAAAGGTCATTCTGTCAGGTGTCAACTCCTGGGGGGATGGAGAAGAGGGCCATGTGGAGGAAAGCCTTACTTATAGAATTGCATAGGTCTGCTTAATAGAAGTGTAGGATATCCTGAGTTGGAAGACCGATAAAGATTAACAAATTCCAGTTCCTGGCCCTGCMCAGGACATCTCTAAGAATCACACCATGTGCCTTGTGAGTGTTTTCCACACACTTGTTGAACTCTGTTTGGCTTCTGCCAGGTGGGGAACCCATTCCAGTACTCAAACACTCTCTGAATGAAGAACCTTTTCCTAATATCCAACCTAAACCTCCCTGACACAGCTTCATGCCATTCCTTCTGGTCTTGTTTCTGGTCACTTTTTTTTTTCTAGTTGTTTTTATGTGGGGGGTGCATTATTTAAAATCACCTTAAGCATTTTTTTCTCTGGATACTGAAGATAAAATGCCTCAGTATTTGGAAAAAAAAATACAGGGAAAATAAGTATACTGCACTGAGTGATGTTTACAAAACTGTCATGTGTTTATTTGTAAGAACTGTAAGTGACTGCTAAACTACAAGAAAAAATATTGGCATCAAGTTTTGAATACTTTTTTGTTGATGTTCTTTGAAGTGTTGAAGGAACTTTCCAGTTTTGCTTTCTTAAAAGTATGTGCCAAATGAATCAAAGATGTGAGCTAGGGCAAGATATTCTACATGCTGCACTTGTTCATGGCAGTGAGCTSTAGGCAGCTTTCCACTGAGAAATGTTCGTTTTTTATTGCACAGCACCAAAGAAGCCTATTGTACCTATACTGGTAGTGAAGGGCTTCATACAAAAATTAAAACATAAGTCTTGGTGCCACAAACTGTTATCTTGTAATGGCTGGACACTGGCTGGGCTTCACACCCYTCAAAATTCTTTTGGAGGAAGAGTCTGTGATAGATTCCTCCCCTTCCAAGAAAGAGATTATCCCTCTGTCTGAAGAGTTTGGAAATTAAAAATATTGCCAGAGATGCTCTGCTGTTTCAACAAGATGTGATTTGCAGGACATAGGAACAAGAGAGCTCAGGAACAGCAGAAGAAACAGAGCRGGTATGAGAAGGATAATGATTGCAGTCACTCTCAGGTGTCTTCAGGTGTGTGTATGTGGGAGATGTGACTTTTGTTGCTTTTATGAAGTTCTGGCAGTGAGCCTGTCAGGAGAGCAATCTTCCTTTTTAGGTGGCAGTCTCATACTTTTCCTTGTTCTCCTTCCATAGAGACAGTTTTCCTGAAATTCTGCTGTCCATGATGATGTACCTTCTCCAGCAGGAGCAGCTTCCTCCTTGTACAAAGCAAACCAGCYTCCATGACGTAGCATTGCTGCTGCTCAGCCCCAGGATTGATAGCTAGGAAGATAATTCCTGGCTTGATTCTYTAACTTCCAACTCAGTGCAGCAGCTTCCTCCAGATGAAAATCTGAGCAGTTGATTTTTACATCCTTTTCCAGGTTGCCCCTTTTGCCTCTCATCATGAACCTACACAAGTTTTAGTTTTAGAGTTAGTCTGTACTCATGAAGGTTGGACAAATGAAAAGCAAACAGGTCCATATTAAATACAAATTCCAGAGATAAATCAAGTTCTCCCACTTGTGAAGTAGAGAATCTGCACTGCTCTGGATATTTCAGYTGATAGTTGTGGCTGCTGTACAGATGGGACCACACTGGAGATGACTGCTGTGCCGTGTGTTACCTACACCACGTGTAGTTCTGCAAGAGTGCCAAAGGTCAAGGGGCCCAAGTGAGCAAGGCATGCTGTTTCTTTTGCCAGGGAAGAAGTTTCCTACATGTTTCATTTTCAAGTGCTTCAARGAACATGGAAGTAACAGTTCTATTTGCAAGCACTGGGATAGCCATTTGCAGCCAAGAGAACAGAGCACTCCCTCCCCACCACCCCTGCCACTTCAATGGAATTGGTGGGTTCTGTTCAGTACCTTGTGCCAGCCAGCTTTCAGGTGACTACTCTTGGAGGGATCTCTGATAGCAAAGATCAGCTGAAGCAGTAGATCCCACTCTAAACAAGAATGGCAGTATCACATTAGTGTGGAGTGTCTTTTTGGTCTTTAACAAGTGTCAGGTGTGTTTGGACAGAAAGGGTAGAGAGTTGCCAAAGTGTTTTGTCACGCTTTTTTCAAAGGAAGGAGCTMTGCTGTGAACTACATCAGCTGGATTTTAGTTTTTTCTTGATAAGCTTCCAGTTCAGYTTTCACAAACCTGCTTTGTTTACTGAGTGCTAGTAGGTGCAGTTGATTGGATTACAGAGACAGCTCTGGTTTTGCTTAAAGTAGTCCCCATCTTCATTTTATGTTTTTGGTTTGTTTGTGTTTGTTTAATGTACTAACAAGTKTAGAGAGAGTTAAATTTGAAGACCTGTCCTGATTTTTCCTTAGGAATTACATCAACCAAGCTATGTAAGTGTAGTTTTTATGGCAGACCTTAGGCAAATATCTCTTGATTTATCTGTCACATCACTGAAGACACTTCAGAATTCAGACTTCCTTTGAGATGCTGGTCTTACAAACCTGCAAAGGCAGTAATCAGTAATGTACCTGGTAGTTGATGGCTCTCTGCTAGGTAAACCTGTATGTGAGGAATCTGATCAGATTGAGTGTTAGCTTCAAAAGCTTTAGAGCCTCAAGGCTCTGCACTGTGGTTACCTTTACCAGCACAATCTGCCAGGCATGCTGAGCAAGTAAAAGAGATAATGCCACTGTTAGCATGAAAGTTTGAGGGACGATGCATTTGCTTATTTGCTGCTGTTCTAAAGATCCTTGGAGAGTGAGAGCTTTTAGTTCATCTGTATAATCACAAGGTTTAGAGATGGAATCAGATCTATGCTATATTTAGGTTGAAGCAGAGGTACTTCCTGTTCCTTTCCTCTTTCACTGTGGAAAGCTTTTGGCACATCAGAAATGTTCTGAGCTTTTTTGTGGTTTAAATTTCTTTTGCCTTTCCTTTTGAAGGACAAGGCAGTGCAAATGGTGTTGATCATGCGTGATGCAGTGAGATTTCATAGCAGGTGTAGGCTCTTGAGGATCCATCCCTCCAGAGTACTGAAATTGCTGAACCCTGAATTTTGTCCAAATGACAGTGGGTTACTCTTGCCGGTGTAAGATTTGTTGAGATTTTAAAATCTCTGCTTTGTTRACATCTTAATGCAGGATGAAAGTCCCAACCAAATATTTACAATTCTTGCTCAATTGCAGAGGGCAATAGTGTTATTGCAGGTGGAAAGAATCTCGCTATTTCCCAGTGACAGGCACAAACTTAATAGATTACTAAGGCTGTTTTGTTCTTACTGAGGATATTATATGATTAATCTTCTGAGGTTTGACTGCCCCTTATGATTGTCGTTTGTGCTATATTTGTAAATTTTCACGGTCCGTAGTAGAAGATCCAGATATATTGGTGGTRATGGGGAATAGATTTTGCAGAGGAGCTCACAGCTAAGTGTTTTCATTTGTTCAAAGTGAAAACGAAATGAGTGGAGTTTGCATTATATCTCCAAATTATAGGGAAGAGAAAGCAGGCATTGAGTTTACATAGCCTACATAGTCTATTAAGATAGCAAAACGTGTTTTAGAGCAGATCTTCCACTGTGAAATTCAAGAAATACTTTTCTGCAGAAGCAGAAACCATTGCTGATTTATAAAGTCTTTGTTTCAAAAACATGAAATTATTTTTGTATGTTCTAGCACATTAATTAATGCTCCTAGAAATACTTTCTGCAGTGTCATGGTTATGTGGTTGTTTTATTTTTTCTCAGTAGTTTGTGTTCAGCACAAGGAAGGGCTTAGTGGAGGTTTYTTTTTCAGCTTCTTTGACATGGAATGTGTGTACTGTGCTTTTTAATGCAACTTCACTGAATTCTTAATTACATGATGACAAAAAGATTTAGTAGACTTCTTTCTGAAAAAATATGCTCAATAGTGACTGCAATATAAATCATTAGGAATTCAGTGTAAAAAATTGAAGGCAATTAAAATCTTGTTACGTTGCTATATAAATGCATAAAGGGGCCACCATTGTAGCTGCTACATGTTGTTCTTGTCTTTATCTGGAAAAGGGTGTAGTAGAACTGGAGAAGATTCTGGGAAAAAATGTGAGGAAGATGGAGAGTAAACTGCTCATGCTCACATTGGAAGAGATGTGATTGAAAAGAATATCTGTAAGATTTTGAGTGAGGCTGAAAAAGTGAGCAGGCAGCATGTGCTTGTGCCTTGCAATATAATCACCAGACAGAATTTGATGGAGTATAAAGAAAATACAAAAGTATAGCATGTTTTTTTTTTTAAATATATTAGATCTGTTAGATTTAATTAGGTTATTAACAGTGATGGTTCAAGTGCAGCCTCTTATTTGGGGAGATATTCTTCCAAAATAGGGAGCTGTGGGGAAGTTCCAATGTTTACTATGGTTTTTGTTGCACCCTAGAGTATCCCTTGCTTGCTGTTTAGGAAGAACTATACAGGATTTTGTGTGGGTTTTCATCTAACCCACTGTGGTACATRTTTCATGATGTATGGCCTTCACTGCTGACTTTTGAGCAAATTAAGACAATCCTGGTGTATGGTTGCAGCTTTAAAGAGAAATCTAAAATGTATGGGTTGTCAGCTTGCAGGACTTTGGTTGTTTGTTGAGCGCCATAATTTACATTTCATGGAGAGGAATTCATTAGGAGTATAGAACAACTTGATATATTGTGGTAGGAGMTGTAACTTGGGATATAGATAGTGTAGTAGGGACACTGCTACTGTTATCTGGAAAATTACTTGTTTTGGCAGGAGGACCTTGAAGACTGGAAGAAACAAAGTTTTTAAGCTGCASAGCTGTTGTCACACTTGCAAGCTTTGTTGTAATCTTGTGTTCATTTTTACAGATCAAGGTACTGAGAAACATGAAGGAGCAGGTACTTCTGGGATTACTGATCAGGAAAAGGAATTGTCGAGCAGTGCATTACAGGCTTTTCAGGTAAGACAAAGTCAGACCCTGAAACTTCTAAGTTACCACATTACTGCTAAGTGGGCTTGTGTGATTGTTTTTCCTGTTTTCTTAATACAACTGCAAATGCATTAAGAGGATGTTAAAAAATAGCACCAGTTGTGTTATAAAGACAGCACATGCATTTTCTATCTGCTGTAATGTGAGAAGACTGAACAGGATACTTGAACAAGAGCACTTTTAATTTTGGTTCTCAAAACTTAGTAACCCTAAAAGCTATATGAGGCTTCTGTTCTGCACCAGCATTGAAAGTGTATGATCTCTTGGAAGAATTAATCACATCAAGCTAAAAATGGTGTGTTAGAGTTTAAAGGAACCTCATGTATTTAAAAAACAGCAGTGAAACAAACACTCGTGTTTTAGCATCACGCTAAACTATATTCTTTCACAAAAAGTGTTGTATAATGTCCTGTCACTTTGCAGTAAAACATTTCTAAATGTGTAACACCTACAGGCAGTATCTAATACTTGTTTTGTGTTTCTTGGAAGATTTTTTTTTCTTCTCTGTTAAAGTTCAGGTACCAGGTCTTTCAGTTTATTTCTTTCTTTGTATTTTGCCTATTTTTTTGTAGTGTGACAGGAAGTATAATTACTTTTCCTTTCAATTATATCTCTGTCTCCAAAATGCCTTGCTTTAAATTCAGTTTTGAATTTGTGAAATAAGTCAGTGAAGAATTTAAGCATTGTCTCATGAGATTCTTGCTTCAATGTTTCACTCAGTATTTCTATGTTTCACTCATTTTGCTACTTAAGGTGCATATAGTTGGTTCTTAACACTGTGTTGTTCCCTGATGTCTCCTTGAACGCTGTCTTGCTCGATTACTCTTTTTCAATAACATTTTAATCAGTGGCATTTGATCCTGAGAACTGAAGGCACATAAGAGAGTCATTTGTTTTCCACCTTGCCCACACATCTAAATGCCTAAAATACTTTTGATCTGCTAGTGATTTCATCTTTACTTTTATCCTGGTCCAGTATATTTGGTTTATCTTGTCAAATTTTTTCTTGCTTTGAGAATTCCCTGAGTTCATGGAGTGAGGTGGCAACWGATGTGAGCAGAATTAATTTGATGCCTTGTTTGCCAATTTTTTGCTGTTGAGTAGCTCCAGATAGCAATGTGTTCTGCCTCGCATCCTGCTTTATCATATTATATACCCAGTTTCAGTCTTGACAGAATTCTTATAGAATTGGGCATTATRGTCTAGATCCTATCTAGTAGAGTGGCATGAAGGACTGTTAGCTRATGAAAAACATCACCAAATAACCTGAGCATTTTAACGTTCAAGTTTGTAGTCCAGCCACAGTTAGAAGCCTTGTTGCTGTGGTCTGGAAGCTCCTACTGAAGAAAAGCTCCAAGTGTGAGCACAGGAAGAGAACCACTGGGAGGTGAACTGTCTCAACTAAAGAGCATGCCGGCAGCTGAGCTGCAAGGTCCTGTGTTCATGCACATGATCAGAAGGCAATCCATGCTGTTGGTGCTTAGAGTTGTGAAAATGTGTCAGTGTCCTGCTACATCTCTCTAAGTTGTATGACTGTGCCTGCCTGGGAGACTGAAGGAGCTGGAGTGGTTCCATGGAAAGGAGCTGCAGAATGTCATCTTTCTTGGGGAGGGCAGAAGGACCCCGGAGCTCTTCTCTGTTGTATTCTGCCCTTAATAGGGAGTTACTCAGCAGTCCAGGAGAAGCACTAGTGGAACAGCGCCTGAAATGGAGGAGTAAGTGGAAGGTGGTACTCCAGAGCTTAGCYTTTGGGTGTGAACCATTGACAGAGATGGAAATGCATCTGCTTATCTGTCTGACCACATTGGAAATAACACTGATATGGACGAGGTGAATGTGATTATTCCTGTGTAGGAATTTAGCAGTTGAAAGTGAAGCATCATCTAGGCTTAATGAGTGAGGAGTTTTTTTTTTCATTCCTTGATGCCTCCTGTGGTCAAAGAAAGGAATTTTYCTACTAGATCACACATCAGTGGAGCATCATACTTTGCTCCTAGTTTCTGTTTAGGCATTCCTAGGTGATTGAATACTTCATCTAACARCTAAGGCCTGTAAAAATGTTTCTTAAACCTATTCTGGGAAAGTGACACTTTCTTTTTCCAATCTCTCTTGAGCTAACTTCTGTAGATTAAATTGTAAATCACTATATATTCAGATGAACTGAAGACTGAACATAAAATGTTGGGCTGGAACTTGTGTAAGCAACTGCAGCTGCTCARTGTTCATGAAATGGGGAAAGATTGTGAAAACTGAGGAAATAGAGTCTTGAAACTTAATATGATAGGAGAAATGAGAATAACACTTTTCATGGGAGCATCTGTTAATAGTAATCAGCTACTTAATTTGTCTTTACASCACCAAATTATTTTTGAAGTTTGGATATGGCTTCAACATTTAGACTTGCTWCTCATCTGCATTAATCTGCATAAATAATGAAATATGTATATACACATTTAGTTCGCTTGTAYTGATAAAAGAAAGACTATCTTCTAATGCATGTTTCTGGTATGTGTACAATTTACAGGCTGGAAATTATGATGCTTGTTTACAACACCTAAATACCCTTCAAGACATAAATAAAGATGACTACAAAATAACTTTGAATACTGCTGTTGCAGAGTTCTGTAAGAGTAATCAGACTACCACAGACAATTTGAGACAAACCCTTAACCAGCTGAAAAACCAGGTAATGCAATTGTATTGACATGGTACTTGATTTTGAGTACTATTAATGGTGGAGGGATCTTTCAGTGTAGTGGGAGTAAAGCTTCTGCCCCTTGTCCYGTGGATTTAACAAGGTAAGAAAGTAACATTACTTATAAATATCTGAGTCAGTTTAATCTTGTAGGACAGTTTTTGTAGTTGTGTTTTTAACTATTGTTGAAATTGGTGTGAGATTATAACAATAGAAGGACCTGTTATGTTCTTTCAGTAGAAAGTTCCTTAATGTGGAATAGTTTGTGAAATAATAAAAAAGTGAAAATATTACTTTACTACTCAATTGACAATTTTGTATTTCATTGTATGTTTTTYTACCGTGTTAATTTGTAATAACAATGAAGTTTATTAGGTCAGTAAGTTACAATTTACCTTTAGAGAAATTCATATCTTTGGAAGTTTTTTTTTAAATACCTGATACTTTAAAATCATAGGTACTGAATGTTTAATTAACTGAGTGGGGTTTTTTCCCAGGTTCACTCTGTTGTTGAAGAAATGGATGGTTTGGATGATGTTGAGAACAGTATGCTGTACTACAATCAAGCTGTTATCCTGTACCATCTCCGTCAGTATACTGAAGCTATATCYGTCGGGGAGAAGCTGTACCAGTTCATAGAGCCTTTTGGTATGTAGGCAGAAAGAAGAATCTTGTCCATTCAAGAACTACAGAAAGACAATTCAGTCTTTTTCACTATCAGACAAGTCATTTGTAATTTGTCTAATACAGTTTTAAGAAATTAGGTAAGGTTTGGAATAAATAGTATGTTTTACTTATATCAAGGACAACAAACTAATTTGAGGGAAAATGCTTCAGAGAGCTTTAGCGGACAAGTGCTATGAAACTGAAATGAATTCTTTCAACTTGAGATGGTATTTATGTAGATAATATGTACAAGCTAATGAAATTATTTTAAATCTAATGTTTTGAGTCATCATGCAACTTCATGGGTGGGTGTCTGTTTTTCAGGGCACTCTTTTTTAAATACCTTTATTAGGTAATACATAATTGTATGTGCTTATATCTGAATACAAAATATGCAACTTTTATGAGCTATGATACATTGTGTAGTAGAATTACTATACTTGTATGAAATAATTTCATAATCCTTGTTGAATCTTATGTGAGAAGGCTGAAGGATGTATGTGTGTGGGTCTCAGTAAATTAAGTAAATGYTGCTGTGTTCCTGCTTCAATTCCTCCCAGTTTTCAATATGCATAACTGGGACTTACTCTGTGAAGTCAGCTAAATAGATGTGTTTTACAGAATCTTTGTTAGTTCCGTGGGATTCTACATCTGCATACAGCTCTGTCTGTTTGGATGCTGCAACTTTGGTGCTGATCTACTTAGATCAGTTCTCAGAACCTATGAACATGAAATACTTGTTAAGCTGTCCTTAGTCTGTGCTTTTATGCTGATGCTATTTGAATAAATAAGCTTTCTTTTCAGTGCATGTACTTAGCTGTGGGTTGGACATGGCTGCATTTTTTTTTCTTATGTAGTATGTTGATTTTTCTCATAATGTTGCATAGATGATGCTTTATAGGAGTTTTTTTTCCATCCATGTTTGGAGGGATTGATATTAGAGCTGTAAACCAATTTTTTCTTCTTTGCTTTTCACAGAAGAGAAGTTTGCCCAGGCTGTGTGCTTCTTGCTTGTAGACTTATACCTGTTAACTTACCAAGCTGAGAAAGCCTTGCATCTGCTCGCTGTTCTGGAAAAAATGATTTCACAGGGCAACAATAACAGCAAGAATGGAAAAAATGAGGTAAGCTTAAAATCATACAAATGCCTTTAAGTCTTTATCAGATGTATGCTTTAGTTCAATCCAAAATTAGTATCTTGATAGACTTTGGAATTATAAGACTATGTTAGATCACCTGTAACTTTAGACAGAAGCTTAAATATTTTAGTCAGTGAGTGAATTGTGTACAACAGCTGTTTATTCCCTCTTTTTCACCCTTTTCTCTTACTCCAGGGAGCTAAAATATCTTTCTTCAGTCAGAGACTTGCRTTGGAAAAACAGTTGTCTCCAGGTCAAATATTGCTTGTCTTTGACTATGACCATATGAGACCCTAAGTTTTAAAGTGAAGTCAGTGTCAGATGAACTGCAGTTGCACAGCATAGGATGGGAAATTAAGTATCTTTTTTACATAGTATCAGAAAGTATGAGGCACACTTTCAAGTGAAATCTTTCATGTGCCTTTTGGAAAAATTGGTAGAATCAGTGGTAGCTTGGAAGTGAAGAGATGGCATTTCAGTGTTTTTCTGTTGATGGAATGTCACACTTAAGATAAAATATTCTCTCTTTAAGTATATCGTAATTCTACTGAAGGAAGTATTAAAGAAGTACTCTAGAATGTGCATGTTATCCTTCTAGGCAAAAGAATTCTTAATTGCAGAGCAACATAGTGTAACGCTAATGTTAATACAGAATTCAGCTCTTCAAAGGCTGGTGTGGTTTGTGGGTTTTGATTGTTAAACTCAAGTTAGTTTCTGGTGGGATGTGTATATTTTRATATTAAATACTCAAACAATATTGTTATTAATACTATTAAATACTTATTTTTCTTCATGCRAGTTGAATCTGTCAACTGAATTTAAAAGGTGACTAACAGTAATGCTTCCCTTTTTTTTTTTTGACAGTCAGGTAATAATACCAATAAAGATTCCTCAAATCAAAAAGCTGAAAGTGGAGCTTTAATAGAAGTTGCTAAATCTAAGATACATCAGGTAAGGGTCTGCATGTTATTTATACAAGAACATTGTTTCAAGAGTTTTCTAAATCTGAGTGTCATCTCCTTCAAAACCAGTTCAGCCCAAATTATGATGCTTTCTCCTTGTTGTAGAACAAAAAATGAATTTATCTAAGTCTTCCTTTTTGTAAGATCCATGTACAGGAGAAACTGACATCCTACCCATGACCACCATTTCAGTCCCTGTGTGTTATAATTATTTCTTTACATGGCAGTTTGCTGCACTGAATTTGTCTTTCAACCTCCAACAGTCTAAATCAGCTGAGGTTTTATTTCACTGTATTGTTCTGATGAAAAATACGTGAAGAATCAGAATGCTTCTTTATTAGCATTCACTTACTCATGTTTTCAGTTTAGTAGGTAAATGTCTGGGTTTAAGATGGTAGATTATTTTAATTAGTTTGTCATTTTAARTGCTCATATCTGTGCTTGAAAATGGAGCAGCTGTTGGCCATTGAATGAAGGGTTCATCTGCTTATTGTAAATACAAACCCTATAAATGTGGTGTTTAAAGTCTGAATAGAATTTCTTTTTTGTAAAGACTTTTTGAATAGCTTTTTTCTACCTGTTTTAAAAATGCATATAAAATATTCTTCAGTAAATTCAATTTTTTAACAGTATAAGGTGAGAGCCTATATCCAGATGAAGTCATTAAAAGCATGCAAAAGGGAGATCAAGTCTGTTATGAATACAGCTGGGAATGTAAGTATTCTTAAGACTGTTGTTTTTCGAATCCAGATGTGTTCTGTATCTTAAAACTGGATTTGTGAATGTTCTTTACAAAAAAAGTTCTTATTGAGGGTAGATGTTTAAAGTAATTCTTTATGTAGTCAGYTTGGTTTGTAATATCTTTGCAAATGTAATWAATGTAGAATGTTCTTMTYTGTGCTGTTTTCAGTTTCTAAAAAMATATGCCTTGTGGTGCCAAAATAACAGTGAAACACTGTATAATAAACAGGTTCAGCATTCTCTGTAATTGCAATGRAATAAGTTTTAGTTTACTGTAGATGTTGTGCATATTACAAACTTTGATGTAATTGGTAGTTTCAACCAGTTTATAAAAKATTAATTCTGGGATATGTGGGCATTTTTTGGGGTTGGKTTTTTTTSTCTTTRTTGACATTTTTGGAGGCTTATGTCTTGCTGGAAAGCAAGTTTAACAGAAAACCTTTTGGATCATGAGGTCKGTGTTGGAAGATTACAGCCTACAAGGAACTCTGCAGGGAKGRGAGGTGTTACTAGAGGACAGGTTAGAGATCCTTTGTCCTTAGCCACTTCCATGACAAGGTTCTCTAAAGTTCATGACAGAGTTCTTGAAAGTAACATGGCCTAAACCCATTTATTTTTAAATGGCAGGAGGAGCAAGTTTGTGAAGTGATGTAACACTAGCAGTAGAAATCRTCAACCAAGACATAACTATTGTTTTCTCCTTCACAGTCAGCTCCTTCTCTCTTTCTTAAGAGCAATTTTGAGTATTTGAGAGGCAATTACCGTAAAGCTGTCAAACTTTTAAACAGTGCCAACATCGCCGAACATCCAGGCTTCATGAAAACAGGTAAAATAAAACCCCTTCATCCTGCAGGTACTTCAATGTCTATTATAATAGGACTACTTGTTGATAGCAATTTTAAGGATATTAATGATTAATTAACAGTGTCAGCCCTGAAAATCATGGATTTATATGCTGGATGTGTTTCAYCTTTCTTGTACTCTCACATAACACTGTAGTGATTTTCATTGAACATTCTTCTACAGAAGGCTGTGATTGTCCATAAAAATGGATTTATGAAGCTGTGTTRTATTTTCAAGGCTCATGATTGAGTCTCTTAATCAATAAATGAAACAAAAGGCAACTTATTAGATCTAGAACTGAGGCCTCTCTGGCAGTTTTTRTGCTTAAATTTCTCTTTATGATTTAAATTTTTTTTGAAAACTTTACCGTYACATAACTTTTTTGCATTAGCTTTTTTGCACAGTATATAGTTCATTTAGTAGTCTTCCTAGGCTATGACTAAAATCATGTCTGTTTAATTTGCTAATAGTCTGGTTATTTGGATTTTTAGGTTTTTTTTATCTTTTGTCTTTATTATACATGTTAACCTTGTAAAACTTTAGTCACCAGCAGATAAGTGAAAAGTTAAATTTTTTGTCCTTTATTATTTATAAGAAACCTTTCACAGTGTTACCTGAACATATATTTAGGAAGAAGAGTGCATTTCCTGCTTGTATGGTTAGGTGGTCATAAATATATGTGTATGTCATATTGGATATAACACTGTCATCCATGAACATCTCACTGAAAATCATCTTTAATAGACTGCYATAATATGCTGACCCATCAGAAAGTGGTTGGAGCATTTTGTAGGCTTAGCAACAACTGTCACTTTCTGAAAATGGTCTTTTGTTGTTCTCTCAGGTGAATGCTTAAGGTGTATGTTCTGGAACAATCTTGGCTGCATCCACTTTGCAATGGGAAAGCACAATTTAGGAATTTTTTATTTTAAAAAAGCCTTGCAAGAAAATGATAATGCATGTGCACAGCTGGGAACAGGCAGCTCGGATCCAGGTAAGCAAGAGATTAAAACAGATGGTGGAAGTAGGGATGGCAAGTCTAAGAAATAGAGAACAGAAGGTTTGAGTAATTATCAGCAAAATTCCCCTTCCATCTTTTTGTGGAAGGCAGGGTAGGAGRGGTGAGAATTTTGATGATAACCTGATGTAGGAATGTAGTTGCTGTTGCCAGAAATACGTGATGATGATTAAATATGTTCTTTATTTTTCTGGGTTTTGTGATGTACCATGGTGCTGGGACAATTACTTCTCCCTTGTTTATAGACTTTGTCCATCAGTTAGGGAGGTATGACAAAAAAGAATTTTTTGTAACCTATTTTGCATAGGTTATTTATAGTYCTGCTGACAATGTGTAGAATCATCAGGGCATGAGGGATGCCTTCTCCATATTCTGGGTAATCAGTTCTCCTGTTTCCTTGTGGAGGGGACTCACACTTTCCCTAGTTTTTCTTTTATCACCAGCATAAATAGATATGTTGGTGATAAAAGATTTTGTTGTTGCCCTTGATGTCCCTAGTCAGATTTAATCCTGTCAGTGTCAGGGCTTTAGCTTTCCAACCTGGTCCCTGGTTGCTCAGTTTCTCTGTATTCCTCCCAGGYTGCTGGTCCTTGCTTCCACCCTTTGTAGGCTTTCTTTTTGTATTTGGGTTTGTCCAGGAGCTCCTCATTCAGGAGGCCTCCTGGCACTTTTGCCTAACTTTTGTTGGGATGCATCACCCCTGAGCTTGGGAGGGGTGATTCTTGAATATTAATCAGCTTTCTTGGGCTGCTCTTCTATTCAGGGCTTTACCCTGTGGTATTGTACCAATCAGACCCCCAAAGATGCCAAAGTCTACTTGTCTGAAGTCCAGTGTAGTGAGCTTGCTGTGCATWTTTCTACTGTCCTAAGGATCCACTRTTTCCCTCTTCATGAAGGGARCTCTTTGTATGTGGTCWTTTTCTCTTCATGTCATCTGAAGTTTCATTGTTTCCTCACTCATCATCCACTAGAGATTWAGCAGGGTAGGACTCCACTGTTTCATGGTCCCARTCAGCCCCTCCTTGTTGGTGAGAACGAGGTCTAATATAGGACCTGTCCTCACTGGCTCCTTCAACATTTGGAGAAGGAAATCATTAACACATTCCAGGAATCTCCTGGATTGTTAATGCCCTTCTGTGTTGTCCCAGAGAACAGGACCAGAGCTTGGGAGTGTGAGATCTCTCCTATCTGACTATACAAGGCCTCATCACTCAGTCTTCATCATTTCATGATGAAGTTATAATTGTTTTCATTTCTTTTTTTCTTTGAAATATACTCACTAGCAGGCATTTTGTTGGTTTTTTTCCATTTCTCCCCTCGACCTAGTGTAGCCTTATTAATGTGAAGACAGAAAGTGTTTTATGCTTGTTAASAGCAAAGTGGTTTTCTTCTGGAATTTGTATTCTCTGGAATGTGTGTAGATGTGTATTCTTACAAATCTGGGATTCAGTACTATTCTATAACAGTTAGCTTGTGTGATAAGGAACACATGAGGTTAGCATTTAATGTACTTCAATCTTCATTAAGAATAAAATTAATTTGTCTTTGAAATCAGTTTTGGTATGAAAGAAATTTACAGAGGGAGGCTAGTGGATTTCAGCAATTAGAGGGGTTTTTGGTAGCTTTGGGGTGTTTCTCACAGCTTCCCTCTTCCTCTTGAAGTTTTGTGCTGTCTTGAGCTGCACATCCAATATGATGTAATAATTTTCTGCAGGTAAAAAATTTTCAGGGAGACCCATGTGTACGCTACTGACTAACAAACGATACGAGTTGCTCTATAACTGTGGAATTCAGCTCTTGCATATTGGGAGGCCCTTAGCTGCCTTTGAATGCCTGATTGAGGCGGTCCAGGTCTATCACTCAAACCCTCGTCTGTGGCTGAGAATAGCAGAATGCTGCATTGCTGCCAATAAAGGGGTAAGTAGCTTTGGAAAATTCTTCTAAAGAATGGCATGTGATTACAGAAAGGTAGAACTAATACCTAGAGATAAGCTGTGTATTTTGAAGGTCTGATGTTGTAGTGTTGTAACACCTCTGTAAATCCAGATTAATTATTTCTTGCGTATATGTATTTTTACGTGTTTAATCTGGAGTTGCAACAGGTGAAGGGAACTCTTTGCATTGGTCTTTTTCTCTTCATGCAGCCAAAGCTCATCTGAAGTTTCATTGTTTCCTCACTCATTGTCCACTTGAGATTAAGTGGGGTGAGATTTTGTTGTGTGGGTAGCCTGAAAGTGACAGAGGCTGAGGATGCAGAGATCAGCCTTCTCCATCCTGAAGCYGTTGGGATCACAACTGCTGGGAAAACTGAATCTCTAATTGCTGAGCCTTCACCTTTTTCTCCTGGCAAAGTTGGTGGAAACCTGCTGATGGCAGGCATATTGCATGTCCTGTGGGACATCTTGTTTTCAACCTGCTGATCCATGTATGCTTAGGATAAACCCATATGATAAAATTCAGAGAGCTGAGGACAGGAAGAAAAAACTGCGCCTAAATAGTACGTTTGTGAAATTAAGATRTGCTGTACTTGTTTCCCTGTAAAAACTGTAATTCACCCCTTAGGTRTGGGGGAGTGATGATATAATCTGTAATGACATGATCCTATGCAGTTATTCCCACAGTATGCCCATTGCACTCCTCACACAGGATGTGTGGGATGAATTGAGCAAATAGCTATATTCATTTTATTTTTCCCCCACCCCTGAATTCTCTGTTTTTCCTCTCTGGTTGGCCTCTGTGCATTTATTTACTGCACATTATCCAATTACAAAATTAATAACTTTTCCTTTGGGAATTTGAATAGTACTCAMTATTTTGGTATCTCTATTTCAGAGAACTTAAGAAAGATACAACTTTATAGCAGAGGTTTGCTTGTATACTGATTTCAGAGGCAGAGCACTGAAGATTCAAGAATATTGGGTCAAAACTGGACTGAGTGTGATTCTGTATGTGCTGCTTGTTGTCAGATTGCCTGAGTTTTATGAAGCACAGCAAATGCAGGAAGAATGGCTTTCTTCATATTAATTTTGCTATTTTCTGTAGCAATCCTACTGGGTGCAAGTCAGAAATARGTAAAGAAGACACATCTGATCATCCCTAATGAAAAGCTGAGTATGAGAGTGGATTAGTGTTTTTGTGGCAAAAATCCAAAGCTAGGATTCCATTTACAAGGATATTGTTTAGCAGTCTGGAAAAGGGAAATACAGATCCTTATGGGGATCCCTATTTACTGCAGGCTAACCAAAGTAGTAGATTATGCCAGGTTCCGGAGGCTTTCTTCCTGTAAAGTTCTGATGATGTGTAGTATACCAGAGAGTTGAATTCATGTAAAAAAACCAACTTGTTCCCTAAATTTGTAATCTTAAAAGAAAAAAAAAWTGAATGYTATTAACATTAAAGGCAAAGAGAAAGTATCTTTAAATTGTTAAATTTGCAACATGACGAGTGAGGTCCTAAAGTCAATAATATGTTCAATTTGACCTTTGTAACTCAATTTGCAGCAGTATTCCTTTATATCTAAGCATGGATTCATATTTATGCTCTGAACACCATGCAGAAAAGCAATTTCACTGAAGCTAATTTTCACCCACTTTAGTATTTTGTAAGCATAAAATATGAATGGAAGAAGGTTCCCTTTCAAACACCTGCATTTCAAATACTTTTTTGAAATATGTGCTTCATAGCCAAACTTAGTGTATGGATTTTTTATTTGGCAGTAAATGCTACAATTTCAATATTTTTAATACTATGCTACTATGTCAATCTATTTTTGGATTCTGATAAATTTTTGAAAAAATGACTGCTACGAAAGTCCAGATTTAGGATAAGTTTTTTCTTAAAACTGCAACTCTTAATCACTCACTAAACTTAGCAATGAAGTTAGGATGGTAAAAGAGCCAAACAAACCCCAGTAAACATGGTGTAGAGATAATTCTTGGGACTGACAATTAGGGTACTTCAAGTTCATTTGACCCCCAGAATGTGTCTGCATACTCAACAATCCATTAAACAAGTTAATTTAATGTATCTTTGCATATGTTGTTGTTCAGCTTTGTGCTCCCCGTGGAACAGTTTGGGAGCAGCTTTTCCAAAGAGCTTTTTGAGTGCTGTGTAAGCAGGGAGAGAAGATGGCAAGTGTTACAGTGCCAAGCCTGAATGTTATGTGGCAGATCAAATTATTTCTTTTTAGATGTCCTGTCAGTTCTTTTAATATGACTTGGTTCATTGTTCTTTTGCTTTCAAAACAGAGGAGAAACTAGGTCAGTAGGCTATCAGACAGGCTGTCAGAACTAATCTGTGCTTACACTGTGTGCAATAAAACCCCTCTGCAACACAAAGACAATAGAAGGTGTCTGATCCTTCATTGTACTTTAGATTTAAAACTGTKTCCATTATTCTTATATTTTAGCAGGGTTCAAGGTCTTCTTTCAGCCTTCACTTACTTTGTCAAGCTCTCATTCAATAGCCTTGATATTTAAGCTCTTTTTTTTCCTTTTAGACATCAGAACAAGAGACTAAAGGTCTTCCCAGCAAAAAGGGAATTGTGCAATCAATAGTGGGTCAAGGCTACCACCGTAAGATAGTCCTAGCATCCCAGTCCATACAGAATGTTGTTTATAAGTGAGTATGTTTTCCATGGGTTATTTATTTTGTTTTTATAGCTTTGTTAAGGATATATATCTGTTTATCAGAGATTTTAAAACTGTTGTGGAATAACTGTTCGTTCATGTAGTGAAGAGAGAGGCATGCTAAAATGCTTGTTGAGTCTCAAACATCATTTTGTGCCTCCTCTGTGATAGCCAGCAGAGGGCTTAACTGTGTGTTTATTGTAAGATAAGCATTAAAGCTTAAAAATTACTTATCTGAAATTTTATTYTCAGACAGCTGAATCTGTCCTCTTTTTCTCACTTAAAAACATATATTTTCAGTAATCCACTTTAGAAAAATGCAGGAAGAATCTAGCTGCTCTGCCATAAAACTTCAGTAAGTGAAGTCAAATATCTGGTGAATCTATTTGGGCATTGCGATGTATTTTCARTATGTAAAGATAACAAGATACTACRTCTTAATAAATTACATTTGGTATATTAAAATGTTATCTAACATTTTTAGGGTGAAGTTTTCTCTGCATTCAGGTATTTCTGGAGCTCTGCTTTTATTTTTAATTTAGTAGGATTGCTACTTATTGGTCAACTTCTGTGTCTCTTTAAGTGATGGGCAGTCTTCAGCAATACCTGTAGCCAGCATGGAGTTTGCAGCGATTTGTCTAAGAAATGCCTTGCTGCTACTGCCAGAAGATCAACAGGAGCCCAAGCAGGAAAATGGATCTAAAACTAATAATCAGCTTGGGGGAAATACAGAAAACACTGAAAGCAGTGAAGCGTGCAGGTAAACAGAATTGAATATAAGCCCTTCTTTTTGTCCAGAGGAACTCTGAGCTGACGGTCTGTGTCTGTGATTTACCTTGTTTGGCCAGCAGAAAAACAGAACATACTTGTAAAATTCTCTTAATAATGCTGGTATGTTCAAGGAAATTGTTTAGCTGCTTGTTGTTTTAATTTAAGAATAAAATACTGAATTGATTCCTCCTGTCCCTATCAGCTTTTATTAAATTAGACAGTGAAATTATTTTTTCCCTTGGCCATCTTTTTTTTTCTGTGCTGCAAATGTTATGTTTTCCCACACCCTCCTGCTGTGCATATTGGTATTTCTCTAATTGTAAGTGAAGTTTCATGTTACAGTGATTTTGTGTGTGAGCGCACGTGCGCCGTGTACTTGATTCAATATATATCTGAATGTCTGGAAACTCATTTGTAATCATTTCCCCATGATCAGATTTGACATTCATCAGCCCTAGTATGCTTAGTTGTGTTTGCATTAAAATGGGAAACTAGATTTAGAAAGTAAGTAGGAAAGCAGCTTGAAGCTATTGCTTAATAAATCATACTTTGCAGAAAAGAATTTAAGAAAAATCTTTCCTGTCAATAAAATTTCAGAAAAATTAATTTGTAGACATGTATGTTAAAGGAAGATGGTTTAATTTATTGCATCATACATACCTCATACATTCTGGACTTCCTTCTGAAGAGTAACTTTTGATCATAGTCTGAACTTTCATTAAAGACCATTTTGAGGGTAAATGTTACAAAAACTCATTTGGAAARAGTTTGTGGTAGAACTTGAATTACTTAGAGAGTAATGAAAAAACAGACTAGTTTTGTCAGACCTGAGTACAGATAAATGTTAAGAAGATAAGATCCATTTGTCACAAGGCAGGATTTACTGTACACATATTGTATTGTGTAGGCACAAGGTGCATCCTCATATATTCTGAGGTTGTCTGTGGCTGGAGGTCAGTGGCTGTTACTGTTTGCAACAATATTTGAAAGCTGCTCTCTATAGTCCTGTTTTTCCAATTACAGTCTGTCTTGTCAAGTGACCAAATGATTTATAAAAGTTGGAGGGGGGAGGGGGTGGTTGTGGGTTTTTATTTTTGKTTGGTTGGTTGTTGTAGGGTTCTTTTCTTTTTCTCTCTACTAAGGCTGGAGGTTCTCTGGCAGGCGTATATGCAGCCCATTGAGATGAAACTTCTCTGGTTTAAATGGGACTTCATTTTTAAGCTTTTGGGGCTCACTAAGGGGCAGTAATGAGAACAAAATGGTGGCCCTTACTCAGACAAGACCTCCTTTTTTGTTTTCTGGTGGGRTGGTTTTTGTTTATTTTTGTTGGAGTGAGGAAAGGAAAACATGCCCTCTATGGGAAGATCCTTTGCTACCTTCTGCTTTCAAAACCAGGTGCTTCTTCAGCTGAAAAAAAGCTAAAGAAAGGACTCCCTCATATCTTCCAGTAGTCATTGCCAGTTTCAAAATATCCAACAAAGGAGGCTGTTCTTGAATTTCTGTGTCACATTCTGAAAGGTTCTCTAAGGATTTGTTCCTTCTGACAAGGGAACCTCTGTGAGAGAACAGTAGAACATACAAGGCATTTGAAGAAAATCACACTAATTGAACAGGATGGTTTTAAAGCAAATCCCACTAATTGAGCAAGCTGACTCTTAAGGCAGATTCTTCTCTTATTCACAAGAAAAGAGTGGATGCTTTTAGTGGTTAAGGGTATTTTTTGGAACTAATTTTTGGTAAAGGCATGAAGTATGTACTCTACAGCAGTATTGAGTATGAATTCCTTGGAGATTTCTGCTGTATGTTTTGAACGTTGGAGTTATCTTACCTATTTGTAATAGAGAGACATGAAATTCATAAATTAAGTTCTTGTTAAGTGGACAGATTCAGCTTCAATTCTGAATTTTCTTTTAAATCTTTTTCTAGACCTTGGTGTCTCTCACTGCCAGTATAGAGCCATTAGCTGTCTATTCAATTCTCATTCCAGGAATTTCTTTCAGCTTATTGGAGGGTGAAGTTTCATACTTCTTAAATAGAATGAATACTCCCCAGATGCTCCTCCCCCCAAAAAAGGTGTAATTTTAAGAAAGTGGAATTTTAGGAAARAAATAGAAGAGACATTTTGTAATAAAGGGAAGCTAGAAATCTAAAGGAAGCTGTAGCACTTTGTGGGTTATCTTTCTAGAGTATTTATGTAACTAGTTTTTAAGAGGGCTAGAGAGAAAACTAGTTTACTGCTTTTCTTACAGGCTAAAAGGAGGGAAGCTACAAATGCAGCAAATTCTGTGTCACTCCAGTTAAAAATGCTTATCCTACACTGAACTTCAAAAATAGTTCAAGGCTGTGAAGAATGGTGTGGGTTGTTTGGTCTGTCAGTCAAATCCTTTCCAGCAAGTGTCCCACATCTTCCTTCTYAAATAGAATGGTTAGGATAAGAGCGTGTGCCTCAATCTGTGAATAACTTCAACTCCCTCTATTTTAAGCTGCAGAATTTGTGTTCTTTTAAATGGAATGAATAAATACGCTGARATTTTTTTTTATTATCTCCTGTAGTAATACACTGTTTTTATTCTAGCAATAAAAGTCATGAAGGGGATAAATTCATTGCCGCTCCTCCTTCTTCGCCTTTGAAGAAACAGGAATTGGAGAATTTAAGGCAAGTAAATAATATCAAATATTCATTAAAAAAGCCTCTCCCTTAATTGTGATTTCTAGGGGTCTTTTTGTAGCCACCTGTGATGTTGAATTGTAGCTGRTAAGCTTTTTTTCAAATGTGTGTGCTTCCTTTCTTCTGGGCTTTGAATCTGAACAAATAGAAACTATCTAGAATTTCAGCTTAGGTAGATCAGTCTGTTTGATTYCAGTATTGTAAGTTTGGTGTAATATATTGGGCAAAGCTGAAAATATCAAGTCTCGTAAGGACAAATCTAAAAAGCCTGAGAATGACTGTTGACATTGGTGGAAGGGGATGGAAATTACTGTATGTACCTTTTCCCTTTAAAGCCACAATAAGGCTAGTTTAGAATTCAGTCCCCACATTGTATGCTTGTTGGATGGGAAAAAAAATGAAATTTACACTTGCAGCTTAGCTGCTTTTACCTATGAGAATGGTGTTCCTTTCAGCAGGAGTAAATCCATAGTTTACATAAAATAAAAAGCAAAAATGCCTCTATCCAGGCATTTGACTTTCTCACAATGGAAAAATATAGGTAAAATTTCACTGTAGATTTCTTATGTGTTCTCAAAGATCCYTTAACTACCTTTTCAGGAGTCTGAATGTTCTCCAGGTGGAATAACTCATGTGTGTGTAAATAAGTATCATTTTATCTGGAGTCTCTTTACTTTTCCCCAACAAGATTACCATTTACTGGCAATGTTAATTATTTCAGGTGGCTTCCAGCTTGTTGAAAATCTCTTACTATAAAGCTTGCACATGTTTAGAAAAAAGAAATCTGTTTTAAGTTTCTATTATGGACTAAGCATACAGTAATTTCTCACTTGAACTCTTAGGTAAACGTTCTGTTTCAGCCTAACCCCAGGTAACCTATGTTTTATAATGACCAGCTTAACCTTTTCTTTGCTCCACTACATGTAGCAAATCTTTTTGTACTCATTTAAAAGCACTTCAGGAGGAATCTGTGAGGCGACATCGATTATTTATTCTGGAGTGGTACAAGAGTGTGCTACTTGAAATAGAACATGGTGGATTAAAAACTGTGATGTGGGTTGCTTGTGGGTTTTGTGGGTTTTTTCTCCTCCTGACTGTTGAAAATGTGGCTGCCACRTGTCAAAATTACATGGTGTCAATTTGTGATTTTTTTTTTAATACGTAGTCTTAGTTTTTACAATCAGCTGTTGTTATCTACTGATGAAATCTTACAACATGTCAGGAAAAACTTAGCAGTTCAGCAAGAAATGAGCTGCTTCTGGTAAAGAACTTCATATAGGGAAAGGAAAAGCATTGGGTTTTTGGTTTTTTTCACTACATGCTTTGGTTTAATCTAGAGGGCTACACGTTCCTAGAAAGAGATTCTGCTGAAACCGTTTCTGAGCTTCTGGAGATGGGAATAGCAAAATACATTACACTCAAATAGTAGTCCTGTAGCCTTGGTCACTAAGGAGCTAGGTGAGAAAATTGAAATTCTTGTTGAATCCAGGAAAATTAAGAAGAAAGAATTCTGGATGTTGTCAAGRATTATCCTAAGGAATAGGTATCTGTTCAGTGTTTTTCCTGGCAAGTCGCTGAATCGAAAAACCTCTATTACTTCTAGAACTGAAAAGAGACTGTGAATGCTTTTTTTGGATGATTTTATACAGTTGTGCATCCTTGTAAGAGTTCAAAATGCCTGACTTACCTTTGCCCCTGAACAGTTTTTAAAAGCAAAAAATATCATCTAGAAAAGGTTTATGTATCCTATATGTTGCTTGATATTTCTGCACAAATTGGTGGATTAGTTGAGTGGACTATTCTCATAATAAGCAGTAATTCAATTGCAAGGTTTTAAAAGCAACAAGCAGAAGTCTGAGGACACCAATCATTGCTAAGAATTTATGCATTGGAAGTAGAAACTCTGGGTTTTTCTTCTGAGTTTCTTCTAAACMATTTTCCTCGCTGCTTCTCATCCTTGGACAAGCCAAGTACCCTGCTCTGCTCTCAGGCTGTRGTATGTTCCATGCACCACAGCCACCTAACACTGTTTGGATACATCAAGAGAAAAGATGTTCTGGTAGACCACAGTTCTACATTTGGAAAATTTTGTGGATTTTATTGTAAAAGTTGAGATAGACCACAACAAGGTCWGTCACTGTCTTTCTCCTTAGATTGAAGGTGTTTGTGTAAGAACCTTAATTTTGCCCCTCAAAGCAGATAGAGTTAAAGGAATCATTTGTTTTYTCCACACTTACCCAGTTTTGCCTCAGTTATTCATTTAAAGGTTGCAGTGGTCTGTTTGGCCCTGTCACAATACYAGAAGCTTACAGTGATTATCACCCATAGCTGTTTCACTCTCTTCTTCCTCACTCTTAGCCACTTCTTCTCCCATCTCCCCTTTGGTGGTGCTGATTTTCCCCTTGGAGTAAGCACAGTCTGCATTCTGTATTTCTTAATATTGTTTACCTGTGTTGAAACATAAGAAGTAGGTATTTTGTATCCATTGTTGGGCTTAGCTATTTGAAATTATTTCAGATTAGTGACGTTCTCTTAATGGTTTAGAAGTGTCATTTTTGGTGCCTTCMTGCTAAGTTTTGAAGGACTGGGTTTGCTCTGGCTTGCCATTTCCCTGAGAAATAAGGCAAGTCAGATGTGGAGTTTGGGTTCCGTAAACTTACAGTCTGTGTGGGCTGACAAATCCTGTTGCCTAGACCTACACAAGAGGCTGTTTGACATAATCTGGCAGTTTAAAAAAACATTTTTCTTTTTCTAGTGCAAAGGCAGTTTTATTTAGGGCATGTGGAGGCTCGGTGATGCTGGAAGTCTGCCGTGCTCAAAGGCGACCTGTGGAGCTCTGTCAGAATCCTGAGCGGGGTGAAACACTAGTTTGTCTTTTCCCTTGTGCTGCAATTCTTCTGCTCCGGTTGGCTGTCAGCTCTCCTGAGCTTCGGTTCAGCCAACTCAACAATGGATCCAAGTGCAAGAACACAACTGCATGGGAGGAAATCTGAATGTTTTCCTCCTTAGATGCTCTTATGTGGCAGCAAASAGTGGCTAGTGCTTAGAGCAGAGGAGTAGGTTTCATCCTGTTGTGTGATTGGAGCATGTGTTGTGTTTGAATTTACACTTGCAGAAATAAAAATAGGCTTTTAAAAAGTCGTGGGAAAAGTAACACACATTGATGAGAAGGGCAGTAATAACCTACTCTGCAGCCCTGACTTGTGTCTAAGGGTATTTTGCTGGCRACATGCAGCATCTCTGATTTAAAACTGTACCTCCTTGAGGTAGAGACAAAAAGAGGTTAGTTAGAAGCAGTCTGTTACTGCAGAGATTTTTTTTTCCCCAATCCATCCCCCTTCCCAGTCACAACCTTTCAGAAATATTTTAGGTTTGGGACTTGAGCTGGGGAAGCTTTCCTCTCCCTCTCTCAAGCTTTTGTATGTGCTCAGATTTGATGTGACATCTGGACACGGTGGAGAGGAAGTGGGGGGTAGGGGAAAACACTGGAGAAGTTTCTTATCCTACTTGTGCATAATTAAGGAGCATGCCTCCTGGGAAAGGGGAATAAAGGCACCCCAGGCCCTGCCATGAATGACATGACTTACTGCTGGACCGAAAGCGGGCTTGACAGTTGCCAGAAGGTTGGGCAGTAATAGCCCGCCTACCAGCGGGAGAGCCCGCGCCTCTCCTCCACCGCTCCCAACCTGAGACCCCACTCAGAGCATCCCCTCGTCCTCCCTGGAGAAGAACAGAGTCCTGCTCACAGCAGGGCGTCCTGGGCAGAGGCTTGTGCCCTGAGGACAAGGCAGACTGCACTGAAAGATGTTTTACCAAGTGGAAAATATGCCCAAGAACAGTGTTTGGAGAGGGGGGCAGTTATTACAAAGTGTGAAGCTTGGCCTAATGATGGCGTCCTGATGTGGGGTTATTGTTTGAAGATGGAAAATGTGAGTAGTTCAGATTTCATTAAATGAACTGCCAGAGATTTTCTGGTTTTGGAAAGATAAGCAAGTCTGTGATGGCAACAAAATACCATGGATCACTCAGAGTCTTGGCACTGGGTTACAGCCCTCAATTGAACACAAAACTGGAAATGCCAGATTCTCCAGTGTTTGTCTCCCTGTGTGCAGATGTTGTTCAATAGAAGAGTGAAATATGTTACAGCTTAATTGAYAGCTACTGTGTGTCTGTAGATTGTGTCTTATACAACCTAGAAACCTGCTACTCTGCTCTACAACAGAAGGTGAGGGCAGAGGAGTACAAATGAGAGTCCAAGGCAGGACCAGTAACAAGAGTGTGAAAAAGGGAAACTGTCCATGAGAAAAATGACACATGGTGAAGTCCATCTTTTCTTAGTCTGTTATTTATGATGAAAACTGCAAGATCTTACTGAGCACACCATGGGGATCCTTAGTTTATATTGGTAGGACAATCGAGCCCATAAATAATGAAAACTCTTTTACTTCATAGATAGGAAGTCATTATTGAAAGTTTGATKTATTTCTTTAGCACTAAACAAGAAAGAAGATTTAACAGGTGTATTTGGAATCACAGAATTCTCCATTTAACTTGTTGACTCTCTCCCCCTCCCCTTTGTTTTTTTGTCTGTTTCCTTCCAGGTGCTCGATCCTTGCGTGTAGTGCTTACGTGGCTCTGGCTTTGGGGGATAACCTTATGGCATTGAATCATGCAGATAAACTTCTGCAGCAACCAAAGCTCTCAGGGTCTCTTAAGTAAGTCTGATGGGGTCATTTCTTCTTTCTCAGCCCTGTTTTTTGCTGGACAGTTGTGAGTTGAAGCTTCCAATGTCTGTAGTTGCTTGCCGAATTTGTGTCTGATGCAAAGGATTGCTTGGCCTGCTCCTGTTCTCGTTGAAGCCCTGACTAAATGTCCATTGACACACAGGAACATAAATTCCCTCCTTTGTGTATGAATTCCACATAATTTGGAATMAATTGCTGCTTTTGTTACTGTTTCTCCAGCTCTGGGTCCCATGCAGTAGCAGGACCATCAGGTCTCTGTGATTCACTGCAGGGTTGCACATGCTTGGCACAGCACAAGGGGCAGGAATGTGCAGCTGTGGGCAGCCAACATCAGCCCAAACCCACACAGCTGAAAGGTTACTTCTGAAACTACAGCCTCAGAGGGGAAGGTTTGCTCAGTCACTCAGRGTAACAGATCTTGTGTGTGCAGGGCTGTCACTTCACCTGCTACTGCTGCTTATGTAGGTTCCATTCTGCAGTTTCTCTCGTTCACCTCTCATTTGGCACTGTATTTTTTGGAAGGATATTCAAAATGCATTCTTTTTCTACCGACCAGTTCTCATACAGCTCTACAAATTCAAAGGCAACTTCAGTCCTATCCTTCTGACACTGTGCATTTAATGCACAGGATAGCAGAGGTTTTTACAGTAATAATATTTTTCAGAACTGGTAATGTACTTGTGGAAGGCAAGGTAACTCATGCTTATTTTTATATGCTGGCACCATGCTTTAAACTGGTCCATGCCAATTAAATTCTTTGGCTTTTTTCTTCACACTACTGCAGCTCATCCTTTTGCACAGTCATTGTATTAGCAAGATCTTTGAGGAGTTTGCAAGGTAACACATATTTTGTGTTACTGTTATGTAATGAAGGAAATTATAAATAACAGGTCTTTTGCAAAGACAAAGAGGTGTGTATCTTGGTCCCAGGAAAATAGGTGCTTTATTTTTATTGAATGTAAAATAATGTAACACTTAAAATTGTAGATGTATCTCTRTTCTGGGGTGCCTTTTCTTAATTCTCTGAATAAGGCCCCACCAAGGTACTTTCTCTGTGGAATGGAAACTCCTGTGCATGGATGAATTATTCAGGTGTGGAATTTTTTTATAACTTTGGTGCCTAAAAGCAGTAAATGGTAGAACTGGGTATTATGACAATACCTTATGAGCAAGTTAACTTCCATGCCATTGTTCCCAGTAACAGTTCCCATGTGTTCACATCAAAAACTSCATTGTTTGTCTCTCATAACAAACTGTGGGTTTTGCTGTGCTGACATTTGTACCCTGACCCTTTGCTGTTGTAGGTTTCTTGGGCATTTGTATGCAGCAGAAGCTCTCATCTCTCTAGACAGAATATCTGATGCCATCACTCACTTGAACCCTGAGAATGTCACTGATGTTTCCCTTGGGATCTCTTCAAATGAGCAGGATCAAGGTTAATGCATCCTTCATTATAACTGGTTATGCTTTCAGCTGCCTTCCTGCTGTAACTTTGCAGACACAGATATARTGATGATTAAGACATTTTGTTTTAACACTTGTAGGTTATTGCAGGGTGCAGGAGGGTGTTGTTTGTTTTTTGTTGTTGGGTTTTTATTTTCCTGGCTTCAGTTCCCACTTTGTGTTTGGTGTGTCTTTTCCTTGTTTGTCATTCCTATGAGGTGGTTAATTCTGTAGCATTAATAGGTCTGTATATTGTAGTATTCTGACTGGTTTGAAGGAAACTTTTGAAAGCTGCTTTTGTTAAATGTGCTATTATGGTTAAGTTTTGGTTTTACATCATCTCTTCCAGCTTTTTGGTCTTTAAACTAGGCTTTGTCATACTACTGCAGTCTACTATAGTGAGATATAGGGAGTGGGRAGAACTTAATCTTGCTCCTCTTGTTGGGAGTGTGTATTCTGTTAGAGAAAAGTACTTCAGAACCATCTGTATAGTGGAGTCTGCAGCAGCTCTGATTCCAGTGGCATGCCTGCAGTTTAAACTCACTGTACTCATCTGCAAATCTAAAAGCACAACACTGAAGATAGGAAGTCTTGAATGATGTAAACTCTTGAGCAAACTGATCTGTTTTCCCTCTTTAATGTCAAACTGTGAAGAAAGCAGAAAATTTGTATCTTTGTAATAACCTTTAAAAAAGGTCACAGAACATGAYGTGTTTGTGTTTGTTTTTTCTTTGCAGGGTCTGACAAAGGAGAGAATGAGGCAATGGAATCTTGTAAGTACCAGCCACTGTATTCAGCAGAGTACAAGAACTTACTTGGCCAGTTGGAATAAAAGTGTAAGGAAAAAAAGAATTTTATTTTCTTTGAATTGCAGCTGGCAAGCAGACCCCTCAGTGTTACCCCAGTTCAGTCACGTCTGCTCGAACAATGATGTTATTTAACCTTGGAAGTGCTTACTGCTTGAGGAGTGAATATGACAAAGCTCGAAAGTGTCTTCATCAGGTATGAAAAACAAACCTCAAGGCAGCTTTAGGGACAAATGTACTTCCTTCAAAGTGCCATTCAGATCACAGTGAGTTCTGGTGATTTCACAGCCCAGCTTACTTGCAGACCCTGCTGGGATGGTGGCTTTTCTGTGTCTTTATGAACCAGTCTCTATTAAAAACGAAATTAATTCCAAATTTCTTACTTGGATAAAARGTTCAGTACCACTATAGGCAGCATTTTATTTTCCTTAGGTCATATCAGAACAGTGGAAGATGGCTGAGAACCTTTTCATGTTGAAGTTAACTTGTTTGTTTGAGTTTTTTGTGGTCTTTTTAATGGTCTAGTGGTAATTGTTATAATTCAGAGAAGGTTTTCTCCCTAGTCATTTAATAACTCACCATCAGAACTATTATCTTTAGGGCTGTGAGAACAAACTACAGTTCTGGTGGAAGCATGCTCCTTGTCTGCCTCTTGTCCCAGGAATTCTCTACTACTGCTTTTGAAATGCTGTCTCCACCTGGCCTGTGTCACATCACTTGGTCTTTTTCATGGCTGGGATCCATCTCTTTCAGTCATGATGTTTCTCTTTTTGCAGCCACTCCTGTCTGTCAGGAACGCTGCTTGGGTGCATTGTTGAGCTACAAACTGGAACAGCAGTTTCCAAATTACTTCACAGTGGTTGTGTATGTGAACAGATTCAAATTCTTTGAGGCTCTCAGCTACTCAAGGCAGTTGTCTGGCTCGTTCTCCTGCTGAGGCTTCTTATGATGGGGCAGATGTCTCTGCTTGGGCTCTGAAATGCCTGTGGAAAGCCCAAAGGAGTGCCATGTAAAATACAGTGGGGCTCTGCATCTACAATAAATTCATTGAGTTCATAGCTGAAAAATGGTTGTATATGGAAAGCTAATGAACAAATCCTTGTTAACTTTGTATTCTGAACTTTGGAGGTTACCTTCTTCACCTGTCACCTCAGCAGGAAACCACGCTAGGCTGGCCTAAGAAACACAGATCCATATGAACATAAGCACACAGCAGATGGTCCTGCTAATTAGTGTGAAACAATCTTGCTATGTAGATAATCTTGCAGTCTCTCCTTGCATGCTGAAAACTGATGGAGTGTATGAATTTGAAAAAATCTGGTCTTAGTTGATGAATTGATCTTGTCAAGGGACACTTTCTTTGTTCTGGATCTTTCTCTTAAGCACTTTTTCTCTCCACCCTCTTCTTTTTCAATAAGGCTGCTTCGCTGATCCACCCCAAAGAGATCCCTCCAGAGGCCATCCTGCTGGCTGTGTATCTTGAATTGCAGAATGGTAAGTTGGGAGATGTTCAGGCAACCTAAGTCTGGGATACAAAGGGAGGAGGGCAGCACTCATCATTCCTACTCTAGAGAGAGTTGTGCCACTATTTTGAACAATACCCTTTAGGCCCTGCCTCCATCTTACCCTGCTGTGGATCCATGTATGTGCACCTTCACTTCCATAGTTTATTGCCATTCTGTTCTTACACATTTTCAGAAGGCTGATTTATTGTTTTATATAATATTAAAACTATACTAAAAGAATAGAAGAAAGGATTTCATCAGAAGGCTAGCAAGGAAAAAAAGGAATGATAAAAGCTCGTGACTCTCAGAGAGTCTGAGCCAGCTGACTGTGATTGGCCATTAATTAGAAACAACTACCATGGACCAATCAAAGATGCACCTGTTGCATTCCACAGCAGTAGATAATTATTGGTTTTCTTTTCCTCTGAGGCTTCTCAGGAGAAAAAATCTTAACAAAAGGATTTTTCATAAAATATCATAGCTACATTCTCAGTAAAACCCTTGATGAAGTTTCTCCTATAAAGAGGGTTTGAAAAGTTTTTTCCATTAAAAGCCAACCACAATCCAAGTTTCCCAAAGAAGCTGTGTCAAGGCCTGTATAGCAAGTATGGCAGCAAAGCTTGTAATACTGATAATTTTCTCTTCCACAATGCTTTCCTTTGAAGGTTCACTTTGTTGGTAAGAGGGGAAAGCTCTACATAATGGGAAACTGGAAAGGTTGCACTTGAATTCTGCAGTGAGAGCAGACTGGTGCAGCTGCTGCTTGAAGCTGTCATGGTTGCAGACCTGTGCTCCTTGGGGGGCACTTCATATCCAAGTGTTGTGAAATGTTCTGTGTGCCTGTTCCCCTTCAGTGATGTTGCACTGCAGGCAGGCAGAGGATTTGAGCATTTGCATTKGGAATTGAGACTTCTACAATGCTTTTCTTACAAAGATGGTTCTAAATTGGAGTTTTGGAAACCTTTATTTCTGCAACAAAGATGTACAGAGCAGAAGAGAGTAGAAAGTGGGATTTACATCCCTCACCCTCTTCTAAGTACATGACTAAAAGAGGCTAAAGACATTTTTTGTTCTATAAATGACAACAAAATGGTGCATCTCTTCTGAAATGAAAACTTCAGGGAAAGAAAATTGTGAGGGGAAAATACTCTCCTCACAACTCAGTGCCTTTTCTCCTGTAATTTTACAAGTTTAATTTTTAACAGAGTAAGTTTTCCATGTATAGTGGTAGTTGTTTGATGGACCGTACAAACAGTTGAAAATCACATTTCCTCTTTTGAAAACATCTTTTATCCCCTTGGCCTTCGCATTACTCTCTGCGGTGTCACAGTGTGAGKGCATTTTGTGTGAGATCTAGAGCCTCACTGTGCAGCTGGGAGAGAGAAGAGGTGACCTTTGGGAAAGGAGAAGGTGCTTTGGCACCTTCCAGCTTTGAGGTAAAAGCTTGATGTCTTCAGCTAAGAATAGGTGGACTCAATCAAAACTAATTTTTGTCAAATTTCCTGTTGTCTACTGCTTTTCCTATCTGTGCCAGCATTTCACTGGAGAGGAAGGACTGCTGGTGTACCTGGCCTGGGCCCAGGGCTGGCTCATCAGCTCTGTCCCTGAGTAATAATTCATATGCCATTAAATGGTATTTTGGGTTTTTAAATGAAACTTGTCTTGTAGGTAACACGCAGCTGGCACTGCAGATCATCAAGAGGAACCAGCTGCTCCCTTCTGTGAAAACACTCTCTGACATGAGGAAAAAGCCTGTTTTCCAGCCAGTCCACTCCATCCAGCCCATTCAGATGCCAGCTTTCACCACTGTTCAAAGGAAGTGAGGTTGTGCTTGAACCTGCTGCTGCCCTGGTCAGGGGGGCTTGGGATTTTGTATATTTTTTTAACCTAGGACACCTGAATACCCCAATTGCTGGAGTGTGTTTGTTTATGTAAATTTTTAATAAAATATGTAAACCAAGAGACTTGTTTGTAAAGGTTATTAATGAGTGATGGGAGGTYAGTACCTGCTTTGAATGGGAGTGATAGTTTATTTACAAAAAAAATAAATATCCAAGTGTGTAATTCAGCTCTTTTTGAAGAGAATAGAGAGGAGAGCAGTGAGTGGAGAAAATAATTTACCTGAAGTGAAGTCCTGAAGGAGCAGTTGAGCTGTTGTCTTGGCTGCTGGTTTGACATATATAAGCCATGCTCTTCCTCAAGAAAGAGGGAACCTGTTTCTTTTGGCTTGTTTTTTTTTTGGGGGGGGGTTTTTTCCCCTCTCCCTGGTTTTCGTTTGTGCAACAGAATGGTGTAATGGTGCAGCTGTGGAGGAAGCATGGATCTGGCTGTAAGAAAAAGGTTGGGTTTGGGGTGGGTTTTTTTGTGGAGAGCAGGGGGTTGGGTGGGTGGGGGGGTTTGGGGGGTGTTTTGGACAGGATTTTGGGGTTTTTTGGGTTGTTCTTCTTTTGGAAGGGAAATTGTGGCAGTTTTTTAATTAGTTTCCAATGTAGAGGAATACCTCTCTTAACAAAAAAAAATTTGGCTTTTACTCAAAGGAAGATGGAGCATAATCAAGGACCTTCTGGTTACTTACTGTGAGCACAGGAGAGGCGAGGCATAAGATAATTGAAGCCCAGCGCTCCTCTCACAGTCCCTCCAGGGCTGTTTTGTGCCATTTCAGCTATCCTGATAATCTCCAGGGCAGAGCKGAGCTACCACCTTATCTCCCTGTGCTGCAGGCATTGGACTTTTGGTGCTGGCTGGAGACAAAGGTCACTTCTCCAAGCAGCACCTTGGATTTGGGGCCTGCCCCTTCTGCTCTCAGCACTGTGAGTGTGAGGGAATGCAGATGTGTCTAGGAGAGGAAGGAAGGCAGCAGGATTTGTATCCATCATCTTGGAGAAACCAGCTGACAGAAACAGCACAGCAAACCTATTCAGCACAGGTGTGCCTCCAGCAGGAAGCAGGACAGCAGCAGCTTGGGGCCTGCTGCTCTGTCTCGTGTCAGATCAATCCTTTCAGAATCCAACCCAGTAGATGCCTTTTCCATAACTTTTCTATCACCGCAACGCACCCTTGTCCTCAGGTAGGAGCAAACAGTTTAGAAACATTAGCAATAAAAAAGTATCAGGAGTAAGTTGGTAGCGATCACCTTTCTGAAAGAGAGAAGAAAGGGAGCTGATAGACCTTTTACCTCAGAGTAGATTGACTGATAAATACAAAAAGGTTCAAGATGCTCCCTGTGTGGTCCCGGGCCCTTGAATGGAGAAGATTCTTCCCCGCCCCCCCAGGAATGCGGGGCATTCACATGCAAAGGATGCTGTGGCCGTGCCCGGGCTCGGTGAGGGATGCGGCTGTTTCCCAGATAAGGCGCCTCTTATCGCAGCCCGTGAGCCGCAGCCCCGGCCCCGGCGCCCCGAGGCGGCTCAGCCCCCACCGCAGCTGCGGGATGGACGGGCCGGGATGACGGGTCTCAGCTTTCAGCGTTTGCTATCAACAGAAAGGAAAAAATAAATATCACAACACGTCAAGGGAGGCAGCAGCCAAGGACCTGGATTCTCCCTTCAATCCTTTAAATCTCTGGTGAGAAAGAAGCGAAGGTCAAGTAAAACGGTGAGCTGTACTTCGGTAGAAAAACGGGGAGCCATGAGCAGCCCAGGCTCAGCAGTGGGCTAAGTTAGTAAACCCAGTAATGCTTGAAATAAATAGGGCAGGAGATATTTCTCCTTTTTAATGTTTTTATTAAAAATCAGCTCGGGTGGGGAGAACCGACGGGTCGCTCGCACACCGCCGCTGCTCCCMGGAGTGGCACAGAGGAGGAGGAAATGTGCAGCTTTGTCCACTGGTCTGCGGGCCTCAGGAGAGCACCAGGAGATTCCCGGTTTCTTGGTTTGACATTCCAGGTCCTTCTTCTAGCCAGTCTTTTTAGGTTTGGGTGAAAGGTAAAAAGGGTCTTAGCAGACACTGGAGTCCGTTCCTCAYCTCTAGACATCACTTAGATCTCTTAATTCCATGGTGGCTCATTGTTTTAGGGGTTTTTCCAGCTAGATGTGGTGAAGATTTTTGCTCATATGCATATCAGCCCCGATGTCACCTCCTCCTCACAGTCCCSGGTGCCATCTTCCAGGAAGCAGCAGGGTGACACTTGACAAAAGGGGATTTCTAACCATCAACAACAGGTAATTAAAGAAAAACTATTAACAACAGGTGATTACAACATGCAATTATTAACAAGAAATAGTTAGAACTCCAACYTAGCAGCAATTGGTTTAACCTGTTAACTGCAACTTTTAAAAAATGGACAGCTTTTCTATTCATAACAATGCTCAGCAGTTTGGTTTGGGCCCCTTCCTGAAAGAAGACGTGTCTATCCCTCTCCCCCCACTCTCCCCTTACCTCCAGGATCTCCCCTGCAGCATTCCCAGAGCARGAGAAAGGGGTGCCTTCCCTTTTCCCCCAGCACACACTACAAGCATTGCTGCTGCCTCAGGACCGTTCCTGCTCCGTGCCTGTGGCCACCGCTGTCACCTTTAGCTCTGCCCATGGCCCCGGTGCAAGGAGTGGCCAGCACTCATCCAGCAGTGTCCTGAGCCACCTCCTGGTGCTCAGGGAGCTTTTGGGTTCCAGCTGCCTTCAGGAGGAGGGCACAGAGGAGCCAAGGGAATACAGAGTAACACAGGAAGCTGGACAAACTCACCTGGGCAGCCTYTGTCCTTACCTCCACAGGGCCTTCTCCCTCCTTCCCTCCCACTTGAAAGGTTCTCGGTACTCCTGACATGTTGCCAGCTGCTCCAGCAGGAAGAAGGCAATGGCCTGGTGAAGGATTTTGATGGATGGTGCTGAGAGCCCTACAGCTGTACAGTTGATGCCCAGAAGGCATCTTGGCTTTGAAAAGCTAAAGCAGCCAGCACTTCCAGAGCCTAGAATCCACCTCCACTGCTACCCACGCTGGGAATTGAGGCAGTGGCTTTAATTCTCAAGCTCACTCGAAGAGCATCTTCCTATGCTCACCATTTCTTTTCAAAACTTTTTCCAAGGTAGTGAGGAAAAATGGCAGCTTTCCACTAACTCAACTTTTGTTGACAGCCTGCCCTGTAAGATGCCAGAGAGACGTCTTAAATGTTCTGGTGGCTTTGTTTTACACTGCCATGCAGAAGAAGCAYTCTTTCTGTGGCCAAGGTGAAGGAAAGGAAATCTAGAAATGGACCTAAAAAGGTTAAATCAGAAACTCTCTGGCAAAATATTGGGAAAAAAGGATGGAGTTTGAAGCAGTGAGTTCAATATCACAACTCTTTTCTCCAGTCATGACAATGAGGACCTTTTCTAAAAACACAAACAACTAGGAGGAGAAGGCTTTTCCTGAGTGGTACAGAAACACACACACACACAGAGTTGCCRTGAAAAAAACCTCACATTTATTTGATTAAACAAAAATAAAATAAACTGCATAGGAACATTTTAAAGTCCAGAGAGACACTGACTTTGTTTTAAGGCTGCCAGTAGCTGATACATCGTCTCCTTGCTACATCCTTCAGCCTTCCCTATGGACCACAAAGATACATTCAGAAGCCTCCATTAACACAAGGGTTCTAACATTTTGTTCACTTATTCTATATAAAAGTTTGCACATAACCTGTCATGCTTTCTTCTCTGCAGTACTCGACATCTGACAARTAAAAATTGTATCACTTTTTGTCCAAGTAGAAATGTGATGCCCTTTTTGGAGCACGGCAATTTTTGTCACAGCCCGACTCATTTTCAATTAGATAGAAAAGCTCTGAGCAGCTCATTAAAAACACAGCACTGTCTGACCTCCTGAGATACTTTATTATTATTAGGAGAGCAGCATGATTAGTTACTAAAGTAGAAAAGAAATAACAGAAGAGGAAACTAAGAAGCCAAATCAACTCAAGATGCCCAACATCCAAAGAATGACAAGATCAGCCTGGATCCCRATGCAAACTTGCACTGAGACAATGCTACTTATAAATCAGTAGTGAAAATTTTCTAAGGTGGGGCATACATCTACAGCCAATTAAGGAGGAGAGGGAGGAGGGGAAGGAAGGGGGGGAGGGGAGGGGGGAAAAAAAAAAAAGCATGTTTCACATTGGTTTCATGAGGCTGAGCTTCATTTTKTTCAAGGCTTGCAATTTCTATTTGAGTTAAATTGCAAGCATGTGTTTCACACCCTCAGCTCCTCCAATGAGCTGTGCACAAAGCGAGCAGGGCATGACAGGTAATGCACAGTACAAACAAGAGTCACAGAAACCCCCACCAACTCAGGTTACTAAGCAAACCTTAYAAACTAGTTAAAAATCTCTTAGTCRTTTTAGAGAAAGAAACCAAACCAAAACAAAACAAAAAAAAACAACACTACAAAAACCCCTCAGAAACAGGCATCTCTACCTCTGAAGGAAAAACTATTACATTGTCTGAAAAGTACTCTACAAACCTATAAAAGGACTTTTTTTTTAACTAGTCTGGTAGTTCAAAAGGAAGTTACTTAACTACATCAGTACACAGACACTTAACATTCAGTCAGTAAGGCTCTATGAAAAGAGCTTTAAAAATTATCTACCTGAGTTTGTAAGTTGATACAATCATTAATAGAAGGTCTAAGACCATGCAGGTACACAAAGCATTTTTAGAACCATTATTGGTTGAACAATGATGGAAAAAGATGCCAGTCTGGCTTGTTAACCCGTAAGATCACTTAGAGACATCAATGTACATTTCCCACCATAACATTTACCAAACCCAACACAGCCTATTGTCATTAGGGGTCTCCTGTACCCACTTCTGCCACCCCTTAATATGAGCTGGGGAGGAAAAAGGACTTCTTCTTCCTCCAACAGCGTAGTCTGAAAATATGCTTCTGCAACTTAACTCCACAGGTAAAACGGGGTATGTTGCACATCACTACTTAACTTGCCTAAAACCCCAAGACGCTGGTTTTAAACTGCCTCTCCTGAGTATGTCTGAACCTAAGCTGCCCTCCAGGAATTGGAACTTGATTGCTTTGTCATGGTGGAGAAAATCCCATTGAGTCAAGCAAGCTACAAATACAATCACCAAGTCAATAAAATAAAAAACCAGGACCTTATTCCCTTCAAGCATTTGGTATAGCATTGTGTTTACAGCAATCATAACACCAGCCCTCCCAAACAGGACACGTTGGTAGGCATGCATAAAAGTTTTTCTCTTGTAGAGAGAAGACCTAAAGGTCTTAAGGACATAAGAACACTGCAAATGAACATGAAGGATGTCATGTCAGCCAGTAGTGTCTTAATACTGAACAAAAGTTTACACTTCCATATCTCGTAGTGAAACCAGAACAAACTCGGAGGCATTTCAGGTCTTAGTCCAGTTTGCCTGAACATTTGGTTTTATTTACAGATTCTCTAGCAAGGGCAGCTTAAAATCTCCATAGGCAGGCAGCAAAAACAAAAGCAAACAAAAGCAAGCAGTCACCACATAGTACACACTTAGTATCTCTGTTTCAATTAAAATGCTTTTCCAACAGGCAGGATGAATCCTTCCCCAGGCAGATTCTCAACTATTTCCCAAGCCTGTCTGATGCTAAATTGAGGTAGATGATTTACTTCTGCAAAGTGAGGTAGAACTTCAAGCAAAAGATAGTGGCATCTCTAGTTGTGCATTTTGTACCACAGCAAACTGGGTTTCAAACTCCCAAGGACTCAAAGACCAAAGGTACAATATTTGTCTAACTCAAGTACCAGTGTTCCTTTTTTATACAGTTCCAAACTGTTTGTCTAAATATCTCTACTTTTAAATACCCTATTACCTTTTGGCACCATTTGGCTTACACTCCTTTAAAAAATAAACAAAACTTTGGCACAATATTTTTTTAAACTAGAACTGAACAAAGAAATCTTATGGTCAAAGTTATGGCAAGATGAGTCTATAAACCTGCTCTCTTCAGAGATCAATTTTGCTTTAACTAACATAATGCACTGGGGCCCACTTTCCTTCAATTCCAAGGGAATGCCACATCCAAGTGACTTGTTCTTTCTCTCAGGTTGGTTATGTCTGGCCCTAATATGCATTAGTTTTCAGGTGTTATCTTCCTTTCCTTGCTTTGTTTGAAAGTTTCAGGTTTATGGGCCCTCCTTAAATAAGTTCTATTTAAAACATACTAAATCAAAAGGAGCAAGTTATGAGAAGGACCTGCATTATCAAGTACTGAATCTGCTTCTGTTTGCTACTAAAGTTCCTGCTTAAATAATTCTGAGAAAGGACAAGATTGCTTTATATGCTGAGCACCCAAACCAGCCGCACTGATTGCTGATAACATTTTGTCGAGCAAAAGGTTTACAGAGAGCCACTGGCTTAACCTGGCATAGAGAAAATCCTTTGGGAGTTCGAGTAGACAGCTCTGTCCCCCATATTTGCTGTTCCCCAACCAAGAGGCACACACTCACTTTACCCTTCTCCAGGCCATTTCCCCTAGTTAAGAAGGTTACTCTGAATGCTTGTTTGGTTTGCAACCAAACTTCCAAGCCTTGCTTTTCCTCTCTGCATGTATGTACATTATGATACTGGGGCATTAACCTGAGAACATGCATGGAAAAGTAGAGTAAGGTTGGAATCTCATTTATTACTTTTTAAAAAGCCTCTATGGGGCATCTGATGTTGGCATTGTATATTAGCACTACTTTGTTTCATTGCATATAAACCACTCCATTTTATAAGCTACACTACCACTTTTCAATGAGACCAAGTGTGCTTAGCACTATCACAAAGATAAGGAGTTCTTTTGGGTAGCTAAATAGTAGTGTTTTTAAAACGAAAAAGCTCCCCAACAACATGAGGTCAAACACTCAAGGTTCGGTTTGCAAGCAAATCCCACTGAGTTAAATAGACAGCAACTTAGGAAGAGTTTAAGCCATTCCTCTTCCTGACTGAGCTGGGGGGTTGTGCAATGGCTCCATTCAAAAAGCAAAGGGCATCTTCAGTGTCTGTCACCTTCCACACAGTGCAGGCTGGGGGGGCAAAAATCCTCCAGTTCAAATTCAACACAATCCTGGCTGCACACTTAACCTTTTTTTTTAATGCCTGGAAAAACAACTCCCTTCTAGCCACAGAGAAGGGCAAACCCCCCAAGCATTTAAGCACAAGAGCGTTTCTAGGACACTTCAACACTGTCAGCCACTCTGGTCAAAGCATTTACAGATCTGGCGTTTTCATTAAGACATGATAGGATAAATGCAAGGACACTGCAGACTAAACATTAAAGCTTTTTAAACCACTACTCTTTGGTATCTAGATCTTGCAGGCTGTTAGTTTTCACAGCCCAAGTTGCAAATAACTCTTGGGCTGAATAATACAAGACAACCACCGACATCTGTCACAACTGTAGGCCACCCCCAAGAAGGGAGGCATGCACACAGGCAGAACTTGCAAAACTTGAAGKTAAACTAGCTCTCTCTGATACATGTTTTGTGTGGCCACAGAAATTTATTGACAGACATCTGTATAAAAAGATTATCCTTTCAAGACTGTTTTTAAACCATGCCATCCTAAGATTAAGCCTAACTGAAACACACTGCTTTGAAGAGTTTGCTTCCTTGAGGCTTTGGCTGAAAGGCAGCACAGTTGTTTTATCCCATTTAACTTAGGTGGTTTTCCTCACCCTTCTTTTGAAAGAAGTTTTGCCATCTCATGAATCTTTCTTGTCTCTTTCTGGTCCTTTAGTTTAAGCCTCCTCTATAGTGGCAGCTCTCTGTCTGCACACATCATGGATATTTCTACGAAACTCAGAAAGTTAACACTCCTTGGAGGGGAAAAGCAGCAAGAAGGAAAGTGCACCTTGTGATTTCTCACAAACTTGTAAAGAGCCTTTCAACCTCAGGTCACTCTTGTGCATGGTGGCTGGCAGAGAGAGGAACCCTTTCCTKGCAGGATGGCTAAGGCTCTTCAGACTTTTTGACAACGACCACATTTACATTTCAAAGATCTTCTCTTGCAAACAGTAAGGTAAATTCCATGGCATTTCCAAACTCAAGAGTACTGACACATGAGTTTTTCAATTGCAGAGAGCAAGAAGAGCCCTCTCTTGCCCACTTTAAACAATTCTTGTTTGCCAACACCAGAGGGTGAAGCTACAGGTCTGTAGAGACCATATCCACTTGAACAGCTAAACTGGAATGCAGGAAATTAAAGAATAAAACCAAATCCTTCCAGGGACTCAAAGTCACATTTTGCTAAAGAGATCTCTATTCTCCCCAAAAGTTTTTGCTTCTCAGAACACCAGTTTCTATATCCCCGAAAGGGCAAACTTTCCCCTGCCTCCAAGCTTTTAAGGATCACATACATTAATTTTACACAGAAGTCTTTGGTACTGCCCTGGGAAAAAAAGCAGCAAAGTTTCACCTTGATTCAGTTTGCCTTTAGCTGGTACTGGTTACTCTTCACTTGGATCTGTAGCCAGAGATCCTGCAGCGGGGAGCTCCAGGCCCACCCCATCCACCCTAAAAGCTACAGTAGCTATTCCCAAAATTTTCAGTCCAGCTCTCTGGGGAAGCCAGAAGACAAAAAAAAAAATTTATCAACAATAGAGTTATTGCGATCCTCTCTGAACAAAAAACCCCAAAACAAAACAAAACAACTGTTGACTTCTCCAAATCACACCCTGAATCTCCAAAGCTGTGCTTATTTCTTACTTTTGGAAAAAGGTACCACTTCTAACAAATTCAAACATTACTCCCTTAAGGTTTCTCTATGGGAAGGGGCAAAAAACGCTACGTCATTTCACAAGAAAGTAAATCAAAAGGGTTTGATTTTCCCTGTTTCAATGCCTCTCCTAACCTCTTCTCTTACCTAGATTAGGGGCACTGATAAAAAGAAACAGTAACTTTTTTCAAACTAATTTAGCTTTCAGGTGAAAAGAAGTAAATATGAAATTCTCAATGACAATACACTAGAGGAAGCCTTGCTTTTTATCTAAACTTTACAATGACCGCACTAAGCCACTAAAATGAACAATTTGGTTTAAACTTAAAAGAATTTTTTGTGCATTTTCATCAGCTTCACTTTGTGCTGTTAAATTACTGTGTTTCAGTAAAAAAATACACAGAAATGCCAAAAAAGATGCAAACTTGCTCCTCCTGGCGAGTGAATCTCACTCACTTTCATAAAACGTTCAAAGTCGTCTGGGAGCAAGATGCTGTGCTCGCCAGTAAATCAAACACACTGAGGTATAAAAAAGGAGAACAGGAAAAAGTTCTCTGCTGCAGCAGCAATGAAAAAAAAAAAAACCAAAAACAAAACCAACAACAACAAATGTCCCTCCCTCCCACGTCCCCACCCACAGAACTGCAGAATGGTCAAGAACACAAATTTCTCTACAAACACCTACTACCATTTTCTCCATTTAAAAAGTTACATAGTGCCTTTCTTGGCTTAGTCTAACAGAACTCACCACACAAACCACCTAATGTGCACAGCAATTCTCGTTTGTGCATGAAACCCCATCGGGGGGAAAGAGGTAAAATGTTCTGAACTATGAGTATGTGGGGATGGGGAGGGGGCGAGAAATCGGGGAAGGAAGGGAGGACAATGAGGTAGATAGAATTCAATTTTACAGGCTCACTCCCTGCAGAAAAGGTAAGTACATTCATCTGTAAAAAAATTAAAGATGAGGTAGGTTTGAATTAACGTTGTATTTTTTCATTTTCTCTTAGAAGAATTTCCCTGAGACAGTCTCTTCCTAATTCAAACACAGATTAGAAGACGAGAATTCGATTGTTTCCGAAGTCGACCACAACAATCATGCCATCAGGGGTGACAGCTATACCTGAAGGACGGTCCATCTGACCAAAGCCGCTTCCCTGAGTGCCAAACTTGCATAAAAAGCTACCATTGGACTCGAATATCTGCACCCGGTGGTTCCTGGAGTCAGCCACGATGATGCGCCCTTCCTGATCCACCGCCACTCCCTGCGGGCGCAGGAACTGCCCGTTGCCGGTGCCCTCGGAGCCCAGGAAGCGCGCCGACTGGCAGTCCGGGTGGATGACCAAGAGGCGATGGTTGTTGAAGTCCGTCACTACCAAGTGGCCCTCGTGATTGAACGTCACGCCTCTGGGGGAATCAAAGTGCTTCCAGAGTACCCCTTCGAAGCCGTACTTGTTCAGGAACGCGCCGTCGGGCCCGAACAGCTGAACGCGATGGTTCCTCGTGTCAGAGACCAGGATCTTGCCCTCTGCATTGACGGCCACATCCCACGGGTAATTGAACTGCCCGTTCTTCGTTCCTTTCTCCCCGAACTTCAGAATGAACTGCCCCTCGAACGTGAAGATCTGGATGCGATGATTGTCCTTGTCGGCCACGACGATCCTGCGTGAMACGTCGCAGGCCACGCCGGCGGGGCGATCGAACTGGCCCGGCCGGGAGCCCAGCGTGCCAAACTTGTGATGGAAGGTCCCGCACGGCTTGAACACCTGGATGCGGTTGTTGCTGCGGTCGGCGACGATGATGAAGCCTTCCTTGTCGACGCTGACCCCCCAGGGGCGGCAGAGCTTGCCRTCGCTGTCTCCCTCGCTGCCGAAGGACAGCCCCGGCAGCCCAATGCCGATGTAGCTGCGCCCGGACTTCACCATCACTTTGAAGGGGCTGTTCTCGATGTGTTGGTTGCACATCATCACGGACACCAGGTGCTCTCCCTCCAGCTGGGGACGGTAGCTGACCAGGTAGGTCCCGTTCTGCTGATCGCTGACGTCCGCCCCGAAAAGGTTTCCATCGGGGCCCATGACCACGGCAGAGATCATGTCACCGCCCGAGAAGCGAGGCTCCCCGTCGTGGTCGTAGCCGATCACGGTGAAYGAGGCCACCTTGCCCTGCAGAGCACGCTTGAGACCTTCCCCTGTGGCTTTGGTCAGGGGAGCAAAAGCCCCGCTGCTGACAAAGCCCATGGACTTGACGGCCATATGCAAAGTCTGGTCAGGGGGGGTGAACATGATCCTGTCGTCTTCCTGTGGCTGGAGAAGGCCTCTGACGTTCTTCAGCTCCTGCACCTGAGCCAGCATGCGGTCCCGAGCCAGAAGAATGTCCATGGTGCGACCCTCCTCCAGGACCTGCTGAACAGCACTAATGGTGTTATCCAGCTTGTTCAGGTTCTGACGCAACTTTTCAACTTGCAAATAGAGTGACTTGGCCTTGACTTGGCGAATCTTTTCCACCTTGTGGGAAATGGGGGAGAGAAAAGCGCACTTACGTCAGGAAAGACAAGACCACAACACAGATTTCCTTCAGTCTCCTTCTACATAAAAGCCAGCTGGAAGTTGCTATAGCATGCTGACACACAGCTGCAGAACAAACCTCTAAAAATCCCAATGCAGACAAGAAGAAACAAGGAAAACAAATTACTTACCCAAATTTAGGATTATTAGTCTCTCCTACCCTCCAGGCAACAACATACATTCCTACTCTGCAGATCTKCGGCATCAGAGTAACATTTGAGAGCGAGAATCACTTGCTTACTAGTAATTATTTGCTTCCTCAAATGCTATTCTGTTTTCTAGTTGCAAGGTACTTGACAGATCATCCAAAGGCAGATCTCATTCAGCCCCCAGGAAGGACAGAAGTTATTGCAGCCTCTCCAGAARAGCAGAGGCTGAGGCTTCACTAACCAGAACTGAGGCCAATTTCAGAAAGTGACCTCCACTGAGCTGGGAGYCAGCACCAGCTAATGCACATGGGCTCCTGTCATTCCCCTGCCTGCCAGAACTGTTTTTGTGTGACTGGATAATACCAGATGTCTATCTCCAGGGATTTTTAGAGTCCAATTATTTTAATATTTTCTTGTAAATACCGGCAGTCACACTGAGCTTGTGCCTTAAAACAGGATGCTTTGTGAATGTCACTTCAAGTGACACAGAAGGTTGCTGCCAGTCCCTGCTTGAGGGACTGAAGTTGGTGCAAAAATGCCTGTTTTGTAACTCATCTATATAAGCCTGTGTCTACCCTTACTTGTGAAAAACCACTTTGGACCATCTGGCAAAGACACCTGCTGCATAAAACTAATGTAACGTGTCTTTGTTTTATTGTTGCAAAAGTACATTTCCTGATGTCTGAATATTTGCTTGGCCGCAGAACAGTACCTGGAATGCATTTTACTGAARGAAGACTCAATGTCTGAAGACTCCTTCATTAGACACTGACTAGATAACATATGAACAAACATGCTGTAAATTGAGGTATGTAGGTTTTACCAAGCTGTAAAAAAAAAAAAAAGGAGATACTTCTTCCAATCAGTAATGCATCCAAGACACATTACTGATCTTAGGTCTTAGTCTTAGCTAAAACCATAGACTCRGCCCTGGTATACAAAATTGTTTACTAGCATGCTTGATACACTGAGTTTGTTTTGCTAAAAATCATTTACCACCACCATGTTTCCTTCTTAAAATAATGTTTTTCAGCTTGAAGAGAACTTGCTGTCAGTGCAGATATTCCAACAAAGTGCATTTGTACAGCACAGTAGSATAAAAAGAGCTTAGGTGCAGATCTTACTCCTCCTGTACTAGGAATACCTTAAAAGAGAAAGCTGTTAAGCTTCCTGCAAGAGGTTAAGAGTGAAAATCCAAATCCAAACTCACAAAAAAGCAGCATTCAAAGTACACTAACTATATAAAGTGCAATTTTAATCTTGCTATTGACACTTACAAACAAAAACAAAGCTTCTCTTTCAGGGGACCACAACCACTGAATTACTTTTCTGGAACAAGAAACTTGCCCGTTACTTCCTTTCCTCCTCTCAAAATACCACACATGCATCGTGAGCTGAAATGAGCCCACCAGTTCAGAATTGTGCAGATATTCTTTTCGTATACTAGTTCTAAAAAATTGCTTAGAGGGAGGATGCTACCTTGATTGACAGTAAAGGTTTTTAAGGATGGGGACAGTGAAAGTTAGTCTCACAGAATTTCCACCAGCCTTTCTAAAAACAAAAAAGGACAGGATAGGATATACAGYTTTGCTCCTGTCCTTTATGAGGAGCGGATTGGAAAGCCAATCATACTATGTACCTAATTCTGGAGCGGCCCATTCAAGGTATTTTGAAGCCATTGTTTGGAAGGGATCTCCTCTGGGGCAGCTGCGGGGCCAGCAGGGGGAGTGCCCAGCCCACATGTGGGGCTGTGCTGCTCCCAGCATCCAGCAGCAAAAACCCCACCAGCAGCTCCGGTTAAGGAAACCTGCAGCTTTCCTCAGATATCAGAATCTGGCTGTGTAGTAGTTTGAGCAATTTTTCAGTTTGAAAAGCACTTGTCAGCAGTGCAAACCACAAATGTAGGGGTGCGTACCTTCCAGAGCAGCTCACACTCCCGCTCTTCCAAGGCCTTCTTGTGTCTAGTGGTCACTACTTTGACTTCAGACTGTACCACCTTCGCTTTCATCTCGACTTGCTCTGCCACAGCCTGGGCCTGTTCAATACTCAGCTGGGGAGAAAAAAGACACACACACTTAGGGCTTCACCAAACCAATTAAAAATACACCAGAGGACTGACTGCTGCTTACATTTTACATTACATGCTATGCCTTCAGGCAAAGGCAAAAAGAGACAACTCTTAGTTTCTTACTAGGCCTTCTTCACCCATTTCATACACTGCAGCCTAAAAACTGACAGGATTGTTTAAATACATCTATTACCTGGAGTTTACACCTTCATTGTGCCTTGCACCCACACAACAGCACTAACTCCCTGTGCAATTGCAGCGAGCAGCTAATGTGGTGAACAAGAGACTTGCACAGAAATTCATACTCGTRTTTTCTTCCATGAAGAGAACCCAGCTTTTCTACCCCCTCAAAATGGTTGAGACTTTGTGGTTGTTGTGTGATGGGTCTGCTTCGAGTAAAAAAATGACACTGTAGGGAACACAGACTGTGTGTTGTGTGTGCATTTGAGCTGCACAGAAATACCCCTAAAAAGTATGGAGATAATCAGTTTTAAAAGAAAAAACAAAGACCAAATGGTTATTGGCAAAAAGTATTCATACAGTTATTCCCACCTTGGATAGAGATCAAATTATTTCTAATATAACCTTGCAATGTTAGTATTTTAAACACATCCTGTAGTAGTGTTCTGCAGAATGGACCCAGAAGGAGCATGTCTCTTTCTCCTCCACCCAGGAATTAAAAATGGTTTGCTCAAAAAATCTGTCCTAAACTACTCCCAAGTTTCACAAAATATTACAGAAAGAGGCATTAAAWCAAAGACCAGGCAAATCTGAAGAATCACAGTTCCCAATGGAACAGGTTCAATAGCAATGGCTAACAATTTTTTCAACACCTTTGTCATACAGTGAACCAGCAAATGAACCTGTGACCCTCAGAGAGGCTAAAAAGATAGTAACTTATTAGTTCCAAAATTCTAGAACAAGATGATGGCCTGTGAAGGTATTCAGCCTAAAAAAGAGGGAGCTCTTACAAGTGTTCATACACTTGAAGGRAGGGCACTGAGAGGACAGAGCCAGGCTCTTTCCTGTTGTGCCCTGTGACAGGACCAGAGCCAATGGGCACAAACTGAAACAGAGGTTCCCTCTGAGCATTAGGAAACACTGTTTTTTCCTCAGAAATGCAGGCTCATTGAAATCAGCTAAAAAGGAATTTAAAAGCTTTACCATACATTCAGAACCTTCAGAAGATTGCCTCATTTTAACTGCACTTGTGAGGATGCAYCAATCTAAGAACCACCTGTTGCAACAATGAACTACCCAATGTGATCCAGCATCATTGTACAGTACACATTGTCATATTTCAATAAATGGTTGTTAGTATTTTTGAACTCTCCATTCAGCAGCATCTAGTTTATGCCAACAACTGGAATGCTAAAACATAAAAACTTAAATAGCGTTACTTGGACATTTTCATTCCAGGTAAGTTATTTCAAGACACCTAGTCAGAGCTAGACTTATTGTTTCAGGTCACATAGGAGATCCTTTTCTGAAAGAAAAAGGAAGACTTAACTTGGCCGGGTGATTGCTCTCAGGAGACAAGCTGAAGACAACCCTGACAAAATCAGACAAGACAACATTTCTATCTTTACTCCAAAGAATTCTCCTGCAAACTGTCAGGGGAAAACAGGAGTSGTACTTGACAGCCAGCCTGCAGCCCAGTGCTCAGTAAGAGGAACAGGTCTTTCAGMTCTTCCTCCTTCATGAACTTCACTACAGTTTTAACAGGGAATGTCTTCAAACTCATACAGCCTATATATCCCAGTCCYGCTGGAGGCTGACCTGCCCTCTCACAAAGCTTCTGGCAGGCAAATTTGACAAAAACTTAAAATCTTATTACAATATTTAGCAAAGTAGACRTGAAGGCAAAACTTCATAAAAGTTYAAGAATTCATAAAAGCCAGTAGGCTCAGACCTAGCTAGAAGAGGCCACACATAAGAATACTGTGCCTCTATCACCTCTTCTCTGCCATTTAAATACAGAAGCTGCCCTACAGCAGGGAAAAAGCATGCATTTCTTCCAAAACAGACCTGGATTCCCATCAAGTACAGCAAAACACCTTCCTTCTCTTGCAAAGAGAAAGAGGTATCACCTTGTGAAGTGTCAGGGAAACTATGCACTCACATTCCAATTCTAACAATGATGTCTGTGAAAGCATAAAAACCTCAATTTACTTATTTTTGCCTTTTGTGCTCAGTACCCATTTAGAACTATGATCTATATATAWGCATAGGGATGCATTCCTTATTATACCTTCGGGATAAGAGCAATCACAACTTCCCTCATTAATCCCCACTAAAACCAGAGTCCACCTTTCAAGAACTCCATCATAGTGGGAGAGGTAGTAATTCCCTGTGGAGGCTGGGATCTTTCAGCTATAGTTATGCACTAGTTGGTTGTCTACCAGCTACTCATGTCATCATCTGGATTTATTTTTACTTGCCCAAGTATGAACAGCCCAGATCAGTGGGGGATGCCCAAAATTCTAATTTTGCTAAGATTCTAATATCATCCAGGATATTGGTGATGTTTTGGTAAAATTCAGGGGGCTCTGCGCTCTGCCTAAATAAGCTAGAACAGCCCAGGAAGGCTGACCAGTACMAAACATGCAGAGGTATGATGGGGGGAACAGCAATACAAATTTATCTGTATCTGAAGCAAAAGCCAAGAGCATTAARTACAACTTCTGGGAGTCTTCTTCACATGGAAATCCCTTGTTCACTTTGATCGCTATAAGGTATCAGTTCTGCCATGAAAACTCACTCCTGCTGTTGTGCAGGCATTTTCTGTGCTGAACTTGTCTTGGAGAGGTCAACTTTTAAGGAAGCATGTTAAGCAGCAGTGTTTCTTGTTCTGGTCAGACGCCATACAATCTTTTTAACAACAAATCATTGTAAAGAAGAATAGCGTTTATCATGCTCTCTCCTCATGGTATATCAATTTTTCCAGTGCTAGTGGATTAGATGGTCAATCAGYTCACACACTTGGGAGACAGAAGACAAGGCCCGTGTTTATCCAAGAATTGTGCYGGGTTACTGAATGTGAGATGGAAAACAACTGTTTTGTTTCCTGCTGTTGGCCAATAAAGTAAAYCATCTATTTGCAGCTGTACCTCTCCACCTCTGGCTTCTCAGGGCTCTAAATATGGCCAACACCACTCCCCATGCTCTTAGAGATGTCACCAGTGCCTTGTGTTTGTTAAAAACAAGCAAAAACAAGAAAAACACTGCTTTGCAGTGTATCTTGTAGACTTTAGGGTTGAAACTGCTACTTGCAATTCCTCAAGAGTAAAACTGAAGCAGCAGCAGTCCTTCGTGCAGGTGACATGTTCCAGGGGGCCACCACCCAAGGACACTGCACGCAGAACTTCCAGTGAGGCAGACAAACGTGTTTGCATGAAGGACAGCAGTGCAGACATCCATCACGAGCTACTGCTACCAGCACATTTCCCTTTTGAGTAAAAGATGAAGGGCAAAGCTGTATCAGAACCTGGGTGTCCTTCACAAGCTCCCTTTAGGGGGACACCTCTGTGAGCTCCCCTTTATCTACATTTCACCACCTGAGGGAAAAACTAGTGATGATCTTGCTCCAGYGGCTTTGGCAACTGATGGTACAACATGAACCTATGAAGGAACCAACTGCAAGAGCCAGAAGTAGCAGGGTAGCATTATAGAACTTGGCCATGCTTCTGGGTGCCTATGCTGACTACAGAGGCGCCCAAATCAAGACTTGCCATTTTGTAGAATGGCAACATTAAGTAATTTTTTGTATTTCCCGTCTTCTGTTGAACAGTAGGAACTAGAGCCTCAAGTTACAAAAAAAATTCTGTGATTTCATTTTTACCTAAATATTCCTGTGGRATATTTAATGTTCTAGACTTCGAAGTTGTCACTGGTGCTGCTTTATTAAATGAAAAAAAAATATGATCAGAAGCATAAAATACTCCAGGAGAAAAAAAAACTGTTACAAAGCCTSTGCTCTGAAGAGCTGCAGCAGAGGTGCTGATGCTCTCACTGAGTGGTTTCTGCTGTCTGATACTCAAATTAAATCAGWATGTCCACCCAGTGCACAGTTACTTGAAGAGGCTACCCCAGGTCTCTGAGGCAGATCCAGGTGCTGAGCCATGATGTTAGATCACATCAAYTGAGTCCAGGAATTTATCCAATTGGACAAACTGCAGCTCAACACACCACAGTGGCAGCATCATGAGCTATGTAAARGCTGCTTATGGTAAGTGTACTGCAGCTCATCAGTGCTGGCTTGCATGAACATATTTGAAAAAGTCCCTAGGATTTTTTTATTCCATCCATCCAAAGACGGGAGGGAGCTATAATTTTTCGGCCATTAATTCCAACACTTAAGTTTCCCAATATCAARTTTTCCAATGAAGGTGCAAACCTCTGGAGAGAAAATTCTAATTCAAAAGCACACTTTGGTTCTACTGAGGAATTCTTCAGTATCTGAGGGGTGAATGGACCACAGGTATTGAAAAAAGAATATGAAATATACACTTTCCTACCTCAGTATGGAGGATTTGCAGTTTAACCATTAAGGAATTTAAGACTAAGTTAACCCTAATCAGAGGGGAACAAACAGCTGAGACGATTCTTCTCTGACAAACTCCTTTCTGGATTTTAAAAGCACATCAAATACAAAAAATCCTGAAGGAAGCTCTTTGGTATGTCTCAAGTTAGCCCTCTCCCACCAAATGGAAGGTGTTCCAGCCTTAAGTGGTTCATTTTCAGTTCCTTAAAGCACAATAAGATACAGTGGGTTTGTTTCACTGAACTTTTCCAGTTACTTATCACTGTGCCAAAGCAAGATAAAACAACCAGGACGTAACAGTTGGCTTTCTCCAGCATCAAGAACTGGATACAAACCTCCTGATGTTCTTACACTAAAAAAAATTAACTGGAAGATCCTACATAATTGCAGAGAAAGGTACCAGGATTTGCAGTAATACTGGTGCAGCTATAGCACAAACCACAGTAGCTGGACCAATTTAAAGGTTTCAGTCTAATGTGTGTAAAACACTACAACATCCTCATTTGAAGGTCCTCACAAAGATAATTTTAAAAGAAGCTTTGATGGAGGGAGGGCTGGAGGCCGGGTTAATTCATGCCAGATACAACTAAACAATCATTTTGGTTTGTGCTGCAGACTTTTTGCCTACAGTTTTAGGCAGAACAGTAGTTTGGACAGTGACACATGTCAAATCCATCTTCCCCAGTAACCATCTGCTCATATGCTGCACTGAGGAACTCACTGAAATACCACACAAAACAGTGACTAAAAGTACAAAGAAATTCAGCCTCTTGATAAAAATCCCAGCTTTAGAAAAGCACAATTGACTCCATTTTGTTGACAAAGCTTCATTTCAGATTCTCAAACCTGCAAACCTGACTTCAAAGCTACGCACAAGGCTGCCTGAGCTAACTCAATGTGACAACCCCAAAAAGATCCCTTGCAGCACAGCAGTGCCATCCTTCTCAGGTATCGACCTCCCAGCAGCGCACATCCATATGGCAACCCACAGGGAAGCTCCCACCCAAGGGCAGAGGCTCAAGGCAACAGATCAGCTTCCTCCTCTGGCCAGCTGAGTTTCTTACAGCACTCCCTCACCCCCTGCAAAGGTGTTAATCTATTTCATACCACTTCCCCCACAAATTTGGGAGGGAAGCTCCTAAGCCTTTCATGACAGATAAGAGAGCAGCTCCTGCTATGTTCTGCACATGGCCAGTCTCACCAGGCAGCAAGAAGCTTGCATGGTCAAGCACCCCTGCAAAAACAATTATAGGCTCAGCTAAGAAAGAATTTATTTTGTTTTCCAATAAACCCACTTTTTTAAGGCATCTGAGATGAACAGATTAAAATCTATTTTGACATGTTCACCTGGAAATTGACCCTAAATGAACATGAGYGCTCAGTGCTTTACTGTTATGCAAGTGCATTAGATTACATGCATACATCCATACATATATATACAGTTACACACGTATAGATGTATTTTAAGAAGGTGACATTTTGAAGAAGCCATCTATCTTTCACCATAACAGATTTACGTTCAGTTTGTGACCTAGTCCTTGGAAAAAATTCTGAAAGAAGACAGCTAAGTGTGCACTTTCATGAGGTAAAACAAGGCAGCAGGACACGCTCACCACATACAGAAAGGCAGCAGTCCTGATTCCTCCCACACCATTTATCCAGCATCAACTTTGGCTTTCATATCACCCTGTGAATCAATCTGAGTCTCAGAAAAGGCTGGAAAAGTATCCCAGCTAGGAGTATAGCTTTCTGCTGAAATAAGAAAAGAGTCCTACCAGCAACCCAGTTGGATGTTGCTGCTTCATTCCCTGGCACCATCAACAGTCCTTGCAGCACTGCAGTCAACCAGCCAGGGGGCTGACCCAGCCAAAAAGTAAACCCACCRAAAAGCTACCCTTTCAGCTGGATCAGTTCATCACACAGACACAAGTTCTCAAGTTGGAGACAGGCTCAGGAATGCAGGCCAGGACCATCATAGCACAAGGAAGCATGGAAGGCTTTCCACTGCTGCAGAAATATCACTGAGGGGAAAAAAAGCAAGCCTCTTGCTCTTTCTTACAGAGGATTGCAACTTCCTTGAAAAGTGAGGTTTAGACTCTCCTGGAGTGACAGGCTACATCAGGCTTCAGTGGATCAAGAGGTTGAAATGTATCCCAACTCACAGCATTTTTTTTAAGTCTGAAAAACAATCTTTCCTCCAAAGCCACAGGAAGAGCTTAAATAAACATTTCTTCGTAAAAGCCTTCAACTTTGCTTAACCAGATACTCTCCAGCCAGTTGACTCATGGCTTGATTTCCTCTCTCCTGCAACGCCGCCCTTCAAATTCCACCTTTTCCCATTTACTCTCAACTASCCCTCCTCATCCATCCTCAACATCCCCTGTCAGGGGAGCTATCACTTTCAGAGCCTATTAAGAAAGCGTTTCTGGTGCAGCAGTATGTATCAGTCCCACTGAGAAGTGTTACTACAACGTATTACTTTTCAAGCCTCTTACAACTCCAGTGTTGTGTCCCTCATATTACAGCTTGTACTGGCATTTAATTCTCTGTTGGCTATTTCCATACTTTTAAGAAAACCATTCACACCAATTTCTTTTAATTTAGAGACTACTTATTTTAGAGYTTGTTTTGAATTCATGCTGACACACTGTCTCCTTCCTGGGATAAACATACAGCTGCACAGCCATATTGTCCCAAGAATAAGGAGAGCTCTGCTCCATGAAAACCTTGAGTTGAGCACCTCTGCTTTCAACAGCATCACATGCTCTTCTGGTTGCTGCTGACGTTGCTTCAGGAGTAGCTGGCTTGGGCTGAACAATTTTTCCATTCCTGCACATGCAGATTTCCACCCTGTTAACTTTATCACTGATCTGTTTGCTCACTACTCTTCTTTTGTGCACTGGTCCAGATTAAGAACCCCACTAAACTAATGAAACAACTTAGCTCTTGAGAACATGGTTCATTTTACAGATCTTTAAACAAGCTGCTCTGCTACTACTTCCAAGACAGCCTCTTAAGCTGGATGGGCTGCAGCCAGGCCYGGGCAGAGCTGCAYGAGCTAAGTTCAGTAGAGTTGCTTGTTCAAATTACATGAGCATAGCCAGTACCAAGAAACTTCTACCTGCACCATCAAGCAACAATCAGCCCAACACAATGGCAGGAGCCTTCAGCATAAAAGGCAGAAAAATGGAATGAGCAAAGTAAACTCAGTGGGAAGACAATCAGGCACAAAAGCATTTATGCAATAGTAGCAGAGTGGTGCTCCATGATCTCCTACTAGTTTTTACCCCAAAACACAGTCCTTAGATGATTTAGCTGTACCAGTTAGATGATTAAGAGCCCTCGAGGTCAAAAGCAATAATTTAAATACTAACAGGCAAGCCCTTGTCTAGGACAGCCTGGAGAAATTCAGTGATGGTCTTTAAACCAGTATAATTCCTTCCTTCTTGTAATTTTGGGGATGTGTAAAGCATTTCAGTATGGATACTGCTGAAGAGCTTTACAACCTAGTTTAAAACAAATCTTGTTAGATGCTATGTTTTACAGGATCCTGACTGAAGCTGGAGTTTAAAGTTATCCATCCAGCTCCAAAAACTTGTTTATTGTGCCTGTATAACAAGTTAACATCAGAAGCTGAAGGAAAATGTCAACAACTGATTACTATCTATAGCAACATAAACTATTATCATTCCACTGCTGCAAAGACTTAATGAGAGATTAATTAGTTGCTCTTGTCTCACAGAACAAGCCTAATTCCTTCATTTACTAGAAACAAGCAGCCGAGGGAGGACAATGAGCTTTGAGTTATTTTAATTATTGTTTGTACCTTGCATGTGCCAGGAAAGTTCACCCAATTTGGAAAGTAAGTTATCTCCCCATCCATGACACTCTACAAAAGTTTACTCAAAAAAGAAATAAAATCTTAGTAGTTAAAGCATATAGTGTTTAGTTTTGTAATACCCAATTCAAATTTAGGACATGATGCTAACAAAACTACATGGCAACAGGTGTGGAGTGAAGCTTCCCACTATGGTCTCCCCATCCAAAGTCTCCCTATAGGCCAAACTACTACTAATATATTAACAAACCTACCACTGGGTATTACTCAGCAAAAGTAATTATCTACATATCACTGCAGTTTAATTCCCTATGAAAATTCCTTCTCTAGTTTGAAACACTGTGCTACCTTCTCTCCAGCCCTTGCCAGGTTTGTATTTGCACTACAAAACACAGCTGAGGCAGAGCACAGTAACAGGCAGTGTGCCTCTGTGTGTGCAGAGCAATCCTCACATGGAGATAGCTCTGGATCCTCTGCACATGCAGGTTAAGGAATTTCACACTAATCCAGCAGCTGATTAGTATTTTGTATTTGGTGGCAAGACTGAAGACATAAAAAGAGTCAAAGGTAGGCAGAGTGCTAGAAGCTATAGAGGCAGGAAGATGCTCAAAGAAAGTCTGATTCGTGAAAACAAAACCAGGTTTGGCACTGCCACATAAGATCTGAGCTTTCTTGAAATGCTTCACACTCCAGTGCATTTGTAGAGAGCTTCATATATATTGTGATTTACATGACAGGATTATGCTGCAAGAATGCAAAACTCATATAACAGCACTTTATTTTCAGCTCCACTGCCACTTCTGTCAGAGATCTGAGAAAACAGAAGGGGTGAGAAGACTGACAGCAGAAGCAGAGAGCTTTTTGCCTTGACACCTTGCCCTGTAACAGACAAGATGGGTGGGAGAGGGGGGAGAGGAAGGAGGGGGAAATAAAGTACTCAAGTTGGGAGTGTCTTACTTGAATAGCCTGTCGTCCTTGCTGAGCATCTGCCAGGAGCTGAATGGTGAGAGTCCTGGAGTCCTGTAGGGCGTCTTGGAGGTAGATAAAGCTGTGACCCACATGTCGTCCCATGGTACATTCCCGACATATGGGGACAGAACAGGTATCACAGTAGAAATGCAGTACCTGGAAGAAGGGGGGGAAAAAAATTCTCACTACATAAAGAAGAAATGAAAAGAAAACAGAGCCAGGATGTTTTAAAAAAAATTAAAAATCCAAAAGCTCAGCTATAAAGGAGGTGGTTAGAGGCAGTAGCAATAGGCAAAGACTTCACAATAGTTTCTCCACAGAGGAAGAGCTATCCTTCCCAGTAAACTCCAAATCATGCCCTAACAGTTAGATGGAAGTGTCATTGTTTTCTTTGCAATACAATACTAGGAAGAGTGTCCACATCAGCTCCTCTTAAGAGCGGAAGCCATCTGCCAACACTTACAGACTGGAGATGGCATCTATGGCAAGTTTCAGGTGAAGACTTTTCCTGAAAATACAAACAACAAATTCTCTTAAGAGACCATTCAATAATCAATACACTGGAGAGCTGCAACAGCAGCAYACCCACTGCTCACATGGGGAAAACCAACCATGCATGCCAAGAACCATGCTCTCTTTTGAAAATATGCAAATCCCTTATGTTCAGGACAGCAACAATATTGGGCAAAACTCCCYCCTGCCACTTCCATCAACAAAGCAAAAATCCTTTGCTATGACAGTGTTTTCTATGCTAGTGATGCTTCAAGATGCTTGAGTTGGAAAACAAGACTGGAACTTTATCACGCCCATCAAAGTGTTTGAATGCTGCAGTGACCTGTGGGTAACYACTAAATCCTCATTCTGTTCACAAGGCACGCCCAAACCCTATATTCAAATCACAACTTAGACCAAGATGTTAAGCCTAGAAAGYTGGATCCATTCATCAGCCTTAGCTGCTCCCATTCCATCCAGTAGAGGGAAGTAGCACACAGAAATAGCAACTTCCATGGAAGCCTGCCTTAGAGGGAAACGGAACCCAGCTCTCTTAAGTTTTTCTTTCCRAAGATGCAAATGAAGGAGCACAACACAAGAAAATTCTGTATTCAAGTTTTGCTCTTAACTACACCCACTATTTTTCTAGAGTGTAATAACAGAAAATCTGTATTACCGTGGAAGAGTACAATGGCACAAGGTTTCATAYTATGAACAACTTTTCCATCACCAGATATTTGAAGCCTACCTCACAGAAAGGAGCAAGAGTAGAACAAAGATTGGACAAGTGTTTSATATGCCTGTCTTCTCCCAGCTGTCATCCAGCCACTCCTGACTCCAGCTAACAGCTCGTGACATGGGGTGCATTATATCCCCCTTTCCCTTCTCCCTCAAAAGCAAGGGAAAGACAGGACAGGTGATTCCCCCCTTGGATTGCCTGGGCTGCATAAAGTGACATTTTAAGCTCCTACAAGTGCAACAGCTGAAGTGGTACATGGATTAATTTCTCAAAGGGGTATGTGTATGTTCATGTGCACATGTCAGATTTTACTAAAACCTGCCCTCTTTTTTTCTGAAATTAGGTTTTGTTGTAGGAAAACTGGAATAGAATCATGTTTGCTTCTATTCAAACACTAAATCCTCAAGCAGTGTCTCAGATTCCCATTTTTCCAAGTAAAAAAATGCCTTAGGTCTGAAATGCATTGTTCAAACACATCATCTTCCCCAACTACAGAGATCCTTGTCCTTACACTGTGGTTGTCTAAATATGTATACCATGTCCACTTGCACATGAAGTTCTGTCATTTTTCTGCTGAAATTACAGGGAATGTTTATTACATGTTCCTGAATAACTCCACTTAAACAACTGAGAAGTTGAGGGAGAATGAAAACCAAGACAAGGTATCAAGTTAAATCATATGAATCTGATATACTTTAAAAACATACAGCAGGGATTTGGGGCCTCAGTCAAGCAGAGCAGCTGAAAAGAAAATGGTGACCATATGAACAGAAGACCAGAAGCAAGTTAAATCTATTACTAGTCCTACACAATAGTCAATACCAGGAGCAAAAGCTCAGTCCTCTCCTGCTGCAAGGTAACAGCATCCACTGGGTAAGAGTCACCCAGCTGTCCAAGCCAAAGAAAAAAAAAAATAAGCTTAAACTGTTTAGTTGCCTCTTGCCACCCACCAAAATGTGGTGGGAAACATCACTTCTGAATTTTGAATGAAGAGTGACAAGAGCCATATTCTCCTTTGGGAAATGGGCAGATTACACAGGACATGGCAAGGGAAGGTCTTGGGTAAATAACATAGAGCCATTGATAAGGCTTTACTTATTTCTTAGTCAAACAAACAAATAAAACACACAAATAAAACAAAAAAGGTAAAAACAAATAGATTAAAAACAGAGAGCAAAAGAGTTAGCAAGCTGGGGCAAAAAGAAGTAGATGTGCTGGTCTGATCTCCRTCACTTCACTTTACCTTAAGAACACAGAGGGGGAAATCACAAATTCACAATCCCTAGTGCTTTCTGTGGGGAGGGGAGCTAGCCAGCCAGCCACCAGAAGAGCACTGAAGGAGTCAGCTTCAAAGTGAACTAGTAACTCCCCAGAAACTCCTTTCTGGGCACAAAGACTACGAGAGAAGCCCCAAACTAGGCAGGGGTACAAGGAAGGGCAGGTCTCCTCCCAGAGCCAGTGTCACACACACTTGTCAGGGGCACCCAGCAGGCTGTACATCAGCTCAACCAGCAAAGGGGGCACGCTCCCAGAGAATAACCCTGGGAAACCTCTGGCTGTGCAGGGCACAACAGTGAGGGGGGGTGTTGTGCCAGCTGGACTGGTGGGGCTTGGGCACAGCATCCAACTTGCCTGTGCTTGCAGCCACAGCCAGGAGTTTATTGTTAAGCTCAAGCCTGCTCACATCCCAGTCCCTAGGTCATGGCCACAAAGGTCACGTACTGCTAGATTAAGTTTCTATGCCTGGTTCTAAATAGAGGGGGATGGGGGGAGCCAGAGCTCTCCTTTCCCCCATCCCCCAAACAAGCAACTCTCTGGAAAAAAAAGAAAAAAAGAAAAAAAAAAAGAAAATCATGGTGAGGATAGGTGTAGGACAACGCACAGCTGTGTTCTCAGTTCAGAACTGATGAACACACAGTGCACCCAAAGCAGTTCYAGTTCCAGCAATGTGAGATGGCCCCCCCACATTCCAGGTCTCTGCTACTGCAGCACTGCAAGGCTCCTCCGGGACAAACAGCTCCTGCTCCTCACAGGACAAATAACAAGACTGGTCTTGAAGGGTGGATGGGCAGAAGTAGCAGCAGGGAAGAGTCACACTAACTCTCCCTTAATGGACGTCAGCTTACACTCAGCGAAAAAACAAATTTAAAAAAAAAACAAACCAAAACAAAAAACCAAACTATAGCAAAGTCCTGAAAATTTTTCCCCCTCCCTRTCTGAAGAGGCAGAGATTATACAGCCAAAAGATCCATCAAGCTGTAAATTAACTATTGTCCTGTTAATTTCACTACTTACCCCAACATAGGAAAAACTGGTTTATAAGCAAACACCTTCAAACATTGTGGGTTTTTCCAAACCACATGAATGCTCTGATGGGCAGCAAGGAAAGAASTATGAAAGCAGAGACATTCTCCTTTCACTGAAATTTATAATCTGTGTAAATTGCATTTAATGAATTGTTTCTTTCTGTAGTAATTATGAAGTAATTAAGTAAAAATACAATTTAAAGATAAAAACTGGTGCYCTACAACACCCTACCCAGTAGAGGAAAAAAAGATTAATAAGCAAGTTTAGGAGGTTTTATTTCTTTTTTTAACTGTTCTACTCAATTAYTTAGTATTTCAGAATTTCCACCAGAATTAAGTGAAGAGAGAAATCAGAAGGAAGAGTGGACTAGTTTTAGAGACAGTTAAAAGTGATTTATTTTAAAATAAATCAGCTATGGGTTGATTATTTCCCAAACAGGAAATATTTCCTGAATTGGTGGCATACAATTTTAGACACAAAACAATAAAGGGAGCCTACTTCAATTTAAACAGAATCAGTGAACCATGTTACAGGGCTATTCATCTTTTACAGCCACAGCAGCCCAAGAAATACAACAGCAAGGCCATAAATGTGATTGCTTCAGGAAAGGCTGTACAGTGCACCGTAAAAACATTTTACAACAGCAGGAATTCCTGGGTGTCGCTCTCCCCATTTTTTGGTCCATCTGCTTTCAAAGGTGGCAGGGGGATGGGCGGAGATGTTGTTAAACGTCCCCCGGGACTGCACAGCAATCAATCATCATCTGATGAATGGCCACTAAAGTTAAACCCTGACCCCACTCCACAATTCCCACACCAGCCCTTCTCTCCTTACTGCTGACCAGCTCCCAGCGTGCTCCCCCACCTTCCAGCCCTCACCAAAATTTCCCAAATACCGAGCCCAGACAAAAGCAATGGAATGTAGTAGGCACCATGACAGAGGAGAATTCAGCAGGAACAGCATCTGAGGAGGCTTATCCTTACACTGTGTTTAAATAAATGTTCTTTCAGCAATACTCTCAGTGCCCTTCCCCTCCCAGCTTGCAAACACTTCACTTCTCTCTCATTTTCAGAGCACATGTGCATGCAAATGGACAATAAAGCACAGGGAATCTAATCACATTAAAAATTTGTCTTGTCATGACATTTCAGTACCTTGCAAGGATTTTATTTAAGCCTACAGTGTTAAAGATTTGTACAAAGCAGCAACCCATAAGGCCACATTATTTTTGAAATGCAAGTCTGCTCTAAAAAGCTACCCTGTAATGTTAACCAACAATAAAAGAAGGCTACAGACAAAGCAGCAGCCTCCTGGTTTCCACTTTTGGAAAAGTTTCAGTATGGTACTTGTAAATTAACTTAGGTTGATTTTATGATTAAAAAAATATCTTACTATATTCAGTTTAAAGTTTTCCATTACTAAAGGTGTTTTATTATCAAGTTCCCTTGACAGTACCTCAAACACCAGTGGCTTTGTTAGGTAGTGTGTAAGGCTTAGATGACCAAGTTTAGTATAAAGCAATTTTCTAAGGAATGGTCCTACTTCCTCACCACTGCAGAGTTGTTTTTTTCTCTTTTTTGTTTCTTTTTTTTCCTTTCCTCCCTCCCTGAAGAAAAAGCTGCTTCCCTGAATACAGCAATTTTGTATCTTTTTTTTTTAAACAGTATTTAAATGAATTAATCCACCTAAGTGGTGTAGTTTGATACAAGTAATTGTTGCAAGTTTAAGTAAAAATAGGTAATATTTTTACTCCGTAGGAAACTGGTCCTTAGTTTCCACTTCAACGGCAATATGTGACAATTTACTTCATTCACACCCTGATGAAAGTAGCATTTTAGGAACCTTAATTTGAAATTTGAGTGCTAAATATAAAGACTGAAGACATGGGCAAGTCACATGATACACATCAGAACTACAAGGAATTTCCYCTTCAGAGATACCAGTTAATGATCTAATTGCTCCTAGAACTTGTATTTTAACTTGATGCTCTGGTGTAGAAGAGACTGGCTTTGAACCCCAATCTTCCTCTCTGCATACAGTGGCAATGGGAAATTGCACCCCAACTCCAGAAGGTCTCCACAGCAGACAAGAGAGCTTCTTCTTGAACTTAGCTCAATATTCTAATAACAAAACTTCCACAAAAGCACGGGCGCTTGGAAGTGTTCCGGCCCTATCCTACACAGGGCATGCAGCATGCACCAAGTGGCAATAGTGAATTCAGTTTACTGTTACCTTCCTTTGCCACTTGGATGAACAGAGGTGGGTTTTGCTCCATTTAGAAATTCAGAAATTCAACTTTGCTCCATTTAGAAGTGCAAGAGGATCATTCAGCCCTTTTGTTAAATTCACCTTGATTTCCTTACCCCACCTGGAATAATAAAAGCCCAGCCAGCAGATGACTTGACTCATGCAAGTCTGTTTATAGGAAATAAAGCTGTAATTCCACACGCTTTTTTTCCAGCACTAGTGTTAATACCCTTCCTTCCCCAGATGCTCCAGTGTGTTCTGTTCCTTGTTTCTCAGCCACACAGGTATCTCTTGGCCCAGCATATGAAGGGGAAGGAAGCTCACAAATAAAACCCCAAATGTGAAACCACACACAGCCCAAGACTGCCACTTCACTCCGCAGTTAAACTGACAGCTACTCTGYGAGGAAGCCCTAAATCTCCCCTGCCTTGCTCCCATCTCCCTCCCTTTGCTGATCCCGTCTCAGTGAAAAGATCTGGCTGTCTCTACAAAAAGCATAAAATTCATTTTTGAATAAATTATTTTTATCAGCTGAGCCTGGGATCAGAAGATGAGGAGGACCGGCACGACAAAGGGGGAAGAACCCATAATTAAGGGCATAGAGACATTTGATGACAACTCTCTGGTACYTTGCCAACCTCACAGCTGGAAATCAGTGTAAATCTTCTCCTCTCAAGTTCTAACTGGAAGAACACAGTATCTAACTGGAGTGGAGTTAAACAGGCTGGTAAATCAAACAGACTACTATACTCTTAAAATTCCTAATGTTTACCTTCTTCAATCCTCCTGTGATGCCATGAAGCCAGTAAAAACAGCTACATATTTTAGAGTGGTGACAGCACTGAGTCAGTCCAACCATCCAGGTTAAAAGCAAAGTTTTTTGAAGGACTCACAGCCACATTAATCACGTTTAGAACACCCAGTAGGTATTAACAGCCAGCTGGGAGTGGAGCAGAGACCATTTAAATTCCCTTTGCCAACACAAACAGCATTTGCAAATTTAAATGGATTTGGGGTAGAAGTGACAATCAAGTTCCACTTCACTCTGATCACTGAAATGGTGTGACAACAGGCTGCCAAGCGGGCCAGGAGACAGGAAGTCACACCTTTGACAAAGCTGTTTTGAGGATCTGCTGGCTCCAGCCTACTATGAAATTGCATTCTCTGTGTTTTAAGTTAAAATCTTATAAATGAAACTTCATGTGATGACTGCAGCTTCTGGTTCTAGGCACTTGCCTGGCATGGCAGCTTTCCAAGCACTTCTCTGTCCATAAATTTCTCTTGCCCTATGCCCCCATTGATCCACTCTGATTGTGGAGGGAGCACCACACCAGTCACAGACGGACTTTGGCCATCTCATCAGCTAACTTTCCAAAAGCTCTGGGGTGCAAGGTAACTCAAGTCAGCTGATCCTACTCACCGCCTCAGATTCCAGTTACTGATGGACTAGAAAGGGCATCTTGCTTCCAACTTAACTCATTGGTCCAATTTTTSCTAAATAGGGATAAGCAAGGCTTAATACTGTTTTTAATGTTAAGACTGAAGTGATGCAGGGATAATTATCCCATAGTGGACTATTGTTTAATTATTACATTATGGCAAGTTGACATTTGGCAATTTTCTTCTAAATGTGTTATTTGGAGTAAAAAAAAAAAAAAAAAATCACTATTTTGTTTTTAAAAAGTCACATCTGTTTCAACACTGAAACAGGTAACACAGCCAGTCTAGGGAAAGATGCAATGGTGTCAGTAGCCAGTAGATTACTCAGCCCAAGATAAGTCACAGCTCTTTCAGGGATTTCAATAGGGGAGACCAGCCTGTGCTTCAACATGCAACTCATTAGCTGTTTAAATGCAGCTTCTGTGCCAAATCTGCATGACATGAGTAGCAGCAGGGTGGTCTTGGCACACAGGGGACAGTGGGTGGATCTAAATATTCAACAGTTCAAGCAWGCAAGCTAATAGCCTGCTGTGGTAGCTGACAGAGTGGGTCAGGACACAGTTCTACTTTCAAGCCCATCTGTCCAAGGCACTGCTGTGAGTCCCTGCAAATCCTCCACTGGAGAGTCAGTAAATTCTTCAGCTCTCTGAAAACCAGAATGTCCTAAAGTTCTGATCCAAAGCTTGGCCATGATTTCAGCAATGCTGTGAACAGCAACAAGCTGACAACTTCTTGGCTGTTGCACAAGGTGTTTTGTATTTTAGAGAGAACCAAACGTTAACATCTCTACAAACTTCTTATGTAAGGTGTTCTYCCCTTTCCTGCATAGCTCAGTGTAAGAGCTTGTGAAAATTTTCCTTCTCTGCACAGAAAGGGTTGGACTAAGAGTCAGGGTGCACACAAGGCTCCTGTGCCATCTCTGTGACTATCATCAATACAGGCYTCACCTCTCAAAATCCATTTTCCTCAAACCCATGCTGCTCCCACACCACTGCAGAGAGCACTTTCTCTGTTCAGGTCCTTGGCAACTGTTGATCTTCACATGGAAATATGACAGCGAGGACCCCATTCTATGTCTTGCAAACAAAAAGTTTTTTGTCTCTTAATATACTGGAGATAAACCTCATTGTTTTTGTGATTTGCTGGGGGAAGGGAGCATGAAGAGAAACAACCCTAATATTTCACTCAAGGGCAGCTAGTCCTCATGGTGAGGACAAACCAATTGAGAAACAACATGTTAGGCAGATGGGTTGTGTGCAGTTTGACAGACAGACTTCCTTGATCCCAAAACAAACAGGTCTTGAGTAGGATTGATTTTTCTTATACAGCTAGTCTCTGGTCAATCCTCCACTACCTAACAAAATTCACTTTGATGCAACTGATTCCCATTAATAAGCCCTGGGGGGTCAGAAAGCCTATCAGGATAGACATCTTAAATTCATAATATTCAACTGCTAGGGGAAAACTGAGTATGAGAAAAAAGAACACATTTATCCAGATACGCTTCTGCTTTACCTATTTGAACTTTGTGATAGGTTATACTTCAGGTTTTTTTAAAAAAATTTATTTCATGTGAGGTTTTAGAGGTGGTCCTGTACTTCTCTTTTTTTAAAGGAATACTAGAAATCTTGGTTCAGAAATGCATTTCTTCAGAACATGAGTTTGGTCTTTTTCACACCATGTAACGCTTCAATTAAATGACCTAGTACTCATTTGCTACAAGAAAAAAAAAAGGATCAAAAGCATGTATTTGAAAACTCCCACAGCTGAAGCACCACATGAATAAGTCAAACTGCAGAAGCTGGAGACTACTGAAAGACAAAGTACTAGAAAAGTACGCAAGTATGAATTCTGAGCCCACTTTCCAGCTTCACTGTCTCCTTGTTCCCCCTTGCATATGTAGCCTTACTGACAATCACAGAGGAAAAGCACAAGAACCCAAAGTCAAAACAATTAGTAGAGAACAGTGCTCAAAAATTTGTAAGTCTTAGATAAAGTAGTTTTTACATAGAAGTAACATGAACATAAAACCAGCAGTAGGCAGCAGCTCAACATAATTAATCTCTAATCTTCAAGAGCATACATTACTTGGGGAGGTCGTCTCTGCACTGATTATTCACTTAAAGTAATTTTAATAGCATTACATAATCTCTACCTAATTTTTAAAAACACTTCTCCTTATACTTTTTCAAAGGAGTGTTTGTGTTAGGAAGAAAGAAAAGTGCACCAACTTGTAGACTAACAAATGTCAAAGCCCTTTTAACAAGGAGCATTGGTAGCACACATTTGGCAAATTGAAGCAATTCTGGTATCTAACCTCACCACTACCAGACTCGGGAAACTCCAGTTTGAGTAACAGCCTGGTAAGCTCAATCATCCCCATAACTTCTACAAGACACTGTCCCTCCTCTCCTGCTTTCCAGTATCCAGAGAGTGCCCCAGCCCCACGGAGATARCACAGCAATTACCGAAGGAAGATTAGGCTGCTCCCAATGAGAACCAGACTTTTACATATGCAAAACACTAAAACACCCCATCAGGTTTAAATGTAGTTTAAACTTCCATGGGATTGCTATGGTTCTGTTTTTATGTGGAGTAAAAGCAAATAACAATAAAAGCAATTTACCCATTAGGGCATAAGCCGACCACCTGGGATACTATAGGAAGGAATTCCTCCTCCTTCCTTTTTCTCAGTGGTAAACTATCCAGCTGGCCAAGTGTGCAGGCAGACTGGAGAAGGGGTAGAAAGTGGCATCCTTTTCTCTTCTCCTTCTTCCCAACCCCATCCCAGCGCTGGGCTCTGGGCACTGCTGCAGCCCCGACATCTAATGGGAACAGCGCAGTTCTGCTGCTCCTCCCACTCCTGCCTCGAATCTCTGTCTTCAGAGAAAAGCTGTAACAGGAACAACCATGGCACTGAACCCCCACTGCAGGAGCTGGTAAATTTTTTCTTCTTTAATTGTGAAACAATCCATTCCTATTAAACAAGTCCAGTTACTACCAGTGCCATATGCACATCAAACTCAGGTCAAAGTGAATACGACCAACTACAGCCTTTTATTAGGAAATACAGGCAAGATGCTTGTCTGGGAAAACTGACATATAAACCCATTCCAAGTGTTTTATACCACAGTGTTTTTAGTTACTGCTTATGTGGAACAGCTTTTGTGGAAGGCACAAAGGCAGCACCGAATTGGCCCACTCTGTTCTTTGCCTTACTCTATCCCAAACACTCTTTTTACAACAACTCCACACCCATATATGAAGTCCTTATAGAGGAGGACACGGTAAGGAACTTCTTTCTTCACCAAAACAGCCAATATGTACATTTGGAAGGTATCTTCAAAAAACATTTGAGTTCTACCCCTAAAACTAACACACCAAAAATATGCAAGTGTAAAATTTTTACTAGCTTAAGTGCACATGTTTAGAGAAGGAAAAAAAATTACAACACGTCGAGGTTTCATTTGGGATTACTCATAAATGAGGAATCTTAATTAAGCAAAACCAAATTTGGATGGCATTAAAAGAAAAGACAAAATTGGTTTGCTCCAAATCCAGGCTGTATTTTCTGGAAGTGTATTATTATAGGCTTCCTTAGCTAACACCAACAAACTGTACTACCCATGTCAAAAATAATCATTATCTGCACCCAGCATTGGGCTTGGCACATACTCTGGAGTATCTTATTCAGAGAAACAATGCTATCCTTGAGGACCAAAACTCTGATGTTTGTAGTAGAATGTCAGACTGCACTTGTCAGATTAATACGCTTGTTACAACTCCTCTTAATTTTAAGGAGGATTATACAAATCACATTCAATGAAAGACTCATGCAAGCATTATCCTATGGGTGCTAGTGCACTATTACTTCCAACTGAACTCTAGTATTTAATGTTTGTTTTGGAAGACCTAGCTGTCTTAACAGCCACAGGGCATTTCAATAATCATATAACAAACACTACTGCAGGTTACTCTTTAATCCCTTGTGAGTGAATGAGTAAATTCTTGTCCATCTATCATATAATTACACAACTCTGTAGTTACAGCCAAAAAAGGTACTGTAAATCATAAAGGAAAGGCATCTAAGAATAAGACAGAGCTGTTCCAGGAAGTCAAAAGTGTTTGCACAGAATGATTTTTTTCGCCATCACCATAAAAAAATGTGAACAACAGAAAATTTTTGTTAACAAGACATTAACATAAAGTTGGAGAACCTACATTTATTTATGAAAAGCAAGTCCTGGTGGACAATTTAAATTAAGTGTATCTTTATTTATCCCACTTCACCTCTCTGACAACAGAGCAAAACCTTGACGTTTCAGAACCCTGAATGAATTATCTACCCACTGCCTACTTATTTCCAAGTGGCTAATATATAGGTACAAACAAGTTTAAAGCCCCTCTTCCACCAAGTGGTCTTTGTTGATTGTGGGAGGATTTTTTTTTTATCCCTGAAAATGTACTTTCAGCATTTCTGTCAAAGATTTAAGAGCTGCACAGTGTCCTATTCTAATAGCCTTTTTCTTCTTGGAGGGGATTTCAGATTGCTCTCCTTCTGAATTTAGGAATGCTGGAAAGCGATAAGCTTTCCAGGAGGAATATTCAAGTAAGTGGAAAATAACAGCATGGTTACTACTCCTTCCAACTGCAGGACAGATGTGAGGTGCTTACAGATAATAACACTAATAACTGCACTTTGTCACTGTGCCATAGATGCCATTATTGAGTAGTAGCTCCAGTTCTGGGAGAACAAGGGCAATCTTCTATCACAGTCAAGGTTTAAGTTATGATTGATAGGCACTATTTTTAATTCGTTCCATGGTGCTCTCGTGGGGCAACTGTACAGTGTGGCATTCCTACAAACACCAGAAAGATTCTGCTATAGAGCATTACAGCTTTGGTCTAACCACACTTTAGCAGTTCCATGCCACCCTGTCATGGTTGAGCGCTATATTTCAAGGACCTTTTTAAGAATTTAAAGGCATTCTGAATATTTAAAATATTTAAATACTCTGAATCCCTCAGAAAAAGCAGCAGCCTTTTCAATAGCAGCATCCACCTTCCACTAGCTTTAGATTGCTTCTACATTTTGCAGGCAAGTTAGCCTTATCCTACACTGTAGCATTGTTTAAGCTTTAAATCAGGATAAATGAAAATGTAGAAAGCTTGCTCAATCATCAGTGGAGGGAAGAAAAGCTATCCAGGCTGAACTAGAGGGGAAGATTTGAATAYGACTCACTTTAGCAAAGGAAGAAAGAAGAGGGAAAGGATGGCTAAAGTTAAATCTTTGCCCAGTTCTTGAAAAGAAAAATACACCTTAGTCTTACTACAAAACAACAAAAAACCCTTTCTACACTTTCTTGTGATATAAAATTTTAAGAAAGAGGACATTCTTACATTTAAAGTGCACCATTAACACCTAAATTAGTAACAAGCAATTTCTGACAAAGATCAGCAGGACTTTGATGCCATTTAGGTACATGAACTAGCCAAAAGGCTGGGTTGACACAAGGTATGGTCTCATACACCACAGACACATCCTGAGGGAGGAAGTGGGTAGGCAAGGCAGAAGAAGTTTTATTATCTCTGCACAATCAGCAGGTTGTGTTTTTATAAACGCTCTTGTGTACACAAGTCTTGCATGTTATGCTATGATCATTAATTTTTTATGTATTGTCAAACTAGTCCTACGTGTCCCCTGTTGACTAAGAAGCAAGTACCAGGAGGTCATAGATTAGGTTTATTTCTCTGAAGAGGAAAAAGCTTTTCTGCAATCCAGGCACAAAACATGCTTAACCAGATTTCCAAGAACAGGACAATTAAACTAAGAGTCAACCCCGCTTGGTCAAATGAGTTTCACCTAAGTTACCTGCCTCCCTCCAGAAGATTCTTTTATGTACTATTTTCTCCCAAAGACAGTTGTGCTGAATTAAAGAATAGGAAGGAGGTCAGGCTTTTGGACAGTGCTGTCATGCAGTTCTCTCAGCAACTGTGCGCAGCATTAAGCACCATGCTGGTTTCCTAAATTAGTAGTTGTAATTTATTTTAAGACACAAATGAGCACTGGGAAAGTAAAATGGGTGTGCATGATTAAGAATGCAAGGGAGAATTTAAACTCCCGAAGCTAACACAATTAGGGTTTCAGGAAAAGCTGCATTTCTACCTTAGTGCTGTACCAAAAGGTTAACTCGYTGCACCCCACATACCACCTTTGCTATCAAAGCAAGGGAGCAGCTTCAAGAGCCACACACAGGCAAGTATCTCGGGTAGCTTACTGCCGGGACAGACCCACTGCACCAGGAACATCACTTCCTGTAACACTGCTTTCAAGTAATAACCAGACCCACTGATTCACTTAAGATTTAATGAGATTACAGCTTGAGGTGATTTGACTGGAAACCATAAAAGTTTTAGGAGCCCATCTGCTCTGCAAAACTACCCTCTCACACACAGGCMCGGGTATGAGCTGACCTTTGAGAGCTGCAGGGTAGTTAAGGCAGCAAAGAGTCCAATCGGTGCTCTGGATGKGCACACAGGCCAGGCAAAAGAGAAGAGATTTGCACTTTCAGGCAAAAGGAGCTTCCATATGCATCAGCACTCAAGGGGGAGCTTCCCAAACAATCAGCAGTCTTTTCATTAAGAAAAGAAGAGTCACCTCAGGGTGCTTTCCCCACCATTATCACACCATTAACAGCAAATGCAAACTGTACTGGCAGTGGTCACAAAATCACCCGTACTGCGAAAGCCTAATGCATTATTCACCTTGTGTATACACCAAAAATCCATGACAAAATACTCTTGAAGAGTTGCTGGGGTTTTTTGTTGGGTTTTTTTTGTGGGTTTTTTTTTGTTTGTTTGGTTTTTTTGGTGGGTTTTTTTTTGTTTGTTTGTTTTTTGTTTTCTTTTGGGAGGGGGAAAGAAAGGAACTTCCCAATCACAATAAAGGGGTATATCACCACTGGTTTCCATCTCACTTTACACGTCTTTCAATTCCCTAACCCACGGCAAACATGTGCACTTTCAACAACTAACTGGTTATATTTTTCTATATTTTCCAGTATCAGAACAAACACTGACTTTTATTCCAGTGAAAAAAAAATAAATACTTGTTTTGAGAAATTGAGGGCAGAATGGAGGGGAAAGAGTTATTTCCCTCTTACTTTCTATTGTTATTGTTATTCCTCTCTTACTCTTTACAGACACGTTAAAAAGCAGCATTTACCGAAGACTGCTGTTAACACACTTTAGTGTGAATATTGGGACAAATTCACATTTTGTTATTCTTAACCTGACCTTGGTTAGTTGCAGAAGCGTCAGTGTCATCAGACAGCTGTATTTTGTAGTGTAAGAAGWAGGTGCTGCTATTTTTCCTTCCCCTTGTAGGCTGAGATGTTTTGTTGTTTTGTTCTCACTTCAGTAACAGGCCTCAATATGCAAGTTACATCTGGAAACAGACAAAAGCCAACTGCCCAGCAGTATTGGAAAATTAAAACATTGGGTCAGACTCAAACGGACTAGGAAGGCAAAGGTCAAAGCAGCATTAAATCATTAGTTTCCCAGCTGCCACCAAGGCATGGAGTTGACCTTTGATTTTGTAAGAAGTGGTCCAAGCAATTTTCTGGTGGCAATATGGGCAATCTGGCACAGTGGAATATTATCCTTGAAAGGGGTGGGTGGGAAGGAGGAGTTTAAAGACTTGAAGGCAAAGATTAAACTAACTTTAATCTCTCTAAACCAAATTTGCACTGCGAATCTCTAAGTGCAAATAATGAATATTAAATTATCAAGCTTCAAGGAAAAGACACTCCAACATTTGAATCATTCAAGTATCTTTTAATCACATAGCAGTGACAGCAAGCAGAATTTAAGACCATAAAGAATTCCCCGCAGAGAATACTAGAATACTGTGTTTTTTTCCTGGAATGAGTTCAGTTTTTAGAAATTACACTTTAAAGCAGTTTACTTAGTTTTGTTATTTTTTATTAAACAACACATTTGAGATGAGCTCATGCTTCTTCAGAGGAAGGACTCAGAACAACACTTTAGTCTACCTCTACCTCCACTACTTTTTTACTGAGGTAGGAAAGACAGGCTAAGCAAAAAACTGGCCTCCACTTTCTTTCTGTAGCTTCCCTGATCTTAAACTTCATCTGCTACTRCCCTGTGTTTCCAGCTGCTCCTTATACACCGCTCAGCTGAACGTTGGCATTKTACGTGCAGAGCTCTGCTCCGGCTGCTTCCAAGTTCCTAGAAAGGGTTTGGTTTTATTGCTGCTTGGCAAAGGGCAGCACAGGTATCAAAGGGGCCCCAACCAACCAAAGGACACTCGGAGAGCATGTCTGAGCCTCCATTAGCAGGGAAACACACAGGGAARACCAGTTTGCATGCAATCAGCTGTTAAGGTATTTCTAGTTGGATTTAAGACATTTCTATGCATATTTCAGCAACTCCAAGCAATTTCTTTAGTCTAAAAGGGTCACACAACTCACGCTTTATTGCCAGGGCAGTACAGGCTGGTGTTCTCCTTTGTGACAAGAGCACAAGTTTTCCAAATAGAACACAGAGAGCTCCCCTCCCCATCCTACATCAGTGTCCCAGGATTACTCATTGCCAGCTCTTCATCTGAGAAACTAAMCCACAGCAGAGACTTTGGGCATGGACTGAGTTGTATATCCACAACCTCTGATGAGGAAGGGGGAGGAAGAATATTTTCAGAGAACTGTAGTTTGGCACTAGCAACTTCAGTAAAATACCTCTCTGTGCTGTAAGCCACATGGTCAGCTGTAAGCCAGTTGGTCAGAGTTCTTTCATGTGCAATCACTATTTTCACCAGCAAGGTGAAAAGTACACCACCTGTAACACCTACCTTAGAGAATAGAGATGAGCAGAAACACCTCTCTTCCCACATCCTTTCTTTCTGTGAAAGGTCTGTGATCACAAAGCCAGCACAAACATAGCACATTCTGAATATTTTCTGTGCTACACAGGCCACTGAGCTAAACCACTCTGTTAAGACTTCTCTCTTCAAAGACTGCAACAGTCTAATGCTCAGACAAGCAAAAGAATATTCAAATCTGTTTTAATAACAGATACTATCAATAGAATGCTGAAAGACCACACTGATAATTGCTTAGAGAAAGCAACCTCAAACTTAATTTACTTGCCAAATCAAAACATACAGGGGGCACCAACCTTAATCCTTTCTGCACCCAATTCAGGTAGCATTGAAGGAGAAAACAAGTCACCAGAAGCCTTCTATTGCAGAAGACACATTTCTCATCAAGACTGTTCTGAGCAAAATACAACAGATTTTTTTTTTCTTTTGGTTGTTAATGTTCTGGTTTACTCACACAAACTCAAACCCACTGCTGAGACACCTGGCTACATGCAGCCTGAACATGCCTACTGTTTCCTAGACAGAGAATAGGTTCTACTACTRTACATTTTCCCTCCAAAAGAGAAAATAAAATCAAAGCTTGCATCAGGTCTGCAAGCTACCTCAGTTAGCTCTCATAGTTGATGCTGTATTAACTTCCATGGTTCCAAGAGGAATATAAGACCACAGAATCACAGAATGGTTTGGGTGGGAAGGGACCTTAAAGACCATCTAGCTCCAAGGCCCCTGCCAGAAGGAGGGACTGAGCTTCCACTAGGACAGGTTGTCAGGGCCCTATCCAGCCAGGGCTTGAACACTGCCAGGGATGGGGCACCCACAACTTCTCTGGGTAACCTGTGCAGATGTACAAAGCTTAAAAGAGGCATTGCTGGAAATAGCTATTCCTCACATCTCTATTGTTAAAAAATAATTCTCATACAAACAGGCCAGTTAGCAAAATACATTGGTTTCAGACTGGACAATAAGGCTATTTCTGGAATTGGGATACTGCACTGACACAGCTTCTGCCACAAAGACTTATAAAAATCCAGCTACTTGGGCATGTTCTTTCCTGAAAAGAGAGTTCTGTTTCTTGTTTGAGCTAGAAATGAGACTTGACAATGCCCTAGAGTTCTTCAGGGGTGCAAGTATACTCCCTTGACCAGAACAAGCAGCCAAATGCTGGACCAGCATTGCAGGTAGTCAGTCATGTGCTCTTCAGCAGAAGAGGGCATGGGGGTGGAATAAGAGGTGAATCACACAGGTGTGACTGACWGACCCTGATCCTGCCTCAGCCCTATTCTGACTGCTATGTGAAACTGAAAAATATCTTCTCTACTTAGACTGGGAAAAAAAAACATTTTCCATGAGTTCTCATCTGTGTAAATGTAACTGGAGGCAGGACTTCGAATTTACAGTGGAAAGACATCTTGTATCTTGAAACCATTCACAAGAATCTCCTGGAGAATCACTGCTGTAATTGCAGCACTTTTTTGCTGTAATTTTTGCAAGCATGTAGTCTCAATGCTGAAAACAACTTTATGTAKGCCCACACAGCTGAAGCTCTAGAAACAAGTCAATACTTTTTTTTTTTCCTGATTGAACAGGCTAATAACTGCCAAGACAGTCCATCAAGATAACACATGAAAAGAGAAGCATGTTATGCAACTGCCCCCTTCCACACCCCAACTGAAGGGGCCCATTTGATATCTACCAATGGCAGCAAGGGACCTTGTAGCCTTCCACAAGGAAGCTTGGGGAAAAGGAAGACAGACCTTTGGAGCTGGACCGGGGCAAGTAAGAGGCCCCCTTCTGTGGCTGCACAGTCCTCCTCATCTTTGCTTTGTGTCCCTTATCACTAGAGCCAGATGCTAGRGGAGCACAACAGCCAGCAGCAGCAGCCAGGGACAATAGCCTGGATGTGCGGGTGTGGCGGCCCAGAGCAGCTAAAAACAACYACTTAATGCAAGGTCTTGGGCACGGCTGGAAGCACCCCCAGCCACAGGATCTCCTGAGAGGAGAAGTAGGAATGATGTACAGCTCCCTCCACCGAGCTCCAGCCCTCACATGCAGAGTGCCAGAGCTATCAGCCTGAACCAGCCTTCAGAGCAGGTGATTTCTTTGGCTYTGTCTACTACCAAGCGTAGGAGGTGGTCTTGTGAAAGGCTTGCCTCACAACACAACAAAAACGATGCCAGAAAAGACAAACATGGAGCTTTCTCGGCTAGGAAGCATCCTGTATTATCTCGGAATTCTTGCCCCAATTTCTTCGTGACAGTGAAATGCTGCTTTGTGGTGTGGCCTTTTTGACTGGTCTCAACACACAGCTCTGGGAAACAAGAAGACATTACAAGCCATCATAGTTTTTTTACTGAGAGGACAGTCCCACAACCCTACCTCAGGGCAGGAAACAAAATGGAATTTGGCGATTCCTCCAAAACCAGCAGTTAACAAAACGCTAACAATCCCCACAGCTTCAGGAACAATGGGCTATTGTGTCTCATGCTCAGGTGTCATGGGCTTAGTGGATGGGCTAAGTCAGATCTCTCACTCYACAGGACTATGAATTTATCACTTGATAGAGTTTTCAATTAATTTGCTTTTGATAGGACAACTACACCCAGTTTTGTTTCCAGCTCATGGTCTACTTCTAGCTTTGCCATTTCTGCTACTCAGTAATCTGTGCATGGTCAGTCACATGGCTCAGTGCCCTTTGGAGCCATTCCGAGYCTCAACTGGGGTACAAAGATGAACCCCCAGGCAGCCCAGAGCAGCACAAAGTACTCCTGGAAATACTCCTGGCATTCCTCTGATCTCAGCGAGGCCATTGCACCCAGAACAGCTTATCAGCCAGCATCACTGCTTAGAGATACAGGGCAGGTTAAATGATCTATTTCCAGGAGATGAGGTCTTAAGCAAGGGCTAAGAGTGGAAGACTACTTCTGACATGCAGCCCCACAGAAAGAGGTTCTACGAGAACAGGAAACAGACCTCTGCTTTTATCCCATTGCCTTTCTTCAGCTTAACTCTCTCCCTTGGAGCTGCTGTTAACACCTTAGAAAAGGAAGCATAAGCTGCAGCAGCCTTCTCAAAACCAGACCACACTTGGGCACAAGTGGGCTGGAACAATTAGGTCATGCAGAAGTAAAATCTGAAATCTAGAGAGGTCTACTACTGTGAAATCTGGTTCAGCTGCCAGCAACAGGTAGTAGGGGAATACAGAGACCCGTGGGTGATTTGAACAGAACAAGTCCTCCTTTCTGCTACTGATATAATCTAGGACTGGCTGGCAGCAGACCCTTGTACCTTAAAGTCAACAGCTCYCTTAAAGGCTTAACGAAGATGTTGTCAGTAAAGACAAACATGGAGGTTTCCCCACTAGGTGGTACCCYATATGATCCCTTAAATACCTTCCCCTCTGCTGGCATTAAAAAAAAACTAGAGGGAAATTAAGAGTCACATGCAGTATTTTGATGCTGCCTTAGCTATGATGGAAATACTRCAGATAAGATTAATAAAGTGCTCTAATGTGGTAGATCAGTAGCCTGCGAAGGCCTCAGCTAGGTAAAGCTTTAAATGTGACCTTTCTAAGCAGAACTGATCYTGCAGGAAGTTGCATGCTCAAAAAAAATAATTCCAGTGGAACAGAGGCACTCAAGATGCTTGAGATCTGGAGCTAATACATACCAGGAAGGGATTTCTTTTCTTGGGAGAAGGGAGGAGTCAAGCAGGAAAAAAAGGAATAAAGCTTACTAAGAATGTTAACAGCAGACATTATATCTAATTTCTTTGCATTCCTTCCCCCCTCCTTTTCCTCCCGTTCTTTAAAAAACAGGAGCAAACTTGTGAGTTAAGGATTCTGATCAATGCAACATGTTAGGAAAAGAGAGCAGGAGGTCAAGAGGAAATGATTAATCCTGTGCAGAAGACTGGCAGGATGGGTCCTGGAATGGCTTACCAGAACAATGCCCCCACTAATAAGCAGGTCAAAAGACCCTACAGTGAACAGAAGCCCCAGTTACACTGTACATTAATATTCTTCCCTTTACCCAAAGTTATATTTGTTTGTTAAAGCCACATTAAAAAAAACCCCAAGTATTGAATTAGAAGACWGGTGAAAAGTTGTGGTGCCAGACAAGCAGGAAATCTGAAAGATAAAGGATTATAACTRAACAAGTCAAAGTGTAAAGAGCTCCACTGTAAGATGGAATTTGCAGAAGGCTTTGGTAAACTGAGGAACAAGGCAAGAGCCCTCTATTACAGATTCCACACTRACTTTAGTGTTCAACTCATGCAGCAGACCAGTGTCTCTTCTGATAAAAGACTGCTCTTCTGTTAGTGGCATAGTCTAATGAGCTGAAGAAAAAGAGCAAATTCACTGTAGGCAATACTTTGGACCTGAAGGTGCATGTGGTTCAAGGTTTACTACAGGAGATAGCTGTTTAGTACTGTGGTTTCATGATATCCAACAGAAGCTATTCAATCCCAAGAGGCTCCAAGTTTCAGRTAATTATCCCAATCCCACACCACTTTTCTCCTCCACTTTAGGCAGAATTACAAGTCCCCAGGGCTGCACTGTGGATGCTGTCAGGGGAAGGCAGCTCTATTTCCAAAAAGATTCTGAACTTACATGAAGTATGTATCTATTCCATGATGCAGCGCCCAGTACAACCTCAGACTCACRCTCACAAATACACAGCAGAGGTTTCACAAAGGCTTCAAGGCTGACCCAGGCAAACCCACCTCTTCCAGAACCACCAGCCTTTCAAGCACCCTCCCAGTTTAGACAAGCAAGCACCAGCACCTTGTGGTGCCACCAGAGAACTGATGTGAGGATTACCCTGAAAATTCATCCATGGTCTATAAAGGAAGAAGCTGCTCATCAGTTCACTAATGCAGCCTGCTGTACTGATGACAGGAAAGTGATAGCAATACAACTAGAGGTATAAAAGCTGGTGCTGATGGTACCAGCCAGGGGTGGGCAGGAAGAGCCAGGCAGGGAGGAGAGGGGCCAGCCTGCCCCTCCTCCCAGCCCAGCACCAGCGCTGCCCTTGGCTCCTGGGGCCAGTGCAGAACCAGCCCTGAAGGAGCCAAGTGCTGGGGACGGAATGCCCTCTGGCAAGAGCAGCAGCAGCATGGCCTTTGTATCAGCACACAGCCTCCATTTTGAGCAGCTGGAGGCACTGAGCCCAGGCTGGAGGGGGCCAAACTTCAGGCTCCCAAGAGGAGGAACAAAAATGGGGAGATTGGTATCAGCGCTGACACAGTATTGTTAGTGCCCTCAGTGCTCCCCCAGCTGTACACTACTCCTGTGTGCAGTGAGAGTCCATCCTCCACCCCACACCAGCAGAACAGGGCTGCGCACTGAGTTAAATATGGGCCAAGTGCAGGGTTTTTTGCAGTGAGACCAATCCTTACTGCATAAYATGACAGAAACTCAAAATTCCTCAGCTTTTAGCAAACTGAATATTAAAGCAAGGCTGATCATTAATACATTAACCCCCATCCCTATCCCACAGCCCCCCATTTTTCTGCAGGGGAAAAGGCACAGGCTGTAAAATGGGACATGGGTTTCAAATTAGAGGTCTCTGGGCATTAGAAGAGGTTGTTTCAGGGAACTCCACACCTCTTCAAGAGAAATCTGAAAACAAATCTACAACTTACTTGCAAGAGAACTTGGACTCCGAGGGCTCCACAGCTCTCTTGGTTGAAGWCAAAATCTAGCTAGTGTACGTGTCACCTTGTGCCAGCACTGTTAAACCCACCAGTACAGGCGCAGCCTATTCCAGTTTGTGACCTCTCTCAGGTCTGCTGAGAGCCAGCAGATGTCAGGCCACWAATTTTTATTAAATCAGTGAATTAAATTGAAATCTACCCCTTCAAGTCTGGAAGAAATCGAGTCTGAATTGGTAAATTCACTTTTTGCAAATCTGTTTTCCTATTGAATTCAGTTTTTCACGAGGAAACGCATTTTAAAAGTGCTCCTCTTGTTCTAGGAGTAAGCTACACATTCCATTCCAAATCCTGCAGTATGCATCAAGAAAGACTGGCTTGAGGCAGAGACTGTCCTTACAACKCATCCAAGAAGCAAACTTCAGAGTCTTTGTTCCAGAACAAAGCCAAAACCACCTGAGAGCTGGGTGAGGTTATACATCTCTGCACAGAATCATGAGTGCAGCAGCATGAGGTTGGTGGAAATTAAAGCCCCAGCGAGCTGACCTGCTCCTGGTGTGCGAATTCACAGGACAACCCCGTGTGGCTGGCTCAACATGCCAAACACAAGGATGTTAAAAAGCCAAGTAATTGTTATCTGAAGCTCAGCGCAAAGGCTGAGTTCAGCACAAACATCCATTTTGCTCTGCCTCCCCACACAAAAACCAGGAAAGTGGATTCCAAAGTTCAAGCACGGTAACTACAGAGAAAATGCTGCAATGAAATAAGAGTTTCACTCTAGCAACATTTCCACAAAATTTAAAGGACAAGGTTCTTGGATACCCAAAGTCACACCAGTAACATGCCAGCTATTTTGGGTGCATCTCCTACAGTTATTTTCATGACTAAAAGCATCATGGCTAGCAATAAAATAGAGCTCACACACAGAACTATTCATTGCAGTACAAGCCTATAAAAAATGAAATGGCTAATAGGTTTCTTAACCAATAAAAGTAGTAACAGCCATTATTTAATCAAGGGATGATAGGAACTCTTAAAAGAGCAATTTYTTCTGCAATTTGTTTCTCCTCTATTCCCTGCAGTTCATTATAAAGATGCATTTTCTGGTATGGGGGAGTGGTAAAGGCACTACTAACCAAAAGTTAGCACCTCCAGCCAGCCACACACAGGTTGTGATACAAAAACATCAGCGTCTTCTCATGCATTAAAATACAGTCTCCTCCTATTTTCTGTGCAACAAGATATTGTCACAAGGGTAAATCCATTTTAACTACGGCTGAATTTTACGAACAGGATCAAGTTGCACAGCTTCCCCCCCACCCAGCTGATGAACGTTTAAAAAACACAACAACCACCCCACATTTTTCTAACTCCATTCTTGACTGGCAGAGATTGTCATTGTTTCAGCCCTAATCCTGCACTCCAAAAGTATCAGATGATTCCCCCAAAAAGAGGAACTACTCAGGTCCTCCATCTGCCCCACATAATTACTCTTTCCCTGACAGTCACCATCTTTTTCACCACAAAACATCAAGTACTGCTTAGGTCCAAAATCAGTTTTTAATGCTGTCCTTTTTAACACAAGTACAAAAGCCCAGTCTGCCATCAGTGTAAGTATTTATGGACTTGCAAACCTCCAAATTCCACCTAGAGCCACACTCTCCTCTTAGAAACTTTTCCCAATGGTTGTCGCAAGRCAAGAGCCCATAAAGAGTTTATTTCATCAAATTGGAAGCTGTATGAGGGGAAACAGAGCTTGTGAACACCACCATATTTAACTCGTTAGACTTTCTTCAAATGTTTTGGATTTTGACCATTTCAGGGAGGGAGGGGTTTGAAAGCCTTTACCAGCAAGAGCCATGATTGATTTAAAAACAGTTTAGAGAAACAGGCAGAAGCAAGTGCAGGGCTTCCTTTCAAATTTGAAAAGAAACATATCTTGTTGTTGGCCCTCCGGTCACATTCAGTGCTGTTTTTTCTTAGGACCATCTAAACAAGACAGATGTAGCCAGTATCCAGGCAGCAGCTGAAGCCTGAGCACTAGAAAGGCTCTCTGGGGTGGGGGATGGAGGGGAAAAGAGGCAGAAGAGAAGGAGGAAGCCATTTGGCTATAAAAAGGATCTTTCTTTCCTGTTGAAATGCAATGGTAAAGAGTGTCAAAATGGYTTAAGGGTGGGGAGGTCAAACATGTTTTGAGATGTTAAAAACGCTTAAGCTTTGTCCAAAAGCCTGAAAAAAATCCTTAAGGTACCTTTTTGTTCTTCCATGCAAAATACTTAGCCATCATAACAGCCGGGAGCAATCCTGAAATTTCTATTATCTGTTCACTTTTATCACAAATTAGTCAAAACTATTCAGTTGTCATTTTATTCTAATGAATCTGCCACTAGAGAAACACTTCTGAAAATTACTGTTTTCCAGTAATTTTTAGACACATCATGTATTTGCCAATCCTCCCTCCCTCCAGCAAGCCTCCATTTTAAAAATCCATCACTGCTGCTTATACAGTGAGACTGACTCTGCACTAATAAGGATGCTGAAAAATAGGCACTAAGTAGTATTTTTATTAATGCCACAGCACCAGCAAAATACACCTTTAATTAATCTGTATGCCATCAAAGCTAAACACAACATGGAAGGTTTTCCCCTAAACAAAAATATTTTAGCAACTTCTACACTATCAAATTACTTGTCATTTAAATACAATAATGAAATTTCAGCGGTTCTAAACCTTGATTCAYGAAGCCAGACAAGAAAGCTTAAAAAGCTTGTATGGTAACTTTCACCCTTTTCTGTTACTTCACTAAGATCTGCAAGAAGGAAACGTAYAGCCTGCAAAGTGAAGCCTCATTTGCTATGGCTACAGAAGGTGTTTAAAGCTCTGCAGCTTATTTTCTAGTTTGTAGCGCAGTAATACAAGAGTCCATGTTTGTTTGTTTGTTTTTTTAATAAGTAATTTAGAGCCACTGAAGTACTGACTGGCACCTTGAGCCCCCCATCTCTCCTACTGATGAGGAAGCCAGGCTCTTCCTTACTCTCGTTCTCAAGCCAGTCACTCTTGTTCTTCTTTAAGTCTCCCCCTCAAGAGGCTTTAAAACACCATCTCAGAAGTGATGTTTGAAAGTTCATTCACAGGAAATTGGATTTACACCTGCCTCATTTTTGAAATGTGCATAAAAGAGGGATACAGCAGCACAAAGCCACTTCCCCACCATGACCTCCCGCCCCCACACCTGAAGGGGCTGGCTAGGGGGTGTAGGAAGGAGACCACCTTTGAGAAGGGGTTTTGAGATGCAACTTATGAACAGATGCTGGAAACCCAGACCCTCTATTACTGTTATGGAGCTTAAATTACACATCCAGAAATTAATTCCAGTTGCTAATATAGGAGTGAGGATGTTGTTAGCATCCTGACAATCCCACTCAATCACTGAAGTCCTCTCATGTTCTTAAGCACCTTGTCTCTCTCTCAAGTTTCTACATTCCACTAAAACTTGCTGCTTGAGGTGGGGATTGCACTAGCTGGTGTTACAGCCCTTTGGGCGCCACTGCTTCGCCCCAGAATTTTCTACAGAATAAGTCCTCTGAGAAGTGACACTTCTCAGAGAAAAGTTAGGGAAAGAGAAGTCAGACTTCTCTCTCACAAGGGCAGATATAAGTAGGAGTTCTTCCCAGCACTCACTGGACTGGCTTGTTAGAGAAAAAGCCAGCTTTGGGGGTGTTCCTCAAGGCTCAGTTTGTTTGTGGCACATTAACTGGACTGAAGAAGTCACCCTTCTGGACATCTTCTTGAGAATTAAGTTCACTGCACAATCAGACAAACATGTGGCCAGCAAAACACTGGCTGTTTACAGAAAAAGAAAAAGCTGCTTACAGCAAGAAAAGGGTTTTGAATAGAAGCATAACTTCCCTCCTAACTGGGAAGCATTCTGGAATTAACAGCTAACTATTATAACCCCCCCACACACAATATCAGGAATCCTGAAGCTGCAATAATTTAAACTACTTCTCAAGCCAGCTACACTAAAATTGACATTAGAAATGTGGTCAGAACCTAACACAGCCCTTTTCCCCCAACTGCAGAATTCACCATTTGATCAACACCTAGCTTTGACCAAAACCAAATAAAGATCAGTAGAAAATACTTTGTCAATTCCCTTTTAATGGCATAAAGGCTGAATCTCTTTTGTGCCAGACATTACTTTCAGATGCCAGCACTGTTGCCAAATTGTGTGGTCAGCTAGTCTAGTGAGGGCAGAAATCCATCTTAACAGTACATTTTTAGGGGATATATACTGCAATGGGTCAGATGGAGTATTGCTTGACCAAGTAATACTCCATCATCTTGTTCCAGGGTAGAATCCACAATTATTAGGATCTCCATACAAAATCATTATTCAGGAACACTGCACCAGAAAGCATCACAAGAACCAACAAAGTTTTCAGAAAGGTCAGGATGGTGAGTAGCCAAGAGGTGGCAGTGTTCCTACCTGGTAAACAGGAAAAAGACTAATTGTTAATAGCATTCTCTTTGGGTAGGAAGTCCAGTGGCATCAAAGTGATGGACTGCAAGAGGCACACTTTTTAAACTGCTTCTCTCCCCCTTTCAGCTGCAGCCCAGTTAAACTGAATAGCCTGTGCAGGCACTACAACCAGCTCCTGGTCAAAGCAATTGCCTTAAGAAGCAGTAATTCTAATTCTAATTACAGTAATTGAATGCATCTAGACAAGAAAATGGCAATATTTGAATGCTTTAGTTGGCGTCTATAAATGAAAGRATTTTAAGACATTGTCTATGCAATCATGGAGGTCTTTTTAATTGATAAAGAATTTTCAAATTTATAATAAAAATTATACCTTAGATTTAGCACAAAAAAAAAGGAAGAGTAACTCTATAAATCGGTACTTAAATTTCACTTGGCATTTAAGCTAGCCTAAGGAAATCCCAAGACTGCCTCACCTCTGAATTTTTAACATGGTTATTGAACACTGGAAGATGAAGTTTCAGTTCACATGTTCAGTGCAAAGGTCACAAGCTCTGCAAGACCATGATCAGAAACATTCCAGGGCAGCATTGCTTAATTCATGGCAACAGCTTTATTTAACAAAAGCACTCGAGGAATGGTTTCCCTCCGTAACTCCATATGGGATCAAACATGAAACAAGCCAGCTTACTCCAAGAAGTGGCTTCTTTGACCACATGAGACCTGGGTGTTTTGAGAATTTATTTTGGCTGGTTTTGTTTCTTTTTGTTTGTTTAAACTTTGATTTGCAAAGATCTTTCATTCTGAAAGCATTTCCACCTAGTTGTAGCAGAACAAGAGAGATGGCATACGTATTTGGCAGGAATGTCTCCCCTGCCTGGAGAAAAACAGATACATGAAATGGGGAAAAACAACAGACACACCATGATATTCTGACTCGACTGATCTAGGAGAGTATCTTCCAACAACAGCCATTTGTTCCTAGTGAATGACTAGCAACAGTTTTCCTGGGCTAGACAGGAGTTTCTGAAGAGGAGTTTCCTTTCTTGGATACTAAATGTAGGATTTTATATAATTTCACATCATGCTGCTCAAAAAACTTGTACTACTTTATTAGAACATGTGCATCCAAAAGAAGTTACTAGATTTGGAGCTGTGTCAGTCACCTTGGATTATTTCCCCTTACTACCTCTCTCCTTCAGCAAGGGACTACATAGCTGTCTAAGTRTCTTTGCCAAGGGAGCCAAATGGAAAGCTGCCCATCTACACCCAAAATCTGAATCCACTAACACAGGTGGATAACACCTTAAGGGAAAGAATTCATACCAGGAAGCTTTGGAGCAAAATCATACACCACTACAAATAATGAGAAAATTGTTCTCAAAGGGAGGAATAAACTGCAAAAAGCTGAAAATTAAGATAAGAGTTATAATGAGGGAGGGTATCAATATCCCAAATAGTTTGTCTGATTGCCACCCCAGACAAGCCACATACAAATGTACCTGAATTCCACAATRAGGGTAACGCTGTGTTCTCATATGCTGAGGAATAACTGGATAAAAAACCCCAAGATTTCCAAGACAGCATTTCATGTCAGTGAGTCTCTCACCTGCTGACAGCACATTTGGATAATATACAGTGATCTCAGCTGGGAGGTATCACTATTCTATTTTTTTTATTTYGGTCTTTGTTTTGATATGCAACACTTCCTCTTTACAATCTATACCCTAGTTGGTGAAAAGTGTTTCCTTTTATATTTCCTCCTGGGATGGTGTTAAAATGAATTTAAAATTCAAACAAACACATTGATGAAAATATTGTGTTCTCCTATAGACAAGATCATATTGAATTTCATGCATTATATGGTATTTTCAGTTAAGACCATGATTTTTTTTCTGCTGCTCACATTAAAAAACTAATATTAAAATAATATAAGACAGGACACCATCAACGCTTCCCCATGATAATTTAAAAATTTAAGTGGAAGGACACATTGTAGACTAGTTACTCTAAAAAAGTTCTAAACAGCTTTCCTTTTTTTTTCTGAAACAGCTGTCTTGAACATTGGTGAAGACAAAACAGCAGTTCTGACAGGGTACTGGTTCAATACATTGTTCCTAGATTGATTAACTGTCAAGATTTATCTTTCATTGAGGAGAAAATAAGTTGGTCTTATTATGCCAGCCAAACCCTCATAAATACCTTATAAAAATGATGTTTACATGCATACACTGACAATATATGATGAAGACAAATTAATGGTAACAAGTGTATTACTGAGCAGYTGAGAGGAATGAACACTTGTTCCACATTTACACAGTGACTTGCACTACCAAAAACCATAACATTTTAAAAGTGAGATGCTTAGTCACAAGAATGCTTCTAATGAAATGTACAACTATGGCTTTCACCAAAAATTTATTCAAAGCATCCATGTTCAACTTCCTTCTCTAAGTTTAAGGCAGAGCTGGGGAAGGAAAGGAGATGAACAGGTTTGGACCAGAAAAAGGGACCTTCAATACGTCTTYGGTCCACACCATTGAGGAGTTTCATCAGCTGAAGCTCCTTAGCAGCCCCTGTTCTCTGCTGAATGGAACAGGCTGGCATCAAGAACAGTTGTCAGAAGTGATATCATGTACAGAATAAAAATGCTGTGAATTGTATTACAAGTATGTTGATTGAAAGGCATGACTTCACTCCAAGAAACTGGTGGCCAAATGAGGCAGCTGAGTAACTCCTCACAAAGTTTCTGCAGCTAGACAAGCAAATTGGAAACCAATTAAAATAAAGCTAAAAGTAGTTTAACACTCTAAATAACTTCTACAACTATAGAAATTATGGCACTCTCTGAAGAAAAATATAAGTTAATTGCTTACATCTAAGGACTGAAATATGAAAACTAAACTATTAACTTAAAAATGGCTCAAGTTGTTTTTTTTTATTGCAGTTAGTGAAAGTAGGTGCGTGTTAACACCCGCACTTTTAAATTATGATTCTCCTGTTTGTTCTCACAGTGTATAAAGTTTTTTGGCATCATTGCCAAGAGACAGAGATAGGAGCACTAGTAAAGACTATCAGTAATCACGTACTACTTGAACTCCCTTCACTGGCTCACAGGCATAGGAAAAGAAATGAAAGGACTGACAAGGAAGTGTTCCAGTGAAAGAAGAGCCTCTGGATCTAAGCCAAGCCCAAGTATGCCACTACAAGCTCAAGTRGCTAGCCACAGAATCCAACTACTCCAGTCTTTGCAAAGATATGCTGACCTTACCTATATCCCAAGTCAATACCAAAGCCTCCTACAAGGGGAAATGAATTGCACATATTATATTAATTGTAACTGCAGTGCTTCATCACTTCAAGCAAAAATCTCTCTAGCGGTTCTCTAGTAGACCTAGGCTCCTAAATCATAGAGAATTTTCAATTGTTACTATAATATACTAACATSCACTAACCATGCCCCAAAATGTAACAGCAGCAAGGTGCAAAACTGCTCCCTGGAAATATTATTTGAAGAATAAGCCACTTGGAATGAGGGGCCCACATGTACCCCATCAGGTTCAGCAGAACATTGCCTTAGAGGCTTTCCACTTGTTTTGGTAAGAGACAAAGAAATTYGGCTGACTTGACACAACTGCTCCTGAGGAACAGTTCAGATTCAGAGGCACGTAACGAACTGCTTTTGACAAGATGCAAAGGTGGGATAATTCCACCTTTGCCAGAAAAGCAATAGCATGAAGATAAAGTCAYGTTTGTTTTGACAAGTCACAATTGTCTAAAACTCAGGAAGTTTATCAAATTTGTATGCATTGGGAAGTGCATACAAATGGAAAAAGCACAACTCAGGAATAACTGGAAGTTTGGAGTGGACAGCCCTCGAGCAAATTGCCAGCTATGCAGCAAAAGTCAGCTCTCAAGACACTTCAGCCTCGCTTCCACTCAGTCCAGCCTGCTGGGACTGCCCACTATGATCCTCCCTAAGAACCATCCCACCAACCACCACACAGAGTAATTCAAGTAAGGCAGCTATGCTTCAGCAACAGAAAGCTCAGGGGCCATACATTAATTATCCAGCAACAGGCTCAGAGCCCTTGAAAAATTAGTAATGCAAGAAGAGTGCAGCAGCTATCATGGAATATTGTCCAATTAAAATACACACTGTCTGGAACAGAGAAAGAAGACAGCACCTTCATGATAAGGGAGGGCATGTAGTTACCTTTTGGAACTCTGTCAACAGCCACTATATATAATTCTGATCCAATTCTTAATTTGAATCTTATCAATGCTTCCATGATATTGGGGGAGGCAGGGATTATTACATCTGCCCCCTCAATGACAACTGTATTGAGTGCAAGAGAGGAAGAAGCAAGGAGAGTATTAATTCTTACCCCCATTACCATTTTAGTACATACAAGAGCAGCACTAGAAAGACTGGGACCTCAGTGTTCTAGGAATTCTTTTGTACTTCATCCTTTCCAATTTCCAAATGTTTTGTTAGTGTTGCTTGTTAATTCTTTCAGGGTAGAATCCACTCCAGACCACTACCTGATCTTTCCAGTACCAATTTCTTTATTATGACAATTTTGGTTTTGTTTATCTTTTCTTCTTCCATAAACTGTCCCTCCTTTCTTCCCATCCAGTATCTTCCCATCCATTTAAAAGCCTTTAACAGAAGTTGACACCAAATACATCCTGTTGGGACATAACTGCAACGCTGTAGGTACTTCTACAGTAACTAGCATRGGGAAATTATTTTCCATTATTTCAGTCTAGTATTCAGTCACTTCAACTGAATCCTTTTGTATCATTGCCTGCACAATCACGTCTACGACTTGCAAGCACTTCAGTGGGAGAAACAACAATTTTCATTTTCCTCTACAAATAACCACTTCTCTGAGGGGAGGCTGTTCGGTTCTCACAACAACTTCAGCTAGCTTGCTGGTCAGTCAGCCATCGATTAAAGGAAATCTGGTTTGCAATCTGCTCATCYAGTCACAAAAGCTGTGTTTGGGACACTCAGCCGGCTCATTCGGCAACCAGTTTCTTAACAGMGAAGCCAAGCCTTTCTCAAGTAACATCCTTGTATGGATCAAGTATTCTTGAAATTTGAGTGACTTTGTCTAGCAGGCTGCAGACCCCCTTCACGCTCCAACTTCAATGTATTAAATCTCCAGTGCCTTTGGGCATACCATATATAGCGGTGGGGGCGGGGTGTGCTGCAGGGGGCTGGAATTTAACCCTTTACCAGCACTGCTTTTAAAGGGGGAGAAAAAACAAAAGGAAGGCTTGGAGGCTGCTCCTTCTTTCTATGCTCTGATAAAGTTCTTCCTCAAAGTAACAGACCTGCTCTGCCTCACATACACATGCACTTACTAAAACACCCTGGAACTATACAGCTGATTTCCAAAGCACAGCAAGACACAACAGCAGCAAGACCCCAGGAGCTACCTGGTGGCTGTCCCTTACACCCTCCATGCCTGACATGGCATTATTCAAGATGACAGAAGATCAGCAAGAGTAACTTTGTCAGGCAGCCCGTACTGGCTCACTCACTGGTGCTTCCCACTACCAACCCTGACACAAGGCAGCAGCATTTCTCTAGTCCCTGATGCAGCACTAGGTTGGATTACAAAGCTTAAGGGCATCCATAATGTAGACAGCTTTCAAGCTTTGCTCACACCCAATATTTAAGGCTAGGGATTTTTATTTTGTACGCTTAACTGTCCGACAGTGTGAATAGCTGTGTAAAAAGAACCACTGAAGGGAAGTGGGAGGGAAAARGGGAGGATTTGAAGTTTGATAGCTGACATTTTACCCTAAAAAATAGTTTGCCTTTTGTTAACCAAGAGCAGCTGAACAAAAGGCTGTATAACATTAGCTTTTTAGCATATGCCGGCCACTCTGGACAGCAAGTGCCTAGACATCCAAACAGAGTCCACAAAACCCAGGACAACATGGGACAAGGGGAAGTTACAGCAACAAGCTCCAGCACTACCGGCCAAGAATCACACTGAAGTTTGATTGCTGAATTTCAGGTCCCTGTCAGTCTTTTAATCCAGCCAAACACAGCATTTGATAGTTCTGTACATTCACAATACCTTGCCTAGCGAAAGGAAAYATTTACAGTAGATGGTAGTTTATAACAACATTGGCTATCCACAAAATATATTCGGGGGGAGGGGGCATGTAATACAAGCAACCAACTGAAAAAGATAGGGCTTAACAAACYTCACAAAACACCTTTAAATATTTTGGTTAGGCATGGAGACTAACCAACATTAGAGGGATGATGCAACACAAATTCAGCTGTCACTTTTAGCTCACTAAAGCACCCTTCTCCCCCACAAGACAGATTAAAGGGCAAGCACATTACTATTCTCACATCCCTGGGAAGCACTGGTATAAGAGCAGCCTTGGTGATTGCTTGTGTGCTCTTAGGAGAGAGAATAGTAACAAACAGGAGTAAAACATAGCTGCTGAGGTGGCAGTAGCTGCCTTTGGTTGGGTTAATTTGTCAGCTTCAGAAGTGAGTTTAAAGACAATTCACATGTTTCTTCAGTTGAGGTTTTCTCTGTAGCATTCAAGACATATCTCACAATCCCCAGAATTTTAAGTACCCAACTCTGAAAAGTGATTCTCACCCATTGCCAGTCCAACAAGTTTAGAGCTTGCCTCAAGTCACCTCCTACTGCTGGGAGGTAATCCATTTTCTCCAAGTCAGCACCAGYGCAGAGGCATACAGCACAAAGCATACAGAACCATAAAACAATAAGCATTTTAAGTTTCCAGTTCAAGTCTTAGTCACTTCAAAAATATTTCAACCACATATGAAGGAAACATGCTAACTAGTCATCATCCCAGCCAACAAGTTCACCATCTGGGGTTTTAGCAATGCCTGTTACACACTCAAGTGAAATAACAGGAATGGTGCTCTTATTTCTTAGAGCTGAACACATAACTATGAATTAATTCTCCTGTCAGTATTGCACACATATCCAAGATGCCTGAACAACACAGAACATATATTCATGAGCCTCATCTGTGGGTACTGGCTTTTATTCCTTTTCATACTAGGCTATACAGCTAGAGCATTTAAAGCTGGCCAACATTTTTAGTTGCTAAAAAAGATTAGCAGCTATGGATGCTGTAACTGAAAAGAATTTATTTTGTTGAGGTTGATAGCAGAGGAAGAAACAAGTAGATGAGAATCTAAAGAACTTTAGAAAAGAAACACATCACTGTCTTAGCCACAGACAATTTCTCTTCTTTAAGATGGTAGAGCAAAGAGGAATAATAAAATAACATCTGAGGTGACATTACAYAGTAAAGAAGTTTTTGTACTCAAGGAGATAAGGAATTGGAGCAATACTATGTTTTTTGTTCCATTTCTGTAACTTGATTCAGATGCACAAGCTTAATTTGTTAGGAGAACCAAACCCATCCCACCCACAGAGCCCTTCTTCAAGCACAGCCAGGGAAAGGAGAAAACAAGCCATGGAAGGGGCTGCAGCTGAGCCCACAAAGAGAACAGCTGAAACAAAGTCAATATGCCTAATATATTTTTGGAATGGGGGACATCCATTCATCACATTAACCAATACTTGGATTGCCAAGCAGTAACCAGTCTCATCCAGTATTTCTACACTTTTTAATTAAAGACTTTGAATGATAGGTTAAAAGCATTAGTAAAAATTATGTACTACATAATTATGATCCAAGACTATATTTGTAACTGCTCTACTGGAAGTGGGTTACAGCTGAAGACAATAAACCCCTTCTGTGATATCTTATCTGTGGTAACATTAGTCTTGCATTCAGTGCATTGTTCATGCAGCTTAAGATCTGTGCTCTCAACACATCGTGATTCTTTCTTTGCCTGATGGAAAGACACCAACAGCTTTGCAGGAAGGAAGGGAGCATGGGAGGAAAACTAGGAAGAGACTGGGTCAAGACAGTATTGAAAGAGGATTGATACCTCCTTGACTTTAAAACAGAGGAACTAAGTAGTTTTCCTCAAAGGAAGCATGGTCTAACAAGCATGTTTACATGCTCTGAAGATTTAACTGAAAGGAGAAACTGCTACACATGATGAAAGATTTCATCACTAAATTGAAGCAAAAATTTAGCTAGACCTTCTCTCCCAGTTATGAGACGCATCAGTTCTAAAAAAACTGTAACTTTAAAAAATTATGGGTATTCAGTAGTCTAGTTTCATGCCTGTTTATTGTATGCACATCAGCAGCTGTATGTCACTACAGCCTCAGAGGTCCACGCTGCAGCCTGCAAGCATTAATACCCTGAAGACRCAGCAATTCTTGGATTTTCAAAGACAGGCTCTAAGTAGACACAGTCCATGAAAGTTGCCTGAATATCCAAGGCATTTATGCTTCTTCCAGTTTTTACTCTCTGAAAATTGTCTGAAGTCATGTTTAATTAAGCCAGTAGTGTAACAATATCATATTATCACCAAGAGAAAAACCTGACAACTTTGCTGTATTTACCCTAAAATGGTGAGTGGATTTCAACACCAGTCAACCGCAAAGCAGCAAGGGGGAATCAGATTCTCTAGTATAGCATTAAAGCTGTTTAAAACACAAAGTTTAAATTCTCTTAATAAAGAGAAGGAGATAAATCAAAAGACTTCTGCATGCAGGGAAGAGCCAGGAGTTGAAGATGTGATGGTGAAGAGGCATCTATAGGGAAGGTAAGGCAGAGTAATCCCAGAGGTTTAACACCTGATAGCTGAACAGTATTTGTATGTTAAAAAATATTGTGAAACAAAAGATMATTCCAACCCCTTATCTTTACAAGGATGTTAAATCCACATTCCATAAATAACATATGAACAAAATAACTCACTACCTTGCTTTCTTCATCAGGAAAAAGTTAAAACTGAAAACACAACTGTCAGTAACCTAATCTGAAGCACTGTCCTCTGATGGGCMCCTGAATGTGCATTTGATATCAATAGAGGAAAGACACAGTAMGTATGATAAATGAAAGGTGCATGAGTGCAAAGAACTATATGTAGTTTCCTACATACCCTGGAAGTATGAATTTCTCTAGCTCATGTGCACATTTTTTCCTCTAAAGCTGAAGCTCTAGCAGTCACTACACCAGCGACACAATCACATTTTAAAACCAGTGCCTCTGGATACACTCCTAAAATTTTTAATCTCTTTGTTAGGTGGCAAAAACCTTAATCATTACAAAGAGAAACAGCAAGAGCCTGTACCACACACTGCAGTTTCACACAAATAACCCCTGAGAGCAAGAGATGCAGAACTGGAACTGGGAACTCAGGCATACTCCCTCTGCATCAGCCAACCACTTTGGCGAGATGTGTGGGTGGATGGTACTGGAAGCTCAGCATTTGGCAGTATGGAAAGCCATCACACAAAACCAACCACATTTAACCTACCATTCCTGTCTAACCACTCCATTCCTCCTTTCCCCTCATACCAGTTCAGCCTGCAATTAAAATAAACTTATAGCAGTGCTAGCAAAAGGGAAAAAAAGTTTTCTGTCATGTTAAGTGAGTTAAATTGGCTCACAGAAACATCTCCTCCTGAGTGTGCACAGCCAAGCCTGGTGAGAACAGAGGAGGAAGTGAGAGCCCCTACTCTCTGAGTAGCCATGGGATGTTAAGACAGCTTGCTCCCTATTGTGAAACCACAGCTTTACCCTGCATTAGAGCAGCTTAGACATAAATTCAATCAGCAACTTTAGCCAAGGTACCAGGTAAGTWGCTTTCAGTTCAGCTGACAGCTATGCAGTTGAATGCTTTCCCCCATACATGTACAATCCTCCAAAAATTGCATCTTTCACAATCYGCAAAATAGTAAGAAGGAATGCATTTTATTCATAATCTAAAAATTTAAGAAATCCAGGAATATATGCAACATAGCAATCTGATTTTAGTGAGTCTTGTCTGCATGCTCCAACAGCCCCATGAACCATTGCAACTCACTGATATGGCAAAAAACTTAAGAGTTGGTAAATTAATCTGATCAGTTAAGACCCTGACAAAAGACACATATGATGCAAGGAGAAGGAAGCAACAGTGTGTTTRAGGGCAAGGGGAGAAAGATCTTTAAAAGCCTTTCTTGCAACAGAGGGAGCTGTGGTGCTACAGGGTTTTGTCTTSTAAGTCTTGGTAGTCCATGAACCACTTCTAAAATGGAATCTGTAGAGCAATATGAGAACTAGAAGGGTCACACACCATTAAGCTAACTGAATTTAGCAACTCCACACTTTCCCTAGAAAGTGTTAGAAGTCTGCTATTGAAGTGTTTTGACCATCCAGCACTGTTATCATGAAGTGATATTCAAGCGCACAGGAGCTGAGCTCTGCCATAAATGAAACCCCAATTATGTAACTTGCAACTTGCAGCATTTTCCACTTTCTGCAAACTCACTTGAACTCAGATAGTTTATCRATACAAGCCAAGTGTCCTACAGCTGTTCCAACATTTCTAAGATYGTGGTTTGGTTTACAGCCTAATCATCCTTCCAAGGAAAGAAGAACAGAGGTGTTCTTTCAGTCCGAGATGAAACAATCAAGAACACATTGACATATCAGGGAGGATATTTGATTTAATTATGGGTAAGACTAAAGCAAAATCTTTTTCAAGTCCCCTGTCTAGTTGGTTTTAAGAACAGTAACAGCCTGGTTGCTACTGTAGCATTGATARTAAAAAATGCAAGGCAAAAGAAAATTATCAGGGTTGCAAATGGTTACTTTCATAGAATGCTTCAAAACATCTGAAAATAAGCGTTTCCCCTGCTGCTAMGATAGCATTTTACATCAGACAGTGAGGTTCCCAGTAGTGAACTACCAGACTGGATTTCAACAGAAGCTCTATGACAAAGAATTGGCTTTTGCTTCCCCCCCATCCCACAACAGTTTTATTCACCTTCTTTCATGCATCACTGTAGTATCTGTATTTCAGATATATATTTCAGAACCCTGAAAGCAATGTTTAGAGTTCCACTACTGTAACAGTCAATATTCTGTTTCAGAGACTGTTATGTACTCATAGCACACAACAGGAGTCAAGAGCTCAACCAAGACCAGAATCATCTCCACTAAAAAGAGACTACATGCCAGACACATCCCAGTTAAGAGCAGAAATCTGCATTTCCCTGCATTAAGAGGATGAGCAACTACACTGATCTTGTCTGGCAAATGTGTATGTGTAGTCTTGTTTTGAGACTTGGAACACCCAGTAAGTAACCACCCACGGTGCTATTTCCCTTCTCACTCGAGGGAGTCAAAAAGCGGAGGTGGAATGAGGGAAAATTATGGGGAATGGACAGTGATTTCCAGAAGGAGGAAAGACCAGAGAGGAACAGGATGAAAGGTAACAAATGAGCAGCAATATTAGGACAGGAGTATCATGTTCTAGGCAAGAAGGCACAAAATAAGGGAGGAGCCAGCAACTCTTGTGCAGAAAACCCTCAGGGATGGGGTCAAACTCCTTATAACAGGGTAAGGAGGATATATCCTGGGGAAGGAGAACTCTGCATTCAAGAGAATTACTCTCCCAGCATCTTGCAGATGAGATCTGCCTATGCCCAAGCCTTAACTGTATGAATGAATCAGAGGGAATATCCTGCCCACCAGCTTTTCTCACATATTGAGCAGAACCCAGGTTTTTAACTACTAATATTAAGGTTTCAGGCTACCATTCCTGCCTTGCATTTTAGGTTTGTTTTTACACTATTAGCCCAACAAAGTGCTTAAGTGATGCACTAAGTACTCTCCTGGAAGGCTGCCTTTCTATTATCGTTCCTTTTATGAGGCTGTAAATAGCATTCTTAAACAAGCAATAACCCTCACAGTTTTGCAGCCACCCTTTCTCAGAAAAAAAATAGTTGTACACCTCACCCATATTTTTAGCCAAAGTGATAAAGATTTACAGAACAAACTGTTCCCAACAGACAGATTCTCCCAAACAATTCCTCTTGAGTGAATAAATACTTGCAAATACTGATCAGGCACACCCGCATTAAGGAGCCACCAAAACGCACTAATCAAGAACAGTAGTAGATCATTAATTTGCAGAATAAAAGCCTTTCTCAACAGGAGCCGAAGGCTTGAAAATACTTACTTGTTTTAAAACAATTTCTAGGTCTACAGGACACAGGAACACCCAAACCCAATCCTTTTAAGAGTTGTACTCTTTTCAGAGTGCATTGTTCAAAGTAAAATTATTTATATAAAATAAATTAAGCTTTTTCAGAAGTTACTTCTAGAAAAGCCGTACAGTTTAAGCAAGGCTAGAATATCTTTGTTCCCTTTGCATTTTAAGCTTTTAAGTCCACAAAATACCTTGGAGCTCCTATCCCAGCTACTCTTTTACTCTGTGGATTCAGAATACATTGCATTAGAAGCTGGATATTCTATGCTATGGCCAAAAGCCCTCAGCTGTTTCATTTTACACACTTCAAAAAAGAACTTTCACCCTACTGAGAACACAAAAACTAGAAGCTTTCTAGCCTGTACCACAAAACCAAAGTTATACTCCAAAATGAACGCAGAAAGATGAGTTTTTTCCCAGTGCCTCAAGAACATCATGCCTCATTTCAGTCTAGCATTCAGTATTACAGAAGTCCTTCAGGAAGCCCACTCGTAGGRAGATGCTGAGATGCCACAAAAAGCTGTAAGCAGTTCAGCTGCCATGACGTTTCTGGGCTGTTTTTGTTAAAAACTTAATTGATCCTCAATCATACTTTATGCCCTGCAAATGTCATTTTAAGGTCTTTCTTTTCCCACAGAATTCATACGGTCTGTCCTCTGCCACTAGCAACTTTAAGAAACACAAAATGCCAGACCTTTCCAGAATTATTTCATACCTACAGCAACATTAGAGGAGAGAGAAAAAGTGTCCCTGAAAACTGAAGACAAAGGCATCACCACATTTCCCTGGGCTAAATGCTTTCGTTTATCAGTTAAGCAAGCATCCCACAGGAAGCTCTTGTACCACCCCTGTCCTCAGGCAGGTTTTACCTGAAGCCCCTTGTGCTGTCCGATTTCATCCTGGAAGGAAACTACCTCCAACACCAGTTACTGGAAAATTCCAGCAAAATCCCCCCCGCGTTGACCCCCAGAGCAAAAGGGGAAAGTCAGCAGATCGCCATTTTCCAGCTTCAAACGAAAAATCAAGTTTCAAACTACCACAGCAAGAAACTATCCCAATGAAACTTAAGACACTTTCAAGTACATTTTGAAGAAGCCACTGCCTCTTTTAAGATCTGTGAAACAATACTTAGGGTCACCAGAATCAAAACTTGCAAAGCCAAAGCGTTTTAAACTAACACCACATAAAGCAAGTTCCTGTTTTTGCATCAGCAGATGTTTGCCACCACAGAAGCAGACAAGATGTTGAGCAGTAGATGTAGCTGGCATTTGCTAGCGTGAGTATCTCTGCTAACTTTTTCACTACCTTTTATTTATTTATAATTAATTAATCAAAAAGGTGTCTTTTTCTCAACACAGTTATCTTCCTTCCCTATTTATTCGTTTTTCTTTCTCCAATGGGTTACACGCCGAAGACGGCTGTGCAAAGCAGACTCCACAAACCAGTTTAACCTAGCATCGGGACTCTAGGGGACCCCAAACCTTTTTCCCTTGCATCTCCACGGCCCCGCCACCGTTCGGTACGCGCCGGACGAGCCCGCTCCGAGGGGCACAGCTCCCGCAGCAGCCCAATGCCCCCGCTGCAAACCATTCACGGGCAACCGGGGCTCCGGGGACAGCAGGTCCCGCACCTCGCGGAGGCCCCCCCCCCGGCTCGCCTCCTCTTCCTCCTCCTCCCGGGTGGCGGCTCGGAGCAGCGCCCGGTGCGAGCGGGGCGCGCCCGGGACGCCGCCGCCTCTCCGCACGCCCTCCCCCGGTGTGTCAGCGGCTCCCGCGCCCCGCACCGGCCGCTGCCGGGGCGGCGCTGCCCCCTGTTCCCAGCCCCGCCGCCCCCCGGCAGCCAGCGATGCGGGAGGGGGCCCTCTGGCGCCGGCTAGGGCCGGGAGCGCAGCCGCCCCTTCCCTCCCCTCCTTCCTTCCCTGCGCTCACCTCGTCGTCGTGGTGCTGGCAGTAGCTGGCCCGGTCGGGGAAGACAGAGAGGATGTTGTATGGCGAGGCGGGGTAGGGCGGGCTGAGGGCGAGCGGCGCGGCGGGGCCGGCGGCGGCGGGGCCGGCGGCGAAGCGCTCGATGAAGTGGTCCTTGGTGAGGCGGACGCGCTGGTGCGCCCGCACGCAGTTGTCGCACAGGTGCTCCTGGCAGTCGAGGCAGCGAGAGCTGGCGGCGTTGCCCTCGTCGCAGGAGCTGCAGCGGGGCTCGCCCTGCCGGCTGTGGGGCCGCCGCAGCAGGAGCGCCGCCGAGCCGCCGCCGCCCGAGGAGGAGGACGACGACGACGTCGAGGAGGGCGCGGCCGAGGCGGCGGCGGCGGGCGAGGAGCCGGCGGCGCGGGGCGGCCCCGGCGGCGGGCGGCCGTGGTGCCGGTTGTTGCCGCCGCCGCCGCTCCCGCCCGAGCCCGCGGCGGGGCCGGTCCCGGCGGCGCGGCCGTTCTTCTGCTCGTCGGCGGCGGCCGCCACGACGACGACGTCCAGCAGGTTGCTGAGGAGGAAGTTGGAGGAGGGCAGCGCGTCCATGCCCGAGGGCTCCGAGATCACCACCTTCTGGTCGCAGATGGGGCAGCGCAGCTTGAGCGCGTCCCCCGCGCCGGGGTGCCTTTGCGCCTCCAGGCACTGGCGGCAGAAGGCGTGCAGGCAGGGCAGGACGTGGAGCCGCCGCGGCGGGCCCCCGCAGGAGGAGCCGCCGCCGCCCCCGGAGGAACTGGAGGTCTGCGAGGAGGACGAGGAGGTGGAGGAGTTGGACGAGAGGGGAGCCGGCGAGCCGCACATCTCCTTGCACAGCGGGCAGATCTGGAAGTCGGACTCGGGAAACGAAGCCATTTGCGATGGGCTTGACTCCCCGATGGGGGGTAAAAACGTGTCTCCTCCCTCAAAAAAAAAAAAAAAAAGGGGAAAAAAAAAGCGTGGGCGGAAAAGCAGAGGCGCGGGGAGAAGGTAGTTCTGCAAGCAGCTTACGAGCAAGCTGGCATCGATCAGTCGTTTTGCCAAGTGGGATCGATGGGCCGGTTTTGCAAATACGGTGTCATCGATCCGGCGGTCTGCAGGGAGCTGGGTCCTCTCCTCGTACTTCGCTGCTGCCGGGCTGGCTGCTGCGGGGAGGGGGGAGTATTTTTGGTATCAAGGTGTAGCTGTCCCGTTCTCCCTCAGTAAATGTATCCTTTCGTCCCTCTCATGTACTTAACCCCCGATCTCCCGTTGCATTAGACAAATTGTATCGATTCCCCGATCGGTCAATACCTCACACAGTCTTCTCATCTCCCCCTCGGGTCAGCAGTTTGACAACGTGGTTTGGTTACTTGTCCTCTTCCTCAACGGAAAGTGCATGGGCGCCGAGCGCTCGATCCCCGCCGCATCCAGCGGGGACCGAACTCTGTCCGCCGGGGCTCGGCTCCGGTTCCCACGGCCGCAGAACCGGGTCGGGGCGGCAGTGCAAGTCCCTCTCGGCCGGGGRGCAGCAGGGGCTTAACTCAAGTTTCGCTCTTTCTTCTTGGGGCGTTGGGTTTTTTCCACTTTTCCTTTAAACCTGTGCTTGTCGGGGGGGAAGGGGAAATTTCGTTTCAGTTCCCCCCTCCACTTTTGCAATCCAGAGCAGCTCTAGGAGAGAGAGAGGCACTGAAACACAGTGGCCAGGAAGACTTCTCCGGCTCCAGTCTTCCCCCGCCGACGCCTGCTCCACCACCGCATGACTGGGGGGTGGGGATGGAGGGAGGCGTTGGTGCCCACCCCACCGGCAGAGACTCACGCTGGCGGGACGCGGAGGAGGAGATGGGAAGAATAAAAGGGCTCCGAGGACGGCCGAGAAGGGCAGTCCCCTCTCTCGCCTCTCCGAGTCCCGGCTCCCGCCGGACGCCTTCCTTTTTACGCGGGGCTTCCGGCGGAGGGCAGCGCCGAGCCCGCAGCAGCCCCGCACACGCGGTACCCGGCGGCTCGGGCGGCTGCTGCCGGCCGGTCAGCGCCGCGGGCTCGGCGCGGCTCGCACAGGCTGCGGCGGCCGGGCAGAGGAGCAGCGGCAGGTCCCCGCCGGCCGCCCTGAATTATTCATGGGGGGTGTATTATATTCGCTCGCACAAATTGGAGCCGCTGTGCAATGCTATCCGAGAGCGCTACGCTCGCCCCCTCCTCCTCCTCCTCTCCGGTTCTCTCTCGCTCTGAGCCCCTGCAGCGCCTAGGATCACATTTCCTTTGTCRTCTCGCCTCTTCGCGTGGTGTTTTATTGAGAAAACAAAAATAATATAAAACCCGAAGAAGAGGCGAGAGGAGCGGGGGGCGGCGGGAGGAAAGCAGCGAAAACCAAARCGCCCGCCTCCCCCGCGATCTGCCGAGCCGGAGCCCACCGGCCCCGGGGGGGAAATCAGCAGGAATTACTCACTGATGCGGCAGCACCGTCCCAGGCGGCGTGGGATCCGGGGAGAGCCATCGCGCCGGGCGCCTTCCCCGCCGGGCGGGGTGCGGAGGGCGGCCCCGGGGCGGGGGGGGCGCGGGGCTGGCGGCGGCGCTGGCTCCGGCCCCGCTGCGGCCGCCGGCACTGGGGCGGCGCGGCGTGCGGGAGCCTTTTAAGCTCCGACGGCGCGGGCTGACTTCCGCCCGGCTACGGGGGGCGGCCGGGGGGCGGCGGCGGCGGGCAGGAAACATTCGCCCTCCTCCGGCCCGACCTGCCCTCATCCGCCCGCATCCAGCCCCCTTGGCCCACCCCCCATCTTGTAACACCGCCGGTTTCAGCGCCGGGGACCCCCCGACCACCGCGGGTCTGACGCGCCGCCGCTCGGGCGGTCCGCCAGACCCTCGCGCCCTTTTTGGGTTTGGGATGCGAGCGGGGCTTCGGGGCCGTTCTTTGAAAGCACCGAGGCTTTAATGCAGCTTTAAACATTAAGKCTCTCGAGTAATCGAGCATTTTCCCTTTTTCTGACGCCCAGCCTAGGGGTGATGGGCTCCTCTCCGCGCTCTTACGGTTGCCGCCGGGTCTGCCGTGCCCGGGCGGGCGAACCCGGGGGGGTTTGCTTGTTGGCAGGGGCAGGCGCTTCCTCTCCTTCAAAGCGACGCGATGAAGTTAGCGAAAATTAGCTGRGATGCCATTTGCGCTGCTGCGAGCCCGCGCTTAAAAATCCGCAACAATTACCTTGATTTTAATGAAATGCCCCGCCACCAGCAGYGTGTGGGTGGAAAGTTTCGGCTCTGCAGCACGACCGAGTGGCCACCCTCTTGGTTAGCGGGGCTTGCGGTAGCAAGAGAGGATGCGTGGCATTGCACCCTTAACAAGGAAACTGGAGATCTGAGAAATTTGAAAACGTGGAACTGGCTTGGAGATTGGGAAGTCGAAAAAACAGGAAAAGTGATAAAAATGTGAAAATATACAGATTAGTGAATGGAAGCATCTGTAAATAACCAAAATAAACTCAAAACTAATTACTGTTCAGCAATGATAATAAATTCTCAGAACCATCAGAGAACAGGAAAACTGGTTATTAAAACATATTCAGTTATGTTTCTCCTTTGTTTAGCCCTTAGACGTACAAACAACTAATGCTATTTAGGCCTTAGACACACAAATAACACTAACTTAAATTGTCTACTTAAAAGTGCCTTTTGTCTTCTTCTGGCAGGTACTAAACACAGCTCACGCCATATCTCAAAAAGCCCTTCAGAGAACTGAGAAATTCAGGACTGCTAACACCCTTATGCAAGACCAAGCAATGGGAATCGTTGGTGAAGTCCATGGGGCAAGACAGGTGCATTAAATTGTAAACAAGCATGAATATTTATTATGCCCCTCAGTAGTATGTTCTRCTGAGAACTTGCCTTATGTATCAATAAAGGATTTGGCTCTGGGGCTGTGTTCTTTATATTACATATCCGTATGTTCACATYTGAGCGTGCAGGTGAAATCCACCACAGCTTTGACTATCCAGAGGTTAAAAAATCATTGAGCCTTGCCTCAGCTCTGTTTATTTGTCCTGTGTTTGCTGCAGAGAGTTATGATGCTGCAGAGCTTGTCCTTTCCCTGATGATGTCAGTTGTGAGGAGCAGGAATTCCCTGAACAACAAGCGCATGGTTGATCTGTTTGGGTTTCCCAGATAATGCTTTGCACCAGCTCCCTCAATGGAAACTGTCATCTTTTGTGTTCAGAAATATTTTAATTGGGCAGAAATTCCCAGATGCGTGTCTCCAGGCATATCTGACACTCCTGCCTCCCTCAGTGACAGCTGTTTGCTTTCCAGCAAGCCGGCTGAAGGGAGCAATTCTGCACATCGATGCTTCAAATGGTCCTTAGCGGGCTCACGGCGCTATGTATGTGCTGTGGAAGGTCCTTTTTGCTGACAGGATCCACTGTGTTTGTGCCAAGGCTCCTGAAGCTCGTTTACATCTTACACCCTCCCTGAGCTTGTAAAAGGCTATAAGCAATTCACTGTCCCTGAACAGAGGGTCCTTATTCTCCAGCTGTCACCCTCGTATGGGAGCACCTCTGTCTTGCTGAATCAAAGTCCTCCTTTTCTTCTCTCCCCACTTCCACCACTGAAGGAATGCAATATTTTGAGGCTTCCTCCAATTATGGATGGCTTTCTGTCTTCACTATGAAAAAAYGCTGAAATAAATCTAAAGGGAACACACCAGCATTATAATCCTCCTGAAGCATCGGCTGCTGGAGCACTTGTGCGCTCAACTACACARCAGATAGCACCGTGCATTTTTCTGCTTAATGCATTGACTCAGTGGTTTTCGATTCAATTAAGTTGTTGTGCTATAACAACGCCCTCAGCTCTCCTCAGAGTGAGGCCTCAATATATTTCATTTGTTTTCTAAGCCGACAAACACCGTGAGTGAGTAACAGCATGGGGGTGATAGGTGAAGTGCAGGAGGCTTCTCGTTCCTTGTTGGACAGCAGGATGAGAACTTATTTTTATGATTTTTCCCTGGGAAGCTAGTGCTTTGCATTTTCCCTTTTTGTTTGTTAAAAACAAAAGAACAATAGCTATCCTGGTTAGCAAGGCTATTGTCCCTCTGTGCCAAATAAATGAAATCTCCCTGCTTACGTGAGCGTCTGAGACATTTCTCTGCATTCTGCTAACTCTCCTTTGTGTCACTCTGKTGAGGTTTCTCGCACTTTATCCCCCTTTTTCCAGTCTTTTTCAACCCATTTCTCTCATCTTTCTTTTGTCCTCCATTCATACATGGTTGCTGGTCTGAATTAGAAATGATGTGGTTTGTACTAAAGGCAAGCTCATCTTTTAAACTGTGTTGAAATCGTAACTGTGTCATGATCGTGTCAGAACTGTGTTAAAACATTAACCATTAAAACATTCTAACAACACTGAAACCTAGGCAYGAATGGTCAGATTATCAGAGACACTTAACAAGAATTGAAATAGCTCTGATGACCTGGGCCAGCTTCTACCTAGTTGAAAAATCTCTATTTGGCAACATTTGTCTGTCCTTGACTAACTGCCCAGCCACTGCAGCTAAAGGATGCATTAAAAATGCTTTTTTTTTTCTTTTTTYCCTTAAATTTTAGTGGAAAATAGACTGCACCTGAGTCATTCTCTGGCATCTGCTTAGAATACCAGGATGTGCTTTCCACTTGGAAGCTCCGTTTTCTTGAAGGAAAGCATCTGCTTTCTGCCAGCAGCACTACAGGACAAACAGAATGGTGTTCCTGCCAAAAGCAATACAGCTGGAAAACCCAGGGGTCTGGAGGTTAAAAGCTTTGTTAAATAGAACCAGGTAGAGTAATCGTGAGTTTGGGGATATTTTACTGTAATTTTAGAGGCAAATACTCACAGGAAGAGCTCTCCCCTATGCCACCTGCATGAAGTGGTCCAGCAGCCTGATGTGGTTTGCCCTGCTGTGCTGAGCTCCAAGGCAGCGTTGTGAGCTCAGAGCTCAACAGGTCTTGTGAGCAGGAGAAGCTGAAGMGCTGGTGCAAGTCCCCAAATATGCACAGGTAATGGTAAACAGAGGGGTCTAACTCCTGTTACTATTGTTGCTCTTTTGCACCTAAGGACCCAGAAAACAATTCCAACTCCAATATTGCTATACCACAAACATAAAAAACCAATACTGTGGTTCATAGCTTCAAATTCTGCACAGTCTTTCCTAGGCATTACCAAGATCTAAAAGTCTCCCTGTCCTGCTGCCCCTGAGAAACCCCTTCCTGCTTGTATCTTTGCCTCTCCTGCTCAGGAATTCATCTAGTAAATCAATGTATGAAAACATCACTTACAACAAGTCTACTCACAAAGAAAGTCTTTAGCAAGATCTTGATGCTGATGTAGCCTTCGGAGATTTGGCATTTGTCAAATAGTGCCAGACAAATGAAAGAGGAAGGTTTTGTTGTTGGTTTTTAGCTCACTGTTATTGACTTATTCATTACGCTCAGAGGAATATCCATCTTTTTTCAGGTTTTCACCACAACTSTGCTCCATGGACAACTGTGCCACTTAAGTTCAGCCACTTTAGCTCTGATTTGTGCTGGGTTTTTTTTCTCCTTCYCTCATTTTTCCTCTTGTGAGCACAAACTTCTAAATTTGCCTCAGATTCCAAATTTGCCATGCCTGYTCCTGCACACTGACTCTGGCTCAACCATATATCTGTCATTGGATCCATTAGTAAGTACAGTAGTAAGCTCAACTTTCTGCATGTGTTGCTGAGCTTCCTGTAGGATATGCTGGATCTTGAGCAGGGTGGAGGGCTGGGGAGCAAAAAAGCAGTAAGTGTTGTCCCCATGGTATGAATCATTAGAAACTGGCTTGCTCAGCATATTAATTCAAGCTCTTGACACCCCCTTCTCCACCCATCCATCTCCCCTACAGCAGGGTCACCTTGAGTTTAAAGATGTGCTTGTTAGGGTGTGATGGGATCCAGAAAGGAACAGAGAGAGCCTCCTCTGTGCACATGTGCAAGTGAAATCYATAGATCTTGTTGGTGTGCATCTTTGCATCTGTACAGTCTTCACGGGCTGGCTTTGGGAAGCAGGGATCTTGCACTCTAGCAGCTGACATTACTTTAAACCCTAGAGACACTGCCAGGTTTACAGGTCAGTCCTCTGTTCCCACAAAGAAGCAAGCACTTACTGTCTTGCTTTACAGCACTAAGCTCTGCAGGCAGCTGATGCAAAGATGTCATTTTTCAATGTGCTTTTGTTTTTTCACTTCTATTACCATGTCTCCAAGAGCACCTTTATGCTTAGGCCTTGCTCTCTTTCCTACTGCACAGTATGCATTTGAGACAAAACTAAATTACCTTTCTTTTTTTTTTTTTTTCTTTCCTGTGCATTCTGATAAATTCCTTCATCTTTTCAGAAATTCTGGCTGAAAATCATCCATTTCTAACCACATAATGGGATTTAGCATCACAAGGACTTTTAGCACTTTTACCTCCCAATGACTGTATCTCTAAAGCCAGTTTCCTCTTCCAGACATCTCAAATCTCTCCCTATTCACCATCTGTTCAATCAGATTTCTTGTTAGGCTAAGTACCTGTGTTGGCTTTAATCTTTGATGATGACAGCTCAACTATTGCCCCCCAAGGATGGGCTCAAGGCCAGAAGATGCAAATGTCTGGTTCTTCTCACCCTGATTCTGTTCTAAACAGCTTTCAAATGCRATGCCTACCATTAAGAATGGTCTAAATCTATGTCTCAATCACAAGAAGTGACTTCACTGACTGGGAGTGAAAACTGATGCTGGAGTAGTCTTGAAGGTTCTCAAACTCACCTTCAACAAAATGTCCCATCAGATTACTTTTCCCTTTCAGGAAAAGCTTGGCAAAAYAGACATACCTGGCATACATGCTCTRCAGGTCAAGAAATGCAAGCTCTGAACAGGTGGAGGTAGAAAGCAGGTGTCAACATTATGGGCTAATAACGGCAAAAATTTTGTTATTAGCCTCCTGTTTCCTGACACTGCTTCTGCTCCAATAMCTCGCTCCACATTTATCCTCTCTGCACAGTTAGCTGGGCTGTAACTCAGAAGTTCTCCTTGCCTTTGCTCTTGTTCACATCTGCAAGATCCTTTTACTGGCTGGAGGAGTGCCCCTAGCAGGGAGAGGTGGTGTATGCTGACACTTAAGGGAGAGTGGCTTGTCAGCTGCTAACGCTTCCCCACAGCTGTGTAAACTCTGGGCGCAGGCAGCTGTTCCCCTCCAGATCTGGCGGCRGGAGCTGGGAAGCCTGGCACCCTCAGCTATCCATTACCAGCCCCCAAACTGGGAGGTGGGAGTGTCCCCTAACAGGCTGCAGCRCTGCCGTGCCTGACCTTGTGCTGGGAAGGGTGAAGTGCTTGTGCAGCGTGTTCCAAGGGACAATAGAGCCTCCCATCTCTCTGAATGGTTGTGAAGGTCACCTGCATCTTTGTACATCTTAGGACTGCCTGCATCCAACACTGCCTCTCCCCTTCTGCCTCCTCATCATTATTCCCTGGGGAGTGTGGACAGAACACTTCTCCCTCAGTGTAATTCCCTAAGCACTGGGCAAACCATGAACCTCAGCCAGTGGCAGGCTGCCTCAGGTGATTCCATGTAAAATACAGCACTAATCCTGACCCACATTCAGGTGCTGCTCTCTCCTSTGCCTGCTCTGATCAAGACAGGTCAGTTCCAAAGGTGTRAATTGAATGCTGAGAGGGAAAAGCAGTGGTATTTCTGCATTGTCCTTAGCAGGAAAGATGCTTGGAGCTAATTTGGACCTGAAATGTTTAGGGTTTTATGTGCTAAAACCAACTCAACTCCTTTGAGCACATTACCTTTGTATGCACTGAATGAACAAGCAAGTGGCCAGGCAGGGTGCTAATTAAACTTTCTGGTTCATGTGAGTATTTATTGTGGTTATAATTGTGTTTCCTGTAGGGAAAGCTGTAAGGTGGACTCAGAGGAAGCTTCTGCTACCTTGCAGCATGCTATTCCTGCAGGCTCAGGTTACAGCTTGAGGCTTTTGTGTACTCACAGACATRCAAGAGATTGGAGTCTCCTGTCTTGGCTGGAGTCTCCTGTCTCAGCTTCTCTGCAAAGACTCTGGGACCAAGAAGTGACCTTTGAAGAGGCCTTTCCYCTCCTCACTGCTCTGCCAGGGAGCCTAGGAGGAAGAAGTTCTTGGCCTGGCCAGCTCTCTAGGCAGTGGAAGAAGGCGAAGGCAGCTGCCTCCTCTCCTACATGAGACCCCAGTGGTATCCCTACAGTCCTTCGTGAAAGCAGACCTACAAAACCAGCCGGTGAGTCACGTCACAGCCCAAAGCCCCCGTGTCATACCACCGGGAAAAAAGGCAGCTAAAACCCTTTGGGTGGGAGTCTCCTCCCAGAAAATGAGCCTCAAGAAGCCACACGTTTCTTGGAGGCTATTAAATGTCCCTTTGCACGTGCCTCCTCGCTGAGGACGGAAGGGCCCTGTGCCTGCTGGTGTAAAGCCTTCCCAGTATACRTCCACCACAGCATCTATAAATAGGCAGGGAGATAAGACAAAGGGAAACTTTCTTAAAATGGAGGATACCACAGGTCCTGTTTGCAGGAGCAGGGACTTCATAGGGAAGTTTTAAAGTTGTTGATTTGGCTGACACTGTAAGTCTTAGCGAGGGGAACACTGTCACTGAGGATCTTTTCCCCTTTTTGCTGTACTAAAGCAGGGAGGATGCTGTCTCTCCTTTCAAATTTAACCCACATGCATTTATGGTGATGGATGTCTGTGGGAAGAGAAGTTTGTATATCTTCAGTTCTCTGCTAGCTGCAGAGCAGTGGAGCTGTGCTGAGCCTGACAGCCCCTTCTGTGAACCACTGCCTGGCACTACAGATGCTCCTTTATTTACATAAAAGCAGCCAGGGGGCTTGTGTGGTCTCTGCATGCAGACCCTGCCCTTCCAGCGTGTTTCACAACTACAGGCCTTTGGATGCTACTGCAAGCTGGAGAAGCAAAAATAAGGAAGGAGGGAGCGAGCCTCAGGAAGCCAAATCAAATGGCGGTAGCAGCATCTCAGGAAGCTCGCCCAAGGTGGTGGGGTGCAGGGCAGGTGAAGAAGATCAGAAGAGTAGGAAATCAGGGAAACAGATGTGGCGATGCCAGGCTTTGGGGAGGGAGCTCCTGAGATGCAGGGCCAGCATTCCCATGCATTCCCATCTGGTGGTGAAGGAAAGGAAATTATGTAAAGTGGAGGGGCCAGGGGCCCACTTTCTTATTTTTTTTTCTTMCAATTCTTTTCTCCCTTCACTTCCCATGATGCAATTAAAGAGCCATTGCTGACATCATCATGTATGCACGCTGAATGCAGGCATTGTGTCTCGGCTGCAGTGCTGTACTATATATAGATTACTTGCCAATCTCTGCTATGTATCAGCAGGGAAGACACCCAAGGAATTAAGAGAGCAGTTGCACTATAGGACTCCTGGCTTTCGTCCCATGGCCTCAAGACATGGTGGACTATACAATGAAACTAGAAATAATCAAAGGTAGGTTATTTGGAGACCAAGGCAGGAAACTTTTGACTGATTGATTTGCAGCAGTGGTAGGGAACAGTCTTCTGGGTTGWGATGCACAAAGAAAAAAGATAATCTGACCCATTCCTGTTGCTAGCTTCTTTTTGTAAAAATTAGTGGTTAGTCAATAATCTGCTCTCACCAGACCCTGTGCCAGGCAAYATGAGACAGCTTGCTTCCTTGGCCTTGGGTAGATGAAGAAAAAGCATCCACCTGGGAATTGTTTTGGCCTTGTGGGCCCTTGAGGGGACAGAGTCAGTGACTTTCCCTCTGAAAGTGGTAAATGCACCCTGCAATYCCCTGTGCTGAGACCAAGCAGAGCAGCCAGTGCCTGTCCTGCCATTGCCAGTGGCACTCTGAGAGGACCACCACTCTGCCCGCTGCCACTACATCCCAGGGAACCTCTTCCACAAGGAGCCTGCTCAAGTGACCTTGCCAGCACTAGGTTAGGGAAATTTGTTCTTGTGCATTTCCAGCGGTAGCATTTTCTTTTGCAGCCAGACAGCTCCGTCAGCTCCTTCTTCTTCCCACCCAGCCCTTTGGCAGGAGGTGACAGGAGGTGGCTGAGCCGATCTAACAGCTCAACACATCAGAAAGGGGCAAGTCCTGCTCCTTCCCTGCATCTCCTGCTCTTTGCTGCTCATCAGTGGACACCCCAGGCAGCTGACAGCAGGGTCTGACGAGTGCTCGAGCAGAGGAGGTGATGGGATGGGGAGCTGGAGCACCAGGAGGTCGGGGGTCCTTGGAGGTAAGTAAACCTTCCCTGCTCAGCAGTGAGCTGTTAGATTGACTCAGACAACAGACAATTTGAGGGTGTAAATTGACCCTGAAAGGAAAGCTTTGATGTTAGAGGGTTTTTCTTTCTTGTTGACTTCACTCCAGGCCAAATTCCAGCTAAACTGTGGCCATAGCAGCTTTTTCAATCATTCCATGGAGTCCCATACCAAGGTGATGAGACCGAATGTTGCTGCAGCCCCAGGCACTCACCTTCCTGCCCTTACACTGCCCATGGGGCAGTCACAGCATCTCTGTTCCTAAAAGACATTCAGGTCTTCACTGAGTAAATGGTACTTTTTGTCACTCTGCTGGTAGGAATTTGAAAATAAGTCAGGTAAAGATGTTTATTTCTTGTAGCCCCTGTGAGAGTGACTGTTGCAATGGTAGCAGGCACAGAAAATGCTGCCRGGGTGGTTTTGAAAATCTTCAGGGATGGAGGTTCCTGTGTCTGACCCACCCCTCACAACAAAGGCTTTTCCTTTCATCCAGGTGGGATTTTCCTTGCTGTAGTTCCTGACTGCTGCCTCTTGTCCTCCCAGTCTTCCAGGCTAAATTAAACCAGTTCTCTTAGCTTTTCTTTACACATCACACCTCAGTCTTCCAACCATCTTAGTGCTCCTCTCCAGCACTTCCTTCAYCATATTTATAACTCTCTTGCACTGGGAAGCCCAATCAGGACATAGTAGCACAGGTGCAATCTCACTGCTGCTGAAAACAAGGAAAGGATCACTTTCCTTCACCTGCTGGTTATGCACTTGCTGAGCAAACCCAGTCCGGAATTAGCCTTCACTGTCCTGTCTTATGTTCAGGCCATTGCTCACAGGGACCCTCAGGTCCTTTTCTGCAGAGCTGCTCCCCAGTAGGTCCCCACTCATGCAGGGAGTTATTCTAGATGAGGTCCAGGACTTTCCATCTATCTATGCTGAACTTCATGAGGTGCCCATTGCCCCATTTCTCCRTCTTGTCCAGGTCCTGAACAGCAGCCCTGCTCTCCAGGGTATTGACCTCCTCCTGTTTTGACATTGTCTCTCAGCTTGTTGAGGAGGTGTTATCCCTCAGTGCGCAGGCTGTGTGTGACATTGGTGTAAACCAATTATAGCTTCAGTGTTGACCCCAAAATTCACTTCTGGACTGCCTGATGGACTCTGAATCTGTGACCACTCCCTCCAGAACCTAAGCATACAGGCAGTTTTTCACCTGCTTTCTAGTCCATCCATGCAGCCCATATCACCTCAGTTTGGCTACAAGGATGCTGTGGGMGACCATGGTGGAAACCTTGCTAAAGCCAAGGGAAGAGGCATCCACTGTCCTCCTCATCCCTRCAGATCAGGGCCCATATTCCATCAGCAGGGCAGGCAGGAGGCTGGTCAGGCACACTCTACCCTTGGAAAACCCATACTGGCTATTCACAGTCACTCTTATCCTTCATGAGGTGGACATAGAGTCCCTCAGGACTTGCTTCATAATTTTCCCAGGCACTGAATTGAGTCTGACCATCTGGTCCTTCCCCAGATTCTTCTTTCTGCCTTGGTTTTTTTTGTTTTGGTTTGGTTTGGTTTTTTGTTTGTTTGTGGTTTTTTGTTTTGTTTTGTTT